>VZRR01005155.1:307735-538352 GCA_013398015.1 Oreocharis arfaki | reverse complement strand
TTTTTTTTTTTTTTTTTTTTTGGTCACTGTGTGTGTCTTGGACAGCTGGGTTCAGGAAGTTCACCCTGTTAGAAGGCATGAGATGTGATACTGTCTAGTTAAAAATGTCCCCTTTGGAAAGACAACACGACTTTAAATCTCTCTTGGCCCTTTGTAATAAATGTTATAGTCTGAGCAAGCAATGTCTTTCCATTAAAACTATAAACTTCGCTAGAATAATTAAGACTGATTTAAAGTAAAATTAAATTTGACATGTGGCAGGTGAAGCAGTGCTATTAATTTCAGCTGCATATTTGGCAATAATAGTGAGGTAAAATGGGGGCATGGGTAAAAAAGGGCAGAGCTATAAGTCCATTCAGGCTCTTGGTCAAGTTAAGGGTGGAGAATGAAGCATATTTCAACTCTTTGTGGGCTGCCATTTTCCTTAGAAGTGGCAGATGAGCTTGTGTCTATTCTTGACTATTATCTGCAATGTACTGCATCCAAGGGAAAAGGGGAATAGTGGAAATGTCCCTCCATAGGCCTCTTCATTTTCACCCTTTATTTGTAGTTCCTGTATACATTTTTTCTTATTAATTCCATAATTTCCAAGCTGCCCACCTTTGGAATTCCGGTGGAAGAAACTTATCTGGTCCTTGCCATTATCTGAGAGGAGGTGTTTCTGATTCTGGTTTTGAATGTAGGCAACAGTGACAAACCCCTTCCAAACTGTCTGTGGTAATGAAATTGCATGCTAAGGGCCACTGTAGGATCCAGTCCACTTTCAGGCTGATTTCTGATTTAATATAAAATTCCAGCTGAAACCTAAACCTGAGAAAGACCAGCCTGATGTGGTGCCCAGATCTAGTAGAGACTATTTTGGGTGTGAGCCTACATTGCATCCTCCACTGAGACTATCAAAAAGGTCTCGTTATTATAGTCATCAACCATCTCATTTCCTGCCAAGGAATATTGGTGTGAACCCTCTCCAGAGTCCATCAGTGCCCTTGATCCTGAGAAATTACTGTTGAGAAATAGAAATAATTATGTTCTCCTCCTCCAACCCAGATGTGGTATCCATATCTTGACAGCTTTTCCTGTCCAACATCAGCCAAGGGAGTGAAACACAAGTACCCAGGGAAGGATTTCCTTTTTTGAAATCAATAAATTCTAATTGCCAATCATGCAAATAAATATGCCTTGCTGGAGTAATGTTATGGTCCACCAGGACCGAACAGCATTAACTCATTGAGGAAACTTCATCCTCTGATTGCAGATTGAAGTGAATGAAAATGTCTTTTAGGGGACCCTGCCACCCTGGTTCTGATGATTGAATTCTAATTACATACATATTACTTTTACCTTGCTTACTAATGACAAACATATCAACCTTTCCACTGGAAAGTGAACTAAAAATCCAATTTGAATAAAGAATTGCAAATGCCTTGTGTAAAAGACTGCACACAAAACAAACCAGATGTTCCAAGCTGCATTGAGAGAGCTTTACAGAGCAGCTGGGAGAATTTTTTTTTTCCATCAGCCATTGGTAAAAGAAATACATTGCCAGCAAGAAAACTACTTCCATTTTTAATACTCATATAATTGGTTTACTCCTGTAACCAATGCAATATTAAGTCAAAAGGGAGGGGTGAAAGAAAACAATGATACTGGTCAAAGTTTAGAAAGGTCATGGGGTTTGTGGATGGAGAGGAGAGTGGAGGAGGATAGAGGTTATTTTTCCCCATAAAGCTTTCTTATTTACTGCAAGGTTGTGAAATTTGGAAAAAAATACTAATAAAATTTATTGCCAGGGGTTGTAAGAAGATCATACCTTGGTTCTATTTTCAGCTCCAAACAGATTATAGGACAATGGAGCATAAATGGAAATTAAAACAGATTTAGAACAGACGTTAGGAAGCACTTTTTCACATCGAGGATAATAAATGTGTGGAATGGCCTATCAGGCAAGGTTGTAAAGGCAAAGACACTGGGATCATTCACGCAACAACTTGGGAAATAGCACACTAAAATGGAATGAGTCTGGATGGTGAGGCGGCCTCTGTTTAGATTTCTTGGATGCTTCAAGTCTGCAGGTTCCCTTCCTTTCCTTTCCTTTTCAAATGATAATTCCATTGCTGTTTTTTCAGGCAGGTTTGTCAATTGCTTTTCCTGTGAGGTGGAAGATCGCTCTTAATTCCCATGTCACCTGCCTGGATCACTTATGACAGAGAGTGCAAGAGAAGAGGATTCATTTTGGGAGCCAGTCCTGCCTCTTGCAAGGCCCTGAGCACAAAGCGGACACTTTTCATTCCCACTTTGAGCATGGATAGATCTAGCACCTCCTCACATTCCTGGAGGAGGACAAGCTAGCCTTTCCCCACCAGATCTATCCTTCTCCATGAGGTTGGCTCCCATGGCAATCCCAGTAGAGCAGATCATCTCTGCTCATGCTGAGTACTCTTAGATTAATTTCAAGATGCCCCAGGAATCCTTTCATCTAAAGGAGAACTTCTGAGAAAGATACACAATCCCCAAGCACTTTCATTGTTTCCAGCTTTTCTAACATGCACAGGTGTCTTCTATACTCATCTGTACCTAAAACACATCATTTTAGGCTAAAAGGATGGAGTGACTTGCATGAGTACCTCATTTCAAAGTGTATCCCTGCTTTTATATCACTATTCATGCCCTCCACAAGGGTCTCAGAGTAAAAGTGTGGATGTAGTAGGAAGAGAGATATTGAGTCATAGACCAATCACTTACTGTTCACCTTCTTCTTGTCACTCCTTGGGTCACCTGCATCTGTACCTGGCACATTTTCCAACCACACAAAGCACAGTAGCCAACACCAAACTTTAAAGGGTTCACCTGCCTACCCGCACACAAGCAAACCCTTCTTCACCTAAACACAAGAGGAGTTCTGTTTCACCAAGATGTCCTTGAATGCTCCTAAAGCTGAGATTCTCTCTCTGCCTTTCTTAAAGAGACCCAGGATTTGACCAAGACTTAACAAAGTTCAAAAGCTTTGAGGCACTCAAAAATGCCTGATGGTGAAGCCTTTGATGATTGTGTGCCCAGAGGGGTGAATTCAGGAGCTTAAAAATTGACCAATACTGACCCAAATTACCTCATATCTTGTAATTTACCAGAAATGAGTGGGCACATCACCTGGCTTGTTCTGCAATGCTCTCAGTTTGGGCAATAAATGGAACTCCTCAAATGAAATTACAGCGCATAAACACGCACACCATAGGCCACTGTTTCCTGTACAGACCTGCTGAGCCTTTGGGGCACTTGCCTAAACTGAAGATGTGGGAAGCCAAGGCAAGGGAGCACTGAAAACTCCAGAAAGTTCATCAAGTCTGACCATGACTGAGTCAGAGAGCAGCTGAAAGATCTGGTTTGAAAAGCTTCACCTTGAATGCTGTGACAGGTCAGTGTAGATGCAATCTCTGTGTGAATACCAGTCTTCTCCAGAAGCATTATGACAACAGTTTTATTGCATCTTCCTTGGACAATGTTACTAACCAAAATTAAGATATTTCTGCAGGGATGCACCTAGAGAGTGTGGCCTCACAAGAGAGCACAAGGATGTTACCAAACATGAAGTGAGAGTCATAGCCTGGGACACTCAGGTCCATTATTGTCTGCATGCACTGTAACAGTATATTCTAGCCAAGGATTTCAACATGCTTTGAAACATAAATTATCTTGACAAAGCTTCTCTGAAGGAGATAAAACTTACACGAGAAGAAGGTCAGAGCCAGAGAGACTGAGGGATTTGCTCAGGGTCACAGGACTGGTGAGTCAGTCGGTTGTGGAGAAATTATAGGAATCCTCCTCTGCAGCCTGTGCACTGAACATCCTCATCACACATAAGGTATGAAAAAAAAAGTATTACTTCTCCACTGCATGCACTGCAGTGTAATCATATGTGTGATATTATTTTATTTGTTTAGGATAGGGTACTGCATGAATCCAACTGAAGAAATCACACCTCTGCAGAAGAACTTGAAAAAATATATATTGGCAGCATCTCTATTCAAATCAGCAAGGACACCACTAGAAATACATAAAGGTATGAGCTTTCAGTAATGAATGTAATCAAAGTGGAAAGTGTCTCTACCCATGGCAGAGGGGTTGGAATTAGATGATCTTTAAGGTTCCTTCCAACCCAGCCTACAATTTTATGAGATTCTATAAGAAAAAAATTAGTGTAAAAAGGGTCTAATTATAACTCAGCTGTGCTGGAAGTATGAATCTACCAAACTTTATTCAAAGGCATGGAGTGTGTTAATCAGAGATTTATGACAACATTGGAGTCAGAAACAATTGTATTGATCACAGCAGAACCAGAGAAATTGTATTGTTGTATTGATGACAGTTTTAAGAGAAGTAGGCTGCCTTACCTAATACCTGTATCTTGCTGGGAAAAGCTGTCTCTGATAAATCAAATCTTAGTGTACACACCTTTTGCCAGCTTGATCAATAAAGTATTTACATGCACCAGTAAAACGCAAGGTTTTTAGTCTCAAAATAATAACTTGTTTTAGATCCAGGACTGGGATTGCAGAAAGTGGCAAATCACCGTATCCTGTGTCACTGTTGTGTTGCAAGAGGTCACCTGAAGGGTAATCCCAGAACACACTCTCCTTGTAAGTTTCTCATCTTAGACAGCATGCAGAACTCTAACCAGCCAACATCTGCCCAGTCGCAACAGCCATCCTGCAATATCCACAGGACTCCAGGGACTCAATAGCATGGGAAAGGTGCCCATGCCAAACTCTTTCTGATTTGAGTGGCCAGGAGCAGCACTCAAACCACCCAGCTACCGAACAGAGACTGTGCCTGATCAAAATGCACAATCAGTTGTCAGGGACGATGATGTCCCTTGTGCTGAAGGGACATTTGGCCTGAGTGGGGAAAACAAAGTGGGATGCTCAGGGCTGGTTACAAACCTGACTCCTCATGCCACAGCAGCAACAGCACAAAACGTTCCTTTTTTTAAGAAATCGGGCCTAAAATAATCCCATATGTGTTTCTTGTTTTCAACCCCCACCCCTTAAAGCCGGATTTATTTATTTTTTCAATAAAGCCATCCCCTGGGTTTAATAGTAGCTATTCTAGAGTCTGAAGTTAGATTAATCGCATCCCACTAGCAGCATTTTAGCTGAATGCAAGGGAGGCCTTTTCTGCAGAGCATCTCCTGCTCTGAGCCCAACTCCCCCTGTGTCATTAGAGTGGGGCTGGTGCCCCGTGTTTACGGCACAGGAATGTCGATGAGGGGCTGGAAGTCCTCATTGTCAGCCTGCCACTGACTCTCTGTGTGACTTTCGAATTAAACACAATTTCCCCATGGCTCGCTGTGTCCCTTTTTGTCAAAGCTGAGCCACACTGACAGAGGGTGATGTGTGGGGGAGGTTTACACTACCACTGCAATTTCATGTGCTATCCGTATCCTGTGGACAAATAAATACATTCACTTCTAAGGACAGTCAGTCCACGCCATCCATCATCACTATAGACACATAGAGGGGAAAAATGATTGTGAAATATGCCCAGAATTTGAGCCGGTTTTGATATCAGTGGATGAGATGCCATTTTTCGGTATAAAAGAGCTGAATGAAAGGCTCAAAACTGTGTATAATAATTATGAGAGTAACAAACAGGGTTTCTCTTTCAAGACCATTTACACATTTACTATGTTATCATTTCTAATTCATATTAATCAGAGGGTTCGTGAACTCGTAACTGAGAGCCATTTGCGGCATAAATAACTTTATCTGGCTTCTAAAAATACACATATTTAATATGAAACAATAGGGTTAAATATAAGCAATATGTTTAGGTAATTAACCTGCTGTTTCCACAGATTAATTTAGTCTATACAGGTGGCAAAACAGCACCCATCACTGTGGCATGAAAACACTGTTCAGAATTTAGGAGGCCAAAGAAGGAAATGAAGCTCTATAAATCGTGTTTCTTTCTCTGCCTGGTAGGTAGTTATTAAAAAGGAATAACCTCTGGATAATTGCACCGCAATAGCATGGTAACTACAGCATATTTACAGTCAATCTCTAATAACAGATAACTCACATAGTTTTTCCTCCCAGTGATTTGCCAAGTGGAAGCAAACCCAATTTGAATCCTGCTTTTGCAGCTCGGTGCAGTCTCTTTGCCCCGTTATTACTGTGCTGCTAACAGCGGCCTCGGACTGTCAATATCTTCCCTGCCACGGTTTACACTGGTAGTTGTTATTATATCAGACCATGAAAATTGATGGTGATAACACACTCTCTAGGAAGGCTCTATACATGTCAGTTATTCAAAATATGTCTCGTTAAATAAATATTTACAAGACTTTCGTTATTTAGCTTATAAACTGTTTGGACTGAGGCAGCTTTGGAGCAGTTGAAGAGTGTTCCAAAGAGTTACTGCAGATTAATCCATGTAAACCACACCAGTGTGCTAAAAATTGCTATGGTGGTTTCTAACTGCCAAGTCTATATCCTTCCAGTCTAAGAAATACAGGACATATTTTCCTTTGTAATAAAATCTCTCGATAAAAGCAATAAAAAAATACTAGTCCAGAACATGTGATTATCCTGGGGGGGTGAAGGGGAATCATACCCATGGGATGACAGGGAAGTTGGCCTATTCTTGCAGCTGGGAGAACGGATAAGGGTTTGGATTATCTGAGCTGCAGAAACAGGGAGAACCTTAAAATGGAAAGAGGGAAGAGGAAAGCTATTCATAAATAGTTTAGCGATAATAGCTATTCTGTTAGTAGCGTAGTAATAATCCCTCAATAATCAGTCATTCCCAAAGCAAGCTTAATTTTGTCCTGGAGAAAGCCAAAGGACACAACAGAGCAAAAGTAGGCAGGGAAAAAGGGAGTCAGTCCTGTTTCTCAGCTTCAGATGTCTCCGCCTTTCCAAGACCCCCAGATCAGTGGATTTCGAGATAGCCAAACTAATGAGGCTACATCAGGCAATAATGATGAGGCTCTGGGAGGGCAGGCGCTTTTCACTCCTAAAGATTTCTGCTCAGCAAGCCAAGTTTCCTGGCATAAAACCCAGAGAGCAGGAATGTTTTCTATGCTTGCAGGGTCAGGCTTTTGAGAGTGTGTGTGTGTGAGAGAGAGTCTCTAGGTTTCACACTGTGCCTCAAGCAGAGTTATCCAAGAAACGGCACTGCTTTCTGCCGTGCTGAATGGCTTTGGCATGCTGGTTTTCCACGAGAGGGAGCAACTCACCAGCACAAAAGCCCCCTTTTCCCAGGCCAACCACCAAATTCACTTGGAGCTCTCAATTTACTCAGCTGACAGCAACCTTGATTTTTATCAGTTCTACTA
The DNA here is from genome assembly GCA_013398015.1 of Oreocharis arfaki. NCBI lineage: Eukaryota > Metazoa > Chordata > Aves > Passeriformes > Paramythiidae > Oreocharis > Oreocharis arfaki. The sequence continues at coordinate 531,019 of VZRR01005155.1, read as the reverse complement.
GATTTGAGAATCACATACCCATTACTGATTTTTCATGCCTAAAGTCACGCCGGCTGCGTGTGTATTTATGCATATCAGGGGAGACTTAAAATGGACATCACTCATTTAGAGAAGTGATCCTTTCACTAAAAAGGAAACATTCATGTTTCCAGCTTTGCAACAGCTGTTGGGCTAATTATTAGGATGCAAAAATGATGGATTTACCAAAGCAATCAACTGAAGGCTTATTCTGTTGGTGCTGAGTGAGGGGGCCTCAGCCCGTCGGGGAATTGAAGCCAGGAGGGTGTTAATTCTAGATTTGCCTGAAGTGTGCTACCCGTGGAAGGTACTGGCTGCTATTCAAGCTATTCAAGCCTGCAGCCCCTTTTCCTCCCTAACAGGAGACATGGGAAGCAAAAACAGCTGTCAAAAGGGGTTCAATGTTATTGATAAGCCCTTTATGTCAGCTGAAGCCCCTCCACTGGCAAGTCCAAACAAAACAGCTCAAAATCTGCGTATCGGTGGAAAAACATGTTGGGCTGCATGTGGAATAAAGTAACAAGAAGAAAGTGAGAGTGTAACAGTCACAGTTGATTTTTATAAACGACTGTGCAATCCATGGAGGAAATCCCCCGAGGGACTTGAAGTTGTAGTCCTGATCCCTTCCCGTGACCATGCCCCCCCTCCCTCTTCCAGCAGCCACTGCAGCTCCTCTCCCTTTTAAAACTCAGCCCTGCCAGAGCTGGCTTTTCCAGTGTTTCCCCTGTTGTCTCTGTCCTAGCATCAGGAAAGATATTTTGCTCTCCTCTTTCAGAGAGCCGCACTTTCAGCACGCATGTTGAACTGCTGAAGAAAGGGACGCAGTTCCTTCCCCACTGCCCATTTCCCATTTACAGGGCACTGAATGCAGATGCAGTAGGATTTGGTTCCAAGTTTTGATTCTTGTAAAGAGTTTCATTCCCCTTCCTGGCCTGTCGGGCTCAGGCTTGGGAGTCACAGCTAAGCCCTGTGCTGGATTCCAGAAATCTGGCTTGCTTTTGCACCTCTGTGCTTTATATTTCATCAGGGATATGATTACCTTGGTCCTCCTGTGGCTTTCTGTTGTCTTGCCTCCAAGGCAGGAAAGAGCTGAAGTGACACAGAGCCAAATAAAATCTGACCAAATTTGTGATGCTGGCTTCTTTGTTACAGGGAAAAATGGACCAGTGACCTCGGGACTTTATGTACAGGACATATCCAGCACAGATGGATTTGGTAGATGCTTCTACAAATGAAATCTTACTCTCCAAAATGACTGGAAGCTGTGCTGATTTGGAAAAGGTAACTTTCCTCTGCAAGTGATACACATTTTCGTATAGTCTCAACCTGACCCAATCTATAGTCAAGGCAAATGTCAAAATATATAAGATAGTGTATTAGAACATTTGCTTCTTACTGGAAAGGAGAATAGCTCTGTTGTCTCCCAAGAAAAACTGAAAATGTGAAACTCTTGGTCCTCTTTTGCACATGACATTTTCTCAAACTGTTGCTATCAGGGAAGCAGTGTTGTGATGTTTAAAGCAATAGCCAAACTGCGTGCTAATTTGAAATTTATTTTACATCCTTTGGACTTAACAGTTACCTTTCAGCATCTGTAATTCCAGGCTGGTAAGTCCTAACAGGCATCTGGGGACAATCCCAGCCCTGTGCGTGTCTGTGCATTAGGGGTCACAAGGCATGTCCAATACATTAAGACCATGACGGCTACAGCCCAGCTATGTAGGTTTGACTCCAGTTCAAGCTACAACAACAGCAGCTCTGGAAGTCTGGAGTTTAATCACTGGTGTGTCAGCCAGGATGGCAGATGTCAGCTTGCCAGCAGTGGAAATCATGTGTCCCTTTATTCTGTCGCTTATTTTTATCCTTCTTTCAGCATTGCAGTATATGGCAGCACAGTACATTTGCAGTGCAAATTCTGGTCTGTGGTGAGCAGACCGATGCAATCCAAACGCATTTGACACCTTTTATCCTGTGCAGTGTCAAGTCCCAGTGAGATTTGTCACATGCAAAGTAATTTATGAATCGTCCTTATTACTTTATGTATCAAGAACCATTCATAGAGTCATGCTATGCTATGAGCTTAACTGGGCTCCCCCAGCACAGGATCAAGACCTAAAATAAGTGCTGGAAATATCTGGCGTTCAGCTTGTGTTGAGATGAAATGGCTCAACCAGGAATTGATTCTGAGAGTAGAAATCCCACTTCAAAAACACAGCCCTCCAAAGAAGGGCATGAAGAAGAGACTGTGCATGTAGTTGAAACGGCTCTTGCTGCCTGACTCACCATCATTCACACCAATGACTGCTACAAGAAACCATCACAGGGAACTATATTTGTCTGCCATGTCAGTGAAGTCATCCTGCTGATTTTAGGGAGAAAAGAGTGGAAAGCTGAGGGGAATATATTTAAAAAAACATGCAGTGTCAAAAAGACACCAATACCATCTGTAAATATAAGGAGTCAACTGCTGAAATATTTGCAACAACCACAGCTTGGTTTCCCTCACCAGGAAGATGTATACCCCACCGTCAGCAACAAAACAAGTTTCCAGGACAGCTCTAAAATCTTCAAGACCTCACCACCAGCCCTTGGAGACCAGTAAGTGCAGTTTGCCCCTTTCACAGACAGTGCAAACATGTGACTGGTTCACAGCCGCAGAGGAGGTCAATACTAGAGCTGATATGGACTATTCCTAAAGTATTTAAGTCCGTTAGGTCTTAGAAGAGCCACAGCAGAGCTGCTGTCATAGTTCCTTGATCAAGTGTCCAACCTCTCAAATTAAATTTTCTACATTAAAGGGCCCAGCACTTCTATTCATCATAGGTGAAGCTGATTCTGTGTCTCTTCAAAAGCAGCCACAACAGCTGTTCCAACAAGAAGGAAAAAATTGACTCTGCTTTATCTTAAGAAATATGAAGGTCATCTAAGAAAAACCTGAGTTTACCCTCAGGAAGAAGCCACCATCACAAATCTGGCCAGACACCTGTGAGATGCTGATACAAGGAAAGGATTTATTTTGCCTTTTCTCACTCTACAGTTTCTACCTACTCCAAGCTCCATCAGTGCCCTGCTCCCAGCCCAAGTTTACAGCCAATAGTAACTAATACTAAAATGGCTGCACAGATTTGGTTGATGATTCATCTCAGGAAAAGGCACAGCCCTAAAAATGCCTGAAAGTAACCTTTGACATGATAACCTATTTTCACAGGTGGACTTGCCCCACTTTTGTAGTGTTTCCAACTATCACTGTCAGACACAAGATGTTGGGCACGTGATCTTACTGGTAGAGCTCTTCTTAGACTATTAAGAATTTTACAGAGAAGGCATGGCCTTATTTCTGCTCTAAACTAAGTTTTAGAATTTTTTAAAATTCATCTAGGAAAAAACCAAAGGGAGATATTCTGGGGTTTTTGTGGTGCCAAGTAAATAAAACCTTCTTTTTTTTTTTTTTTTTGTCCCTTTCTCACCTTCTCTCCAGTGAAAAGTAGCACATGCCTTAGCTCTATATTGTGAACTGGGTGTAAGTGCTCTATCAGAGCTTTCTGAATTTGGAAATAAAAGTTTAAAGCTTAAATCAATAATGATAACAATAACTCAAATGCAGTGTTATTCAATAATGTTATCTAGCTCGGAGAGAATAGGGCCATGCACTCCTGGGTAAGCACAAAGGGAGGGCTGGTTGTGTGCATGCAGCTATGGGCACCTGACGTATTAGCCCAGAAATATAAGAACAAACTCATTCAGAAGTTATATTCTAAATTAAGCCTGCGCATTTGTAACTTGTGATGTTTACGTGCATGTGCCTAGTCTGGAAAAGCTGATCTATAATGCCTAGTTTAGAAAAAAATTAAAGCAAAATATGACCTTGAGTGTATGGAAATCACTCATTTTTAATGTTTGGGGATGTTCCTACTTACAGAAGAGAAAAAAAAAAACTACCAGAGTGTGCTAACAGCTGACATTACCTAAAGGTTGAAATTATTAAACCGACAAAGGAATGGGTAGTTAATGCAAAGGTCAGAATAATGTATTTAACGTAATTAATCTCCCCATGTCTTGATAGAGCCAGGGCAGGGGCCCTAAATCAATGTTATGTTTGAGGTGTGATGTAACACAAAGGTACAAAAAGTTAAGGATGGAATGTCAGCCTTAACTTTAAACGTCCTTTTATTTGTTGGACTGTATAACATAACGTGAACTTTACTTAAACATTGTGTTTGGTGTGTCACATAAAACCGCGGCGTGTACAAGGAGGAAACAGAGTAACATTCAATCAGCCACACAAACAAAGACGACTTTCTTACAGTCTTTGAAAGGGCTTTTGGACACAGCTTTGTTAAATATCAGTAGCAAGGCTTCGAGATTAGTCTACCTGTGTAAGTTGATTCCCCGCGCCCAGACCCCTCCGCTGTCATCCCGCTTCGATTTCGGGTAAGAAATGCTTTCCTCAGTTGTGTCTCAAAACCCGTACAAACTTCTCAGCCTTGTAGCAGCAATGTTTAATAAAGTTCCCTTTTCACACAGTCTAGGAAGAAGGAAAGGACAGGTCCCAGCAGCCCTTTTCGCAGCCTCATTTGCATATTGGGTTAGGCTACTTAATAGTCTCATTAGCACCATCTGTTGGGAACCCACTAATAATGCACTGCACCAGGTAACTGGAGACATGAAAAATCACAAGGATAGACTGGTAACTTGTTTCCAGGCCAGTCATGGCTCGGAGGGCACTGGTTGGACTGTACAGCAGCCTTGCAGCTCCATGACCAGTTGCAGCTCAGAGCGCTTTACTGGTTCTGCACTCACCAAGGTACATGAAACTGTCACAGGACTTTGATTCAACAAGTCCATGGCAGGCAGAAAACCGCTCAGTTCCTTGCAGGAGCTGCCCAGCACCACATAGCATAGTTTTTGGAAGAATAATCCTAGACTAGGAATGTGTTAAAAGAAACCCTATGACATGCAGCAGCTTCCCAAACCTGGTGTTTCCCCACACCAGACATGTGGGTCTCTTCTGGAGCTGTTACCTCTCACACACACAGGTGTTGGAACATGGTTTAGCAAACTGGAAGGGTAAAAGGACTGGTTTGGTTTTTTTTGGTGTTTTGTTTTTCTTTTTTTAGTGAGTAAAACCAAGCATCTCTTACAATAACAGCAAAAATGTAAGCTGGGAGACCTCTGAAAAGGTTGACATTGCCAAATTATTATTGGAGTCCAAATTGAATGTCACTGCTTGGTTTGTTTTTACAGTTGGCCAACCTCAGGACTGAGATTTAAATACCAAAGGCAAGGCTGGCTCCTCAGCCTGGTGTAAACAGGGCTTTACCTCCCGACAGCCGAGGCAGTGGGGATGGCCTGGGCACAGCAGACTCATGGTGTCTGTAGAGCTCACCAGACTGGTTTTGCTCTTCACTCTTCCACTACCAGCTCTCTTCAAACCCTATACCATGTCCAATTCCACATCCTACAGTACTAAGTTACACGGGACAATCACTGAAAACATTTCACATTTGTTCTTTCAGTACAGGTGGTTATGCTATTAAATGGAAATTAATACAAATTAATATGAAGCAGATGAATTCCTTCCTTTCACTCTGGATTCTTTCCTTTCTAGCAAGCCCTGTTCTCTCTCCTCAAACCTCCTGGATTCCTATTATTTTTAGCTATTGTGCTATTAGGCAAATTTGGAATCCAAAACCTACCCCGGAGTATTTATTTTTTTGGATCAGTTTCATTTTCCACTAAATTATATACCAGCTCCATTTCTGCTTGCACAACTGGCCTGAGCTAAGGTGTGTCATGAGTGGAAGCCTGAACTTCTGCTTCCCATGATGGATTTAAGTCACACATATTATTGCCTGATAATTTTTTTTCTTTTACTTTTTTTCCTTTTTTTTCTTTTGGCAAAATGTTTAGTGGTTTCTAAATTAATCTGAGCATGATGTTCAGTTCCAGGGCCCATTGTTGACTTCTTTCCCAGCCTTTCTTTTTCTGGAATTCTCCTTTTTAGGCGAGAACAGCTGTGCTCTTATATCTCTGCAATGTGGCCATGTTACAAAGGTGAATACTTGTGCATTTGTTCCATCACTTTCTGTTTAATTCAAAACTAATTGCTGATACATTTTTTTGTAGGGCTTCTGGGGCTTAGAAATTATGGGATGAGGTTAGCACAGTAGTTCTGTTTTGTTCATAAAAGAAAGTAGAATGCATTTGTTTAAAAAGTTATCTGAATCACTCACAGAAGGTTCAGTACAGGCTATTTAAGGCCTCCATCCTTTAATAGGATTCATTTGCATTATGGCAAGGACTAAACTGTTCTAATCTAGACTGATGTCCCTCTCTTCGCATTCCTATAGAAAAAGATATTCCCTTCCATGCAGATTTTTTGGGATAAATGCACAACAGAGGTAAAGAGGCTGAGACACAGAGGGGTGAAACAGATGGTGCAGCAAGTTAATGGAAGTTGTGCTGCTCACTGGTTTATGGTGCTGTCCCTGGATTAGCTTGGATCAGAGGAGAATGTTCTGTGCACTGTGGTACCTCTGTGATGATTTCTGGGAGAGGGAAAGAAGGCACCATAATCCTTCACGTGCCCTGCAAGTGATGAGGCCCTTCTTGGAGAAAGCTGTCTTGGTTGTCCAAAGCCAGCAAGCAAATCCGAAGATTCCCAGCATTGTGGCCAGAGTTCCATGGCCCACAGCTGTCCTTTCTTTGTATTCAAAGAAACGTGAAGTAAAGTAGACTTGCGAGAGGAACATACGCATATGTGAATTACAGGTGCTTTTACTGAGTGGAAAACATGAAAATTCCAGGCAAATTCCACTCTAGCTCAGAAAAACAGGAGAATGTTATTCAGATAAATCTGAATCATTGATCAAAAGCGTGTTAGGAAGGGGAAGGTGAAAGGAGAATAGATGGAAAAGGACTCAGACAAACTTTCTCAACTCTTTTCTCCATCTGTCTCCCCACACATACAGATGCACAACTTTTCGTCCCATAAGCATGGGAAAAATGGACAGAAATTTAAATACTCCATCTCTAGATATACAAAACTACTTTAACATTTTTAATTCCCTCTTGCCCATTTTTTTCTCCGCCAAAATAATTTATGAAACATGCCCTGAACTTGCTTCTAGCATTAGGGTCCCTGGACCTTAATTAGTCAGGCACCTCTTACCCACTGAAAGCTCCTTGCCCCACTTGATGTACACTGGCAAATTCTAAGCCAACTTCCACAGACAAGGAAGGATTCTGAAATAAATTTTTATTCTCTTCATGGAACAAAATATATATTTTTTTTTACATTTAGTGTGCTTTACTGCTTAATAACATATTTATAAGAGCTCCCCTACCTGTCTCTTTCTGGAATTATAAAACACATGTACCCACCTGCAGTCTGCAGTACCAGTATTTACAAGCTTATATAGGGATTGCAATATTTTCCCTACAAGTTTGTTCTGTATTTTTCATTTCCAGATGTTAATGGCTCATAGAAAGTAGAAGATCTAGAGGTAGAGGTGTGACTTAACCACCTACTATAAAACTCTGAAAGTCCCCACTGTACTTTAATGTAAAGGAAATTCACCTTTCCCCAGGCACTATTGTTTATTATATCTGCATATTATATATCTGCATATATCTGCACATTATATCTGGTGACTCTGTTTAGGTGATAAAACAGAGTTAGTGACATTGTTAGAAACTCCTGGAATTAAATGCTGCACGTTACCTACCAATGTAATGCACCCCCACAGCAAAATTTGGTTTGAAACAGTATGTTTTCTGCCCTTTTATTCTTTCTTAGCTTTTGGAAATGTCCATTTAAACTTATTATTTAATATTAAATGAGAAAAGAGAAAGTGTTTGGCTGAAAAAAAAAGACAGTGGAGAGTGAAGAATAGGCAGATTTTTCCCCGGGAATGAAAGTTGATAGGATGGATTTTCCCACCAGAAATTTTTAAAATTTTATTCATTTCTAAGATGGAAAATTCGTTAGTGTAGGGATCAATCTATTCTGTCAATATCGGACAGACCAGCAGTTTTATTTCTTTTTTCTAGCATACTTAAGCTGATGAACTTCAGCTGAGAAATTTCATTGAATTTTCTGTTGAAATATAAAGAAAGTGTAACTTAACCTAAAAAAATTTCCCATGATGGCACTGTCAGAGGAAGCTCTTACACAAACTGGATTTGTCCTACGTGATGTAGCAGCCGTTCCTTTCCCTGCAACGTTCGTTAGGCAGGAAACCAGGACAGGCTCTGTCACCTCCCAGGTCTGACCAGCAGCTCTGACCACTGCTCTTGTCCTGGTGAGCCCATCCATGAGAGACTTCAACAATCTCCATTTTGCTCTGAGATGGAATAACAGCTCCTCTTTCCATCACAAATGTAATTGCCTGAAAGGAAGATTGTCCCCACTACTGCTCTGTTTGGGAAATATTACCTGAATAAAATGAGTATGAGTTAGTCCAGTACTAGGAAAGAAAGCCTGCCTGAACTGTGTAATTTAAGGATATAAAATTTCAGAACCGTTGCTAGACATTTAAGCAAAACATTTTAACACTTAAGCATATTCTTCATATTTCTAGAATGAATGTCTTCCTTGAACATCAGAGGAATCTCATTAAGATAAATTTCTCATTTTAAAAAAATCCTCCTAATTCCCATTACACATTTAAGTGGCTATGTGTGTTTTAAATGGGGGATGTATATACATATATATATATATATATATATATGTGTATATATATGTATATATAAAATGAAGTATAAGGACAAACACCAGCTGATAAAATAGCTGCTGCAAGATAGAATGAACCTATTCTACCACATATTAAAAAAACCCAAGACTGTGCTCTCATTTCTGCAGGTGTACATCCCTGGGAGCTCAGCGGGCTTCCAGGAGAGTAGAGCTTCCAATTCTCTCGATATTTTATGTGTTCTACTTTCACTGGTCCTTCACAATTCGTATTAGAACAGGTCATTATCGCCCCCTTCTAATGCTTCAATATTTTGATGTGTTTCACATGATTTATAGTGTCAGGTTTTCTTCTTCTTTCTTTCGTCTCAATAGTTTCTAGTTTAGTAGGTGGCATTTTTGCTGCCCTTTTAGGATGATCACATTTCTGCATTAATTACTAATAAATTTTCCAGTTTTCTTGATCGCATTTTCAACCTTTATTTCTCATGTTAGCAGACAGGATGTAGCACACTTCACAATTTTTTTTTTCTTTCTGCATGTATAATATAATATTTACATATTATTTAGTCCAGCTGACTATCCAACAGAATTCTGACCTTCAAAATGCAGTCATAGATTTCTTCTAGGTCATGGCAACATGGTTTGGGGATTTTGTCAGGCCCATGATATTCTATAGCAGCTGTAGAAACACTGTTTCTGCTCATCACATTTTTTCCTATATTTTTTTCCTTTTAATACTGAAATTTCTTACAAATTGGATTGAGTCTGTACTAAGTATTTTTTGGACATGCTTTTGCACATTAAAATCAACATATTGCACCTTTTTTCATCCACTTAAAAAGTCCAGTGCTTGCTGATAGCCTCAGGTCTATAAAAATGGAATGTCCTTTCTGATAAGGTTAATTAACAGCTCTGCTTGAGTGGCTTAATTGAGTATAAATTTCCTATTATTCTTACACAGCTCCAAAGGCTTCAACTTCTTTTTCTTTTTTTTTTTTTTTTATCTGGGGGTAGCATTGCCTTACATTTTTGTCTTTTTCTCTTTCTTTTTCTTTTTCTCTTTTTCTTTTACCCTTTCCAATCCATTTGAAATCTGGCTTAAGTAATAGGGCAATGCCTCAAACTCCCTCCAGCATGGATCCCCCAAAACAGTTTCCCACTAATACCATAAAGGATAAATTTACATTTTCAGTTTGAACTCCCAGAAAATACATGCAGTTATTTGCTGATCAAAAAATATACAATTTGGCTCATTTCAATGGTACCACATTTGGACCAATACTAAACCTACAGACTTTATTCTTAATGTTGACCATCATGGTCTTAATGACATTTATCTGAAAAGAGCTAGATGAGTCCACATCTAGTAGTTTCAAATGTCAGTTCAACTCCTTCATATTCTCATGAAACTCAGCAGTTTGGCTTCTGATAATATTGCTTGAATCACTAGCTGATGGCATAATAGTGGGATTCCATTCCTTTTTTTAACATTTTCACAGAATCATAGAACGGTTTGCTTTGGAAGGGACCTTAAAGACCATCTGTGTCCAATCCCCCTGCCATGGGCAGGGACAACTTCCACTTGAGCAGGGAAAACATAAATACTATTAATAATAAAGATAAATGGACAGTAGGAATTGTATGTTCCTCCTTTCCCTTCTAAAATCCTAATTAAATCCTGCAGAAGTAGAAAGACAGGTAAATAAGTGGCTCACTCAGGCTTGCTCCACATCCAAACACTGCAACCCAGTCACAAGCTGAGCCAAACCTGACCTTGTGGGTGACCATCACCATTTCAGAGGGACGTGACCTGAGACAGGAGGATCCCACTGCTCCCGCAGGGCTGCTTCTTCAAACAAACTTCAACATCCACTGTCCAAAGAGACAGAAATGTAATCATCCATGCAGTCTGCGAGTAACCCTCAAAATACCTATTCACACAGCCAAGGATTTTAAGCCCATGTACTTGATTGCAGTTATCTCAACTTCTCCTGATCCCTTTGAGCTCAGATGACCTTAGCAGGGTTACAAGGAAGCAAATGGCAGCTCAAAGAATTAACTTTCAGGTTAACAGTTTTAATTCTGAGCCATCCTTTTTCTTTATCCCTTTCCCCGCAATGTGTAGAAGCAAGCTCTAGTCTAAAGCAGGATCAGACACAGTCACTCCCTTAAAGCTGTTTTCTCCATGCATGTACCAGACTAAAGAAAAATGCACCCAACTGGTACAGAAGCAGCATTTTTCTTCAGGGTTTCTTGGTGCAAGTATCAGGTACAAGAATGAAGCTGAAAGAGTTTTCACATGTCACCCGACTCAGAGATGAAAGCGCATCCTTATCAGTATGCACAGTTTGGGTGTATTTTATTTTTCATGATGTGGCAGTGTAAACAAAAAGCCCACAAACATGCACCAGTAATGTCAATTGGAACATTTGTATTCACTGATTTTCATAGCTGACTTCCTTTCAGGAGGCATTTGTATTAATATATGTTTGATGTTTAGCAAATCTTCCTCTCTGTTCTTCTGATGAAATATTAAATCTGGGTGCTTTTGAAGGCATTTTAGCCGCAGCCTAGTATCTGGCATTCTTTGCAAGCATTTCCAGCCCTAAGCATAACATATAGATAATATCAGTTCTGCTGTTGCTCCAGGAAATGATGTAGCAAAGCTCCCTTCTACTCCACAGGAGCAGGACCTGGCTCTTCCAGGGAAATGTATTCAGCATAAACCCTCTTCTGCTTCTCTCAGTTCTTCTCAGAAGATGTGAGCTATATTCTGCAAATTCACAGAGGCATTTAACTCATGAGGGAATAGTTCCACTGCAAACATTGGAATTTCTCGCCTGGGTTGCATGTATAACACAAAGATTTTTGTTAAAGTTATCATTTGATCCTGAAGATACACCAGTTTACACCAGGAACAGAGCTGATAGAGTTTTGTTTAATTCAGCTGCCTTATTTCAGGTCACAAAATTGGAGAGTCTGATCCTGTGGAAAGAACCAGCATATAAAGTTGGAAGGAGTTCTGCCACTGCCATGAATGGTGGGAGCTATGAGAAAAGAAACAAAACAAAACAAAAAAAGAAGTGCTGAAAAAAAATTGAGTTGGTCCATAGAATCAGACCTGAAGACCTGGCATCAACCCTGACCCAGAGTAAAATCCACTGAGCACAATGTCCTAAGATCAGCCCGGAAAGAACAATCATGACTTGTGTCAGCAGCAAATTTCATCGGGCACGACATCCTAGCAAAGGGGTGAGTGGATTTAGATCATGTCTCTTACCCAAACTTTCCAAATTAGTAACCATAGGGATTTAGTTTATTTCCTTACTGTTTTTCATTGCTGACAATTTGCACTTCATTTTCTGAACAAATCTATAGCTTGACCAGAGTCCCATCTTTAGCTTATTATAGAAAGAGGGTTGTGTAACTCAAAAGAGAAAATTAAGTTGAAAAAACAGACCAGAGAGGCTGCCCTGCACACACAAACATTTTCCGCTCCTGAACAGCAGCTGTCAATCCTGGTGGCCTGGCTTCAGCAAAGTCAAATATTAAACCACACTTTTAGCTTACTGACTGGAGATTCGTCTCCTTAGCATCTTTCTCCCTCCCCCCCACCTTTTTTTTTTAATTGTTGTTACTCTGCTTTGCCTGAAAGCTGCAGCATCTCACTGTTTATTATTCCCACTTCAGTCAAACCCTGTCCAAAATTAACACGTTGTGTTCTGCAGCTGCTTTCCAGATCCAGTTATGCCAAAATGCAAGGAAATGTAAAATAAACACATGGAAGCTCTTTCAATTAGCACAGAATTTGATCCTGTAAAAGAAATTAAGCAGATAGGCAGTTTTACCCTGATGAGTAAGCCCAACCGAACATTTATGAAGTTAATCATCTGTTTAAAGTGAGTGCAGGATCAGGTCCGAGGCGAAAATGAAAAAGCTGCAGTAACAAGTGTATTTATGTTCTGTATTCCTTCTGGACTTTTATTAAGATCAAAGAGCTCTCTGAAAGGCAGAAAAGCAAATAGGTTGCAGATGAGCGAACAAAAAAAGTTTCTAAGCAATTACTGATTTAAAGCATCATTTTTCTTTAAAACTGCTGGTTCATGGCTGGCACAAACAAATAACTGCATAAAACTCAACTCTCCCTCCTAATTCCTCAAAATTCGTAATAAAAAATGAATCAGTAATTGAAAGTCAATGGGAGTTAGGCACCTTTTGTGCCTTTGAAAATCTCCCCCAAAGCCTTTTCATCTATGCCTTGCTGTTCTCTGCCTGGTTTTTATGAGGGTTTATTAAGAAGTAGCCATTTGAGACTCCAAACACAAAGCAAAAAAAGAAAAAAAGAAAAAAAGAGAAAAGAAAAGGCAAAAGTCAATAAAACCAGAAAACTGGTTGGTCTGATCAGTGTCAAGTTACATTGTTTTCAACTTGAATTAACTGTAGCCATCAATAAAACTATAGAAATGGGGAAGTTGCTGTTATAAATTAATGATTATTTGCCATGAGCTTTAACAGGGCTGTGTGTGCCACATTTTATTGTGATGGTTTATTCTTATTTGGTACAACAGTAATTGGGTCTTAAACATGATAAAGCATCCTAAAGGCTGCATTGGTAGCAGAGCTGTCTGCAGCAGGTTTTTAACTCTAGTTAAATAAGGTTAATCAAAGCTAATGAATCTGTTTTATCCATTGCCACAAGTATATAAAAAAAATGTACCACTAGGTGAAGGAGCTAAAATATGAATTGTTCGACTGTGAACATACATTTTCAGCATGGTAATTCTGCCAGGCCCTTGTTATATATTGGATATCTTAATAGTTTACTGCCCTTCTACATTTGCCACTGGAAGAGGAGGGGAGAGGGCTGACACTTGCAGAGAAATAGGGAGAACTGTCTTGCAGCCTTCATTGGTAGAATTGCTGTGAAACTGTTGATTTCCCATCCTCAGAGGAGCCTGATGTTTTTTACGAGGCTTATTAAGAGGTCCAAAATAAGTCCAGCTCATTTGACCGTGCTCTCATTACAAGCAGTCCTCAGTCTCACAGAGCAAGTGATTGAAGGTTCCTGCACTGCCTTTGAAGTGTTCAAACCCTGCTCACCTTCTTCCTTTGCTTCCCTTTCCACCTTTCCCTCTCCCCAAGCACATCTTAGCATTTCTCGTAGTTTTGCAAATCTGGGGATTGCGTTAAGAAGAAAAGGGCCAGGACGGCGAATTGGCATGTTGGTGTGTTTGCATGCATGGAGAGAGGGAAGATTTCTGTTCTGGCCACAGCACAGGACTAGAGAAAATTTATTAGGGCAAGATTGCTGCCATACCACCCTATCAAGGTACCCTTCCTCTCTTAGTAGCCCCATTGATTTCATGCGTAAACTAAGGCAGAGAAGTGATTCTTGGTGTCTGCCATGAGGGGACAGATTTCCCTGGGTGCCCTCCAGACCCTCCTTGCCGAGGTGCAAATGCTGCTGCTTGAATTTTGAAACCAATAGCAAAAGAGACACAGCTCAGTCCTAGTCCTTGTTTCTCCTGAGATTTCTTTGCAGAAATAGATCAGGAGAGAAGCACCGAGCACAGACACTCGGGGCCTGGTCTGGTGCTGAGGCATCAAGTGGTGGAAGCAGGAAGCATTCACCCTGCCTCTGGAATCCTGCAATCTCTGCAACTGCAATCCATGCTTTTTTGGTTTTCCATGTCTTTTTTTTTCGTTTGGATGAATTTTCACCTCAGACTGGGACAAATGGTCAGAGCTGTTAAGCAAGATCAGGCGTGCTGGGTGTTTAGTGAAGGGTAATTAAAAGGAAAAATACCAAAACAAAACCAATTTAAAAAAGACAGTTACCTCCATTCTCATCACCTCTGACAGTATCTTCCCAGTTTCAAAATCTGTGGTGGGGGAGAAGTTAGAAAAGAGTTCCTGATATAAGGGAAGGCACAGCCTGCTGGAAACATTGAGGGAAGGGAGGCCCAAAGACTAATTGCAGCCTTGATGAGGGAAAAGTCCAGCACACATTTCGGCACAACACCCCTTTGACCAGCCCCCCTCACTCTGACATGCTACGGCACCTTGTCTCCCCCATGTTTGATTTCAAGGGAGGAAAAAAAAAAAGAAAAAAGCCAAAACAAAACCAAAACTACTTGCAAAATTCAGGGCCTGTTAGGCTGCAGCTAATTAGAAAAAATGGGTTTCTTCCCCCACCCCGTCCTGCTCCCCCTCTTCCCTTTCTTTCTTCAGCACCTTTTCTTTCAAACATTTAGTCTCAGGAGGGGGAATCCAGCCTCTTGGCTGGGCTGTTTTCAAAACACGCCTTTGAATGCTTCTCCCTAATTCACGTCTTTTGTTTTTCTGCTTTTGTGTTTGCCAGTTTGACCATATAACGTTATACATCTGGTGTATAGCTTGTTGGGGGCTTTCTTTCTCCCAGGGATCCTATGCATTCCCTATAGGACCCTCCTGGGCTTCCATTCGAGCTATCGTGTAACATAAAGGGGGCTAAAGCAGGGCCAAGGGGATGAAAGCGGGGAGGAGGGGAGCGAGGGGGACACGGCCAGTGAAGAGTGCGCCCGACACACACGCACACACACAAAATAAAATAAGGCGGGGGCCAGGGCTGGGGGGGGGAGAGGAATAAAAAGAGCTGAAAAGAATTCTTTTGCTCTTTCCTTTTCTTCTCGCGCTGTTTCGGCCGGACCCTGCGTCAGGCAGGCACTGGCCCTCTGTGGGAAAGTGAGGCGGCCACAGAATAGATAACTCATTTGAATTCCAGCAACATATTCGTAAATAAAGCAAAAGTGGTGAAGGGGAGAGGGGCTGGAGCCGGGGAGTGTGGGGAGGGAGGGACGGGGAGCCAGAAGCTGTGGCTGGAGAGAGACGCAAAGCCGCCCCAGCGTTCGTGGCTGGGACCCCTCTCTCATCCTCTCTCATGCCCCGAGCCTCCAGACCAACAGCCCTGACTCAACCCGGCCTTTCCCCATCCCATCTCTTTCTGCTGAGAAAGCAAGAGCTGGCTGAGCAAGTTGGATTCTTGCTGGTTTTGGCGACATCCTCTATCGCAGCCGCTGCAGCTGCTTGTGTTTATTGTTGTGGCTGATGCTCCTCGTGGAGATGGCCATGGTGGGGTGCAGGAGCATGTCCAGCCAACCTCCCCACTGCACCAGCCCATCCCCTCCCATGCAGGGATGATAAAAGGGGGGCATGGCACACCCCCAGATAGCCACCTCAGGAGCTCAACTGCTATCTCCATTTTGGAGATGGGGAAACTGAGCACTGAGAGGGGTTGAATAGATCAGCCAAAGTCGCACCCCAGAGATGCCGTGTCGAGCTCCAAGTGACAGGCTGGGATTCTTTCCTGCAAGCTGACCATCTCTTCTTAAAAAAAAAAAAAAAAAAAAGAAAAAATTTTGGGTCAAAGGAACTTAAAATCTGGGGTGCAGCTCAGCTTTCTTCTGTGCCCTCTTTAAACACTTGCCTTTGATCCTGGTGGAAAGTGGAGTATTTTGTGTTTAAATCTGAAGTGTATGCAGTCCTTACATACTTTTTATTTATTATATATATATCAGATGGTCACGATTTATAGGGCATTTTAGAATTCAATTGCATACATAATTGCCTATAATAAATTTATAGGCAGCTGGACAGGTGCAACCAGTCATATTGTAAACAATAATTGTATATATAAATATATACATGCACACTTGTAAATATGCATATGTGCACATACATACATATATAAAGGTAAATTATGGACTGAGCATGTTTTTCTCATCTTATGTACTATGGCTGTTGCGACTTGTGCAAGAAGTTTTAGATGGCATTTATTTTCCTCTGCACTGAACAGGCATACACAGGACAGAAGCGTATGTTCGCCTCCACATCCACACTGAGATTCCTCCAAAAATCCTAATTAGGTACTCAAGAATAAAAGTTCTAGGTATGTAGTTAAAAGCGAAGTATTTTCCAATATTTTTTTTAACCCGGTTTCTTTTTTTTTTTCCCACTTCTTTTTAAATAAGTTTAGAAGATAAAAAAGTCATACTGACGTAGAGCATCTGTAAAATGCACAGAGACTGCATAGGTTGCGGAAATTACAGTGGGGATAGCTTTCTGCCAAAATGAAGTCTGCTTCTGTCACATCACTGTGTGAAACCACAACACTCCGAAATGGAAATTAGCAGAGATTTACAGAGATTCCCCTAAGCCAGCATCATTGATGTTTGTAAGGGTAGGATTTGGCCCCGAGTGAAAAATCTGATTTATTGAGTCATCGTGACTGAGGAACTCACAAGCAACTGAAAAACGTTTCCCTTTAGGGACCACGAACCCAGGCCTCCTTTCTCCTTCCACCTCTGCATTAACTACAGCCTCAAAGACCTTTTTCCTTCCCTAAAATTTTGTGAGCGTGCCAGACTAAATACAGCCCATCCAAACAAGCCTCAGGCAGCCTCAGGAGAGGGCTCCCGTCCTGCTTGCCTGGGCAGCGGGAGCAGCTCCTCTCTTGGGGCCCAGGGCTCTCCCCAGCAGGAGATCGACAACCTCCACCTCCTCCAAACATTTGCAGCTCTCGGGAGCAGCGGCAGCAGGTGAGAACATGGTGGCTGCTTAGAAAAATAGCACTTTGCCAATTGAACAACACCCTTTAAAATTTCAGCTATTAACAAGTCTTTACAGAAACAGGAACTGCCAGTAACAAACTTGATTTCTAATGTCCCCTAGGTAATAATAACTCTCTAATTTGACTGTGTCCCAACTGGCCTTGTACAGCAGTTATTGCTTGAAGGGGTTGGAAGGGATTTTTTTTGTGTTGCTGCCTTTTATTTTTCTTACTAGTATTTTTTCTTTTTTTTTCTTTCTTTTTTTTTTTCCCCTAAGTTGTGTTTTGTTTTCCAGCAAAGAAATCTCTTAAAAAAAAAAAACTGAAGGGAAGGTGGGGAAGGAGGGAATGGAGGGCAGCAGCAGGAGGGACACACATGCGGAAATTTAATGTGAGAGCTGCTCCTTGGAATGAAGATGTTGGGTTTGGCATGAAGATTGCAATCAGCTGGTTGCTTTGACACTGCTCAAGCCTTTCAGTGACTAAGACAAGCCTGAAGGATTAGGATGTCAAGCCTGCCCTGTCATCTTCGGGGAGCAGGGGAATGGAAGGAGTTGCCTTTTTTGGTTACGTCTTCACAAGGCCCAGAGGACAGAAACCTCTCTGGTTAATTAAGGCCAACCTCAGCCCGTCACTGATCAACAAAATCCTGCTTTTTAAGACAAGCGATGCAGAGGGGCTCCACGGCTAATCACCCTGCACGGGGAGGAATTTACCCCCAGAGGCTCTCCCGCGCAGCCCCCGCGCCGGCCGAACGGATGGCTGCACACTTTGAGAAAGTCAGTGGCCTCCTCCCAGGCAGCTGTCAGGCAAAGCAAAAGGACCTGGAATAAGCTGACTTAAGCAAACCATATTTAGCAGGCTAAAGGTAACTCCAGGCGTGCCTTTCTCTGGAATTGCTGGAGCTGATGGGAAATATTGACGCTTGTCAAGCAACAGTTCTGCTGGTAAAAAGACGTGGCTTTTGTGTGTGTCTTTGTTTCTCTAATTATGTTGTGTCTCCAAGTGCCAGGTAAAGCCAAATCAGAGAGTGGCAACAGGATCCCAGTGCTTTGGTTGTGTTTTGAGATGCTCTGATGCATCAGGGGTTTGAAAATTAAGAACTGCCACGACCACCTGATGTAAATAATGTTGACCAGGCTTATTCGTATGAAAAAAAAAAAATTAAAGCCAGTCACTCTTGCTGCAAACTGGCTATAAGAAAATCCAAGAGCAGAGGCTACAACCCTTGCTCAGAGACAACCAATGTCCATGTGATATGTCCTCACTGAATCATTTTCATTTCCCAAATGAATGACCTTTGTCAGGAGGATATAACACAATTTCCCAGAGAATACACTCACATGCGAAAAAGCTGTTCCTGAGTGGGAACACAAATACTGGGACAAGAGTGAACTTTACATAAACACCAAGAGAAAAACTCTGCTGGTCTGAACAGCCAGGAAAAAGAAGGCAGTGGTAGAAAATGAGATTCACTGGAGTTATTTGTATGAATATTCAGTGAATCTTCCCAGATACAGATTTCTTCCAGCTTCCTTCATATTAAACTTAATATCCAAATAATCCAATGCTGCCAATTCCTAAAATAGCTCCTAGAGTCCCAGCTCCTGGAATTGTGTGATTATGTGGGAAATTAGCTTCCATTTATTAAAAAAAAATACATTTTAAATCCATGGAAAAGATGGGAACATGGTTTCCAAGGGTTCAAAATGCAAAATGTAGATTAAAAGAAATTCAGTGCCTCCAGCCTCATAAAAATAATGTAATATTCAAAACTTTACTACTCAAGTGTTACAACACAGCTCAGAAGGTGGCATCATACAACATATGGAAACTTTTCCATCTTATTTATTCTAAGGCTTAAATTTGACAGCAGAAAGGCCACTGTAGTGTGTCTCACCTTTGATTGTACTGGAGAAAAAATAACCCTGAAAAAAAACCCTTCTCACCCTTCCTATTTTTTCTTCTTACCATTACACAGTGTGCCTGAAGTAATCCCTAGAAACAATCAAAAATGGAAGTGGTATTTTTTTGCAAACCCTCCTGTAGGTGTTACAGCAAATACACTTTTTCTTCAGTTTCTGTTGCCCTTATTTCTATATTCTAGGTCTCACAAAAAAAGAAAGCAAAATGTGTAGCCTCGCAATAAATGAGGTGAACTATAGAAGCCTCCTGTTCAGGGAGGGAAATTGCTTTCAGTTAAACAAAGAAATTTAGGGTCTTCTGCTTTTCATGAAAATACCATACATATGGCCTTTGAAAGTTGTCACTGAAGAGTGTTTAGCTCTACAGGAAAATTCAGCACTTTATAGCATTTCAGCTGCAAGACTCCTGCTTTTTTTTTTTCTCTCTCTCTCTCCTTTTTTTTTGGCCTGCAGCCCAATGTGAATGTATGATCACTAGCACAATAGTTAAACATCTGAGTCGTTTTGAAGTGCCTTCAACATTGCAGTGATGTGATAGGGCTTTTTTTTTTTCCTTCAACTAGGCAATTTATGGAAGAAAATCCAGTCTCCCCCCTAGTGGTGGCGAGGAAAATCCAGCAGGAGCTGCCTGATCGATCCCTAAAAAGCTGCTTTACTGTAAGTGTAGTGCCTGGAGGTATGTGTTTCTGCAACCATTCCTGGTCATTGCAAAGAGTTAGAAGATCGGTGGTACCTTTTTTTAAATGCCTGAGTAAGTTATTTCAATAAATTTCTCATGAAAACATAGGTAAAAAAGGAAAAAGAAAGAAAGAACCAAATAAAATTAAAACACTATATGAATAAATAAGATAAAATGGCCCATAAACTAAAAAGGAAAGCAAACTATCAATAAAAGCGAAAAAGGCTCGAGCCACCATGCACAGACCAGGCTGAGATGAGACCCTCAGCCCCCACATAGCAAATGGTTTCTGACTGCAACCATTCACGTGTGGATTTTCAGATGCTAAAGGGCTCAGGGGCACAAGGAGCCATCCTGCATGTCAGTCTAGTCCACACATATTTCTGCTGCAAATGGATGATGGGCAGTAGTGTGTTTCCTTGGGACTGCAGCACCTCTGGAATGAGACAAAGATCAGATGCATTTCCGGCAGTAAATGACAGAACCACCCTGAAATTACAAACCACCCAGGAGCTGAGAAGCAAACCTTTGGCAGAATGAGTCAGGCAATGGGCTTCCATGAGGGCACCCGGCTTTTGGGTGGGTGTCCTGACCCCTGGCAACTCCCTCACCTCAGCTCTCATCTCTCCTTCCCTGTTTGCTCGTTAAAAACCTCTAAAAGCCTCATGAATCTTCCCAGCCCAGAACAGGAAAACGCTGGAATTGCTAACATTTTCATGGGCTGAGAAAGATACTTCCCATTGAACTCCACCCAGATGTGCAGCCCTTTGCTCTGTGGGCTGACTACAGCTCGGTGAAGCCTTAGGAAGAATCCCACAGGCTGTAAAGGGCTTTGCCCTTCCCAAAATGTGGCACTATTTTTATTTATCATTGGCTGCATCCTTTTGCAATTATCTTTGTGAGAGGCGTAACCTATACCCCAGGGGGCAGGACGGAAAAGCCAGTCATTCCTCAAGCAGCAGGACCTAATGAAGCCTTGCCTCAGGGACATTCCTCTGCCCTGATTCTCTGATGTCTAATAGAGGTTGTGCTCTCAACCATCTCCTCTGTTAGCAGGACTTCTTTCCTCTGCCTAGTGGCTTATCCTCACAATGGTTGTGAACAGCTTGGAGGCCACTAGTACCCTCTGCCAGATACAACTAAAGGCAGACAGGAGCTTCAGAAATGATTGGAGAGGTTCAAAACAGAAAATCAGCAATGAAAACACCAAAAAGATTATGGCCACATTGATGATCTTTCCTAGGAAGTGAGGCTCAAGAAAAAGGAAGAAAGACTTTCCTCTGAAGTTGTGGTCTGAATTTTTAATTCTGCTGCTGTCAGCCAACCTTTCAGCACCTAGCAAAAGCTGGTGGAAGGATGGATAAATGTACCAAACCCTGTGGCCTTTAGCTGCTGGGTGAAATGTCCCTGTCGCTTCACACTGGGAGAAAGGGATCACACCTTCCCTCCTTGGTGAGCCAAACCTGAGTAGGCAAAGCTGCCCTGACTGTGCTCATGCTGCAGGAGAGGAGCAGATGAAGAAGAGCCTCCTCCAGCTCTTAGGATAACACCAAATTTTCCTGCTTTGTGAAGTTCAGTCCTGCTGCTACCAGCTGGACTGTGCTACTGTGCTGCTCTGCTTTCCCGATTGAAAACATGCTTGCAGGAAAGGCTGCGGTAAACACGAGGCCATATGCAGAGTGTCAGCTCGTTCCTCTGTCATTGTGGTTCTGATATTTGGAGGCAACTGGAGCTGGGTTGGAGTCCTACGAAATCCACCTGCCTCAGTGCCATAAGCTGTGAGGAGAAATGTGAAGTTTTCCTTCTGCTCACCTTTGGTACCCAGTATTTGTTATGCCTTTGTCTAAGTCCTGCTGGTGTGGCATGGAAGACTTGATGGAGTAATTTTCCCTCAGGAATTTCTGCCTGGATTCAAGGCTTGCTGGGTGCCATCAACACTACATGAAACTTTTAGGTTCTCTTATCTTTTTATATACTTAAAAAAACCTGTTCCATATATATGTATATACACACAAACACACACACAGAGTCCGGATCCAAAGGCAGGCCAGTAATAAATACAACTATATTTTTTAAAAAAAGGTATTTTATATGTGTATGTATAAATGCATATACACACACATATACATATATATACTTCAGATCAAAAAGGTATGAGCTAGTAATAAATACTGCTATATTTTTCAAAGAAGATATATTAAATTGATTTGATTACAATAGAGCTGACACATACTGTGCAAAAAGAACAAGCATTGGGAAAATTCATTTACTGGCTATTATAAATGAATTTCCCAGCCTGTTGTTCTTTTTGTGCAGTATGTGTCAGCTCTGTGGTAATCAAATCAATTTAAAATATCATCTTCAAAAAACATATAGCGTACATAAGACTTATGTTCTCCAGAAGAGAAGAAAAATACCCCAGCCTTAGTCAGAGTTCTTCCTTCTTTGTCCAGCTGTCTTTCAACCGCTCTGTCTCACAAAACTACCTGACTAGTTTTGAGGTTGGGATGGACCCTCACAATGCTGGCATTAGAGCCAAAGGGGAGGTGTGGACTTTTTCACCCATGTTTCATTCCAGAGGTGTTTTCTCCCATAGGTGCTTCAATGTGACATTACCTTTGCCATCTCACAGAGCTCGACACAGCGGATGGAGCTAAATGACACCAGCAAGTTCAGCCACAGCCTGACATGCAGCAGCCTGGAGAGCAGTGGATCCATACATGGCCTCATCCCCGCCCGCTGCTAATGGGGGCAGATAAAGCAACTTCTGGCCCGCAATATTAGGTGGCCTGCAGCTCATATTGTTTCCTTTCCCACCGACCCAGATCTGCCATACTTATTCAGTGAAGCTCATGGGTGACCTGTGGAATCTGCACAATAATTTCCTCCCACGTCTCCCCCAAGGTGGTGCAAAGCAGGGTTAATATTTCAGTAACCCTCCTTGGACTGCAGTTGAATATACAGCATATTAATCCTAGATGTTATCACTTCTTCCTCCTCGTTAATCTCTTATCTTCTTCCTTTCTTTTTTCTGGTCTTTGTCTTTTCAGATGATTTTATAGTTTGTTTGAGGCTTTTAAGTCTGCTTAGTATGTCATGAGTCATCCAAAGGAGTGTTTCTAGCAATACATTTCACATGTTAAATATAACCAGAAGGGATTATCTGGTGATTAAAGAATAAAAAGTCTGGCTCCTTTTCTTAGGTCTATCATTAGACTAATTGTCTGTGATCTCAGGCAGGTCATTTCACCTCCCTGCTTTAGTTTTTCCTCCTTTAAAATGGCAACTAACCCATACATAGCATTTTTGTCATATTTAATCTGTCCAGCTTTAGCTTTTCAAGACAGAAATTTTGGGTTTATTTGCGTTTTCTTTTCTTTCTTTAGGGAGACATTTAATGTAGTTATGGGAAAGAAGGGAGGGGTTTCTTATTTTTTTTGTTTGTTTGTTTAGTTGGTTGGTTTTATGAGAATCCAGCCTGGAATCAGCTACAGGAAGGAGCAAATGAGATGAATACGCCCATCTTGCAGTCCACCAGTTCCACAAATAGCCTAACAAAATCCAAAACTACCATGATTCTTCAAATGCCCATTCCTACCAAATAGAAATGCAAAGGGCAAATGTCTTTGCTCCTTGCCATGAGGTTTCAGTACAGCTCATGTGTTACCGTGTAATGAAAGAATTCCTGAAAATAATGCTTCAGAATAGCCACTCATATTCCCATGGCATGGATAATCAAGATAATACTGTTGCAAGAGATGATTAACCACTGTAAATCTTTTTGGCAACCCTTTCTCAGAAACCCCTTTCTGATATATGTTTGGTGAAAAACGACACCATGGACAGTCCTCCTGTCCATCTAATCAATTAGATCAGGAGAGAGGCGTTTTTATTTACTCTGTTGCCCATTGTTTCATGGCTGGAATCTGATGCCAGAGTTTTCATGGTTTAAAAACACCCGTCTTATAACTTCCTGCTTCTCAGCCATATTCCCAGTTTTTTCCCCTCTATGCATTGTTCTCTAGGTAGACAGCATTCCCTTTGCCTACATCCTTCACCTGCTTAACTACCTCCATCTGCTGCAGATCCCTGTTATTAGCCATGTGTCTTTCCCTTCTTTTTTTCACCCTTCGGGCAGACGATTTCCGATTTCCATGTATAGGACAACATATGTTCCTTAGCTTTGCTACCTCTTGTCAGCCATGGTCACTGCCAAGAATGCCTGATGTGCCCTTCTCCAACTTCTTCATTGCTTATTCAGCCTAGAGAGATACTGTGCCAGAGCTGGATATAAGACTGTTAACATGTGTTTACAGGGCCATTAAAGAGCCATTCCACACTGTTATAAACCCCCAGTGTATTTGACCTGGAAAAAGTGACTGCCATGCATTTAGCTGTTTCCAGCTGAATGAAGCTTTATCTCAATGACCAAGAAAACAAAGAGGGGATGGGAGAAATGGGGAGTGAGGCAGGGAAGAGGAACACACACGCATGCACACAGGCACTCACCCCTCTATTTGCACCGTTTAACTGCAGAGGAAGAAATGCAGAAAACACCTCTCAAGTCAGGAGAATACTCCAGCCAGCCAGGGTGTTATAAATTAGAGCCTGTCAGTATTACAATGTATATTAATAGTCACACCTCTTTTTAATGAGTTTGGCATTGGCAGCTGAGAGGAAATACAAGTCATCATGGCTCTGCTCATGCACACCCCGACAAAGGAATCCGTAATAAATCTTCCTAGAACAGCACTCACCATAAATATGTATCACATAAGGCATCTGTTTTACATTCTGCATATAAATCAGCATAGCGCTGAATAGCAATGAATCAGCTTCTCAATGCCTGATTTGATAACAAATCGACTTGGATCTTAGGAGAGAGAATTTACAGCCCTCACCCTGAAGACAGATAGTCAATACTTAAGACGAGTGTCAAGTTAACTTCTCTTCAGCAAGCAAGTTTACACAATGAGACGCTTTGGCGTTGGGGGGGGGAGGGGAAGGGTGTGAGCAAGGGGGTGAGAGCAAGATATTTTTGAAGGTTTTTTAATTAGTGCTTGAAGGACACTGCAGGCTCCATATCTGTGCTTCAGCCACGAGCCGCTGCTTTGTTCCATGCTCTGCCCTTCGAGTCCTGCAGGTACCACTTCCAGAGAGCTCTGCTTAGCGAGGCTGAGCTCCTCGGAGTTCAGCAGTGACCGTGGGATGGAAAATCCAGAGGAGGAGAAGAGACATCCCTCACCTGCCTGCTGTTGCCTGGCAGGGCTCTCCATAGCCGGCAAGGAAGCGAGAATCTGACCCTTTTCCTTAGAGTCATTGATAATAACTTCCTGGAAAGGCCTTTTATTCCAGGTCTGCAAACCAGCTCTGAGTATTTATGGTGCATTTCCAGCATTGCATGGCTGATGGGATCAGGTCACAAGGGGAGAAAAGGAATAACTGAGGGTTTTTATTTTTTCCTTTTCAAAGCGGTGGCTCACATGGTAATGTCCCCAGTCACAGGAATAAACATTTCAAGATCCTATTTGTAGTAAGCTGCAATGTCTGCAGTCAGCTGAAGAGGACTCTAAGTCAGCTCCACCATTTTTCAAAGCTGGCTGAAATTCCTCAACAGAAATATTTTCTCAGCAAAATGTAGGTTTTCCAGGAAAGAAAAAATCAACCTTCTTACATCTTTTTATGGGAAAATGTCAAAACTGGATGAAAATTTCTAATTTTCTGATGGGAAAATTCAAAAGGAAATGTTTTATTTTCAACTGACATTTTGACATTTCTACTTTTGGAAGTGTTGAAAAATCTCTAAAATGTCGACATTTTGAAATGTCCGAAATGTCGACATTTTGAAAAGAAGCATTATGTTTTCTTATTTGACATTTCCAGGCAAAGAGTTTAGTTTTGATTGAAAATGTCAAAAACATTCGTATCCTGGCTACATTTTCTTCCTCAAAGACTTTTTTTTCCATCATATTTCAACTTTTCATCCCATTTTAGAATAAAAACAAACATCCTGACTTCCCATGGAACTGAGATTGCATTTTTCAAACAAATGGTCATATGTACTCTGTAATCAGCTCTCTGCTGGCAGGATTGCTTAGCTACAAGGCTGGCCTATCTTTTGGGGATTTTTTTTTGAGGGCAGTGGGTGAGGGGGAATGAGCGTGCAGTAGATGCATTTCACTTGTCTTCTCTGTACAATTATATTTCAATTACTTTATGCTTCCTACACGATTATTGAGCTCAACAAGCAATCATTTGTCTGATTGCCCAGAGAAATCATGGAAAATAAGGTGGGGAAGGACCTCCAGAGGTCATCTAGTACATCCCTCTGCCTAAAGAACAATCAACTGCATTTATATAATTCCTTACACATTCTTGTCCAATCCATTCTTAAAGACCTCCATCGATGGAGACTCCACTCTCCAGGAAATTTATTCTGTTGCTTTACTGTTCTTACTTGTAAGAATTTTTTTCTGGTGTCAATTCAATCTACAATACACTATGGTATCATTCTCCCATGCTCTTTCCTCTTTAGAGCTGTCTCATATGTGTTTGAAGATGTTTTCTCTAGAAAAGGGCTTCTTCTAGTGCTTTCTTATAAACTTTTATTGCTTTTCACTCAATATTATTTATTTCTCCTCAAGCCACAGCCATACCTATTTACTAAAGTAATTTTTTTTCTATCCTTGGGTCACAGTATGTAGAACGATTTGCTTTCAGAATCAGATTACTGCATTAAATGAGCTATTAGTCTCTTCCAGACCTTCCACAAGTTGACAGCATTCAGTGGTGATTAGTCCTATCTGGCTGGTAACAGCAGGATCCTACTCAGGCCTCAGTAGGAGCAGAAAATGCTCAGAAGTGTAAATCACGCATTGGGACACTCTGGATGTGTGACCCAGAGTGTCCCTTTGACCCCTACGTGTGCCACTGGAGAGACCATAAACTGGAGTTCATGTATATTTGAGCCCAACAGAGCTATCCACAGGACAGGGACAACCCAACAACCAGGAGTAGTGGAGGAGCAGTGCCCGTGAGGCAGCCTCCATGGCACAGCAGCCTCTCCACTGTGCAAAATCACATGTAGCATAATATCTTTATCTGACCCTCGCTAGGGCTGAGACATGTGATCCTGCAGGAAGAGCTGAAAACATGAAGTAAAGGGCCAATGCCTCTTCCTGACCTGCCCCAGCCGTGCCCCGGCAGATGCTGGAAGGGGTATGATCTCCCAGGTGGGTACTGAGCTAGCACAGCTGTGCTGCCTTGTGGACTAGAGCCTGCTTGGACTTTTGTCCTTGTTATTGTGATTCCTGGATGTACCCCTTCTGTCCCTGTGACCCGGCACAGGAGGAGTGTATGAAGCACTTGGATAGCAGCTACCCTACCATGGAACATGCAGCTACCTGAATATCTGAAGGCACTGTTGAGACTGTAAAATATCTATGGGAAAAGCAGGAAGAAGATTGCACAGAGATCCAAGGCAGAGTTTCTTAATATATCACTATTATTGTCTGCCAAAGCTGGGGTGTCTCTGTTCAAGCCCGGAGATATGACTTGTTACCTCAACGAAAAAAAAAAAAAAATTACGAGAATTGCAGTAGACAAATGGAACACCAAACTTAAAACAGAGTGAAAAAAAATTCTCAACAACAATAATAATAATAATGGTCAATCATAAACTGATATAGTGCCGGCTTTCCCTCCCTTTTTGCCACCTTACAGGATATCCCGTCTAGCAGCAGGAACAAAACGTGGAAATGAATCAGTCAACAGAGCATTTTCTCCCATTAAAGCTGTTGGCAATTTTGACCCGTGCAGGGGAAGTTGCACATTAAGATGGATATTCCTAATCTGTAGGGACAACTGTCCTCACTGTGGGATGTAGCCTTTTTTTTTCCTCTCTCCTTTTTTTTTTCCCTTTTTTTTTGCCAAAGGATGTCATAGGTGAATGCATTTCTGCTGTGCACAGTGCGAACACACACACAGCAGTAAGGCCTGAAAATTGTTAACCCCTTCTTATTTTAGCTGGCTATGCTCTTTTAATTTCTCTTTTCCCCTCTTTTTTTCATTCAGAATGCAAGAATCTACTACTTCTCTGGCCTACTACTATTTACCTTAATAATGCACAGTAAATCTATTATTTTCCAGCCTTGGGAAACGTTGGCTTTTGTTTTCTCTTATAATCCTATAGCTGATACCCAGCAGGAGAATATTAAGGTGCTGGAAGAGATTCACTTTCCTTTTTAACATTCACAGGTCTTCTACATTTGCAAGCTGGGAGAAAGCGAGCTTTGTGCCTAAAAAGAGGACCAGGAGTCAGAATTGAGGTTTTTCTTTCCTGATTCAGAAGTGACTAGAAATAGAGATAGTTCATCACTCACATTTGTGCATCAATTTCCTTATATCACCCCTACAAATGCTATCTAGTAAAATGGTCATGCTGTATCACCCAAACACCCAAAAGAAAAAAAAAGCAAAACCAGGGTCCCTGTTTGTGAATAAAAAGTCTCATTTTTGCTCTCTGATGATGAAAACAGTGGGAAATTCAGTGGTTTCCCTATGGTCATATATGAGATCTGTGGAAGAGCAAGGTCCTGAGACCAGCACTGCCTGGTATCCCACTTATGTTTTATACCCTGGTTGATTTTTCATTACTGCAGTAGTTACCTCCTAATCTAATGACAGTTACTCCACTCACCAGGGGCGTGTAAAGACCAATTCATTCCAGATTGGAAAGTTCTTTGAGAAACCCTGAATGGAAGGTGCTATAGAAGTGCAATGTGTTATTAATAATCTCTCCTATCTGCATAAATCTCCATTGAATCCTCCTGGTATCATTAAAAGTAAAATAATCCCTCAGCACAGCTGAAGAGCCCAAACCTTCTTTTCCCTTTGTAGGTGTCTGGCTGTTTGCTAAATGGAAAAAAAAAGGCCACACAAAAAGCTGACATCTTTTTGTGACCCTTGCAGAGCTACGTAGAGCTAATGAGTTTGTTTTCACTTTTGTAGATAAAATTTCCAGGGGCGGAGGGAATCCGGGGTGGTGCTGGGAAACCGCGGCGCGGCTCCCCAGGAACTTGGCTGAGACCACCATACTTGTTTCATGTGTGGCCTCTCTTTTTGCCTCATTGGACCAGAATTATTTAATGAGCCCTCTGAGAAACCCAGCTTTCGTCCCTTAAGATGGAAAAGGATCGTGTGGAGCTCTGCTACCAGGCCACACAATTTTCAGGCTCGCTTCTTTGTGAGAGGCTGCAACAGCTCCTTCCCTTTCTGCAGCTGATGGTGAAAGTGGGGAGAAAGAGAACAATAACAAAACAAAATTGCTTCCCACAGCTGAGAAAATCACCCTCCCTTTATTTTTTTTTTTCCCCTTTAGGAAAGAAATAAATAAAAGGGAAAGAACCCAAATGGGATCTCTCCCTCTTCAAACATACAAATGATCTTATGTTAGCAGTTGGGATTAAACATCTGTCTGGTGGTTATGTGATCATAACAGATGCTGTGTGCAAACGTTTCCTGCTAGCTTTGTTTTGGTTAATATTGTTTGTGTAGCACATTGGGTTATATTCAGCTGAAGGGATACAGAGTCTATTTTTCTTCCCCCCCCTCCCAAAACTTCTGCTGAACTTCAAGCAGCTTCATCATCTTTTAAAAAGAAATTCGAGGCGGGGGTGGAGGGGAAGAGGGCCATTGACTGATGTCATGTGGAAAGTGATGTCACACAGCACTGATGAAATGGCAATCCACCCGGGTTTTGAGCTGCTTTGATGTTATGTTAGGCCTTTTTCCTCTCTGTTAGGTTGCCCTTGGGTCCACTTGGCCATGCAGCTGGAAATAAATACAGGGATATTGTAATGACTTTTGCTGTGCAACTGGAGGACCCAGGAGCTCAGCTGCTTGGGATTTCCATTGTTCTTTCTGAGAAGCCGTGCTTCCAAATGGAGCCACATGGATGCTGACACTGCACTCCTTGAAGGCATTAAGGCTTTTCTTTCTCCAGAGTATTTTCATACTCTTTCTACGGCTAGGGAAACTGAGGCACTGAGTGGTGTTAGTGAGAACATCTGCAGCAGGACAAGGAGCTACAAGCTTCTCATCCCTTGTCTTAACCTTTGTTCTATTAAGTCTTACAGGTAGGTGTGAGACTGACCCACTTGTTTCTTCCTGGCTGAGGAACACACACTGTATTACCACACTTTTGCCTTACTACTTTCCTGCAGCAGCATCCAGCTGAACAATCCTGCTCTCTGCAAAGTTCCCTCAGCTGGTTTGACCACAGCTGTGGCTCAGTACAAAGACCCTCCTGCAAAGCAACGCACCTCACTGCCCAGATGCCGCACACAGCAGCGCCCACCTTCAGCCTGTAAAACAAAGCAGTCTCAAGAGGTCTTTATGCTCCACCCAAAAAGGATAACTATTAATTCGTGTCACTGGGAATAACTGTCCCTTTTTTCCTATCATCATAACCTTGCAAAGCCCTGCTGAAACAGTCACCCTGAGTAGAATTCAGTATCCAAGGACAGAGTTTGAGAGATGTCTTGCTGATGTGTGAGAGGAAAGAACCCAGATTGCAAGGACTACTTCATCCTGCAAGTAGATGGTGGCAGGTACAGCAGATGAGCGGATATTCAAACCTGCTCAGCCTGAGGACTGGCATCTATTCCTTGAGTTCTGTCTTCTTCCCAACTGTTTCACTTTATTGTCTCTCTAAATGTCCAGTTGTGGTTGTTTCTGTGTTAACATTTGCCAATCATTTCTAGCCAAGAAAAAAAGAGATTAAAATGATTCATGTTAAATAGCTTCTGGGCAGCCTTTTGCAACTGTGAAGGACTTGGGGTCTTTTCACTACAATTACTTTGAAATGTGACTTCCTTTTCCTGGAAAGGAGGGCTGGTCCTGTGAATGAAATACCCAGCTGGAGGCTGTAAAAGTTTTTGTTCAGTGACTGTTTCAACCACAAACCATTTCATATAAAACAGAGAAATTTATTTTAATTCCCTTGTGCCTCAGTTTCCCCAGCCCTAATTGTTCATGATTGCCTTTTTTAATAAATAGTTTTGATGAAACAACATTCCTTGGTGGAAATTGTTCATTTAAACATCCTTCTTTCACCTCTTTGGAGCACTCATGCAATACTACTATACTTCGTGGGTTTTTTGGGAGAAGTGATTTAATTAATCTCAATGAGTTACTCACATATCGTGGTGACGGGGCTCACATGAGGGTAGGTAGCTCTGCTTCAATGAAGTTGGTGCCTTCCTAAAAATATTAGAACCAGTTTTGTTCATGGGGAAGGCAGTAGCTTTCCGAGGTCTATATTTAAGTGCACAAAGTTTTTCGCACAAGAGGGGACAAAGAGTTCCATAGGCACCTTTTAGAGCTAAAGAAGAGGATAAACTGTATGAATGCTACATTTATGAGCTCCAGCTTATCTCATGTGTGATGGGAGTCAGTTGGAAATTAAAATTCATCCAACTGACTGTGACCACACACATAGTCCATTGGAAAGGAAAAGTATGTTTGTGCAATTGTGTTTCCGTCTCCAAAACAGCCCTAGCATTGCTGGGCAGCCAAGGTCAAGAGTATCCACAGGCGTCTCCTTCTGGTCAGTGGGGAAGGAGATGGGGGCTCTCAGGGATCTCCCACATTGCTAAATTTCCCTCCCCGCTTCCAGCACTTTGTAACTGAAGTGTGGAGGCACAGGACTGAGAGGAGAGCTGGGGCTGGGTTGTGTTTTTATAGGCATTGGAGACTGTGTTAGGGAGAAACAGAGAAAACAACTCAGCAGAGGAGCATTGGGGGGAAATTGCCCCTCCAGGACTCAGGGCTGTGGATCTGTGACCAACCAGTAACCCCCTGTATCCAGAGCAGTGCCTGACCTGTGTTAAATCTACTGAGAAATGGCTTTAGCTAAGTCACCTGCAACAACGTACCAGCCAGGATACCCTCACAACTGGCTATTTATCGTGTCACCAAGCGTATAAAATTATTCCACATGTTGGCATCCACTAATTCAATAATCTAGTAATATAAATTTAGATAATAGACATTAATACCACGTTTCAAAATACACCCACAACATTTATTTCTCTCTCTCAAGAAATAAAAAAAAAAGGAGCACACATTGAGAGGGCTCTCGTGATGAAATAATAAAACCCATTCTCATCTAGAAAAAAGAATCATTATAGGAGGATGGTAATTTACTTTATATGACCTTCAATTGATTATTCTGGGCCTGCTACACAAATATCACAGGAGCTATTGATCGTAAAACCTACCAAATAGATCTCTAATAGCTTTTACTGAGGAAAAATAATTATGCCAGCGCTGTGGTCAAACACACATAAACCAATGTGGAGGTATTAATGTATAGTATTATTACCCATCTGTCTGAGAAGTATGGGGAAGATGCTTTGCAGTAACATGCTCTGTCTAAGCACCATGAAGGCTCAATATCTGGCTAACAATTACAGCCAGTTATACTGAAAAATTGATTACTGTAAGTAAAAGCTAAGACTGGAAAGCAGAGGCTGGAGCTTGCTTAATAAAAGTAGAATAATAACAACCATCATCCTAATTGTGGAGGAGTTCTGCCGTCGCATATGCTTGGAGCTGGAAATTGAATTCTCCTCTGGTGCCTGCGGCAGGGCATCATTTCAGAAGCAAAGGTGTCCACCTTGGCTGGCCTCGAGATGGGGGATCAATGCCTGTGAAAGGCCAGGCTGTCTCAGTCAGGAACAGAGTACTGCGAAGGGAAAAGAGCACCAAGAGCCAGAAACTCGCCACCCCTGCCCCCAAACCCCACCCCAGGAGCCACACCTTTGGGAAAGGTCGGTGGTCTGGCGGAGAGGGCTGTTGTGGTGGGCACAGATTGTGACGAGCCTTGTTGCTGCTGTTACTTCTAAAGGAGCCGATTCCCTCGTGGGAATCTGGCGGCAGTTTTGCAACTGATTTCATTGGCAGAAGGATCAAAACCTAAATGCTGTCTCTGTGCCATGATGAAAACTTTAGATTTTCTCTCTCTCTTTTGCCATATGCATAGACTTTAAGGCATGTCAACTTAGAAATTAGATTGATTTTATATAAATCTTATTAAAATGTGAGTAAAGTTATTGTAACTCAAGGGAATTAGGAGGAAAAGTATATTTTGCTCTATTTTTTGAAGTTTGGTTCCCTAGAGTTTGGTATAGCTCGATCTACTCTTTCTGTTGCAGCAACTAAGTTCCACTTTCTCCTACTTCTCTGGGAGTCATTCCTCAGCATAGGGAAATTAAAGGAAAAACCTACAAAACCACCACAGACCTTTTTTTTTTCTTAATAGGGTAATTAAAATGCAAATTTTTGAATAAGGGTTTATGATTTGGTGTTTTATGTACAGTGCTTTTAATGCATTAAAAATTACCCAGTTTCTATTTGGCAATGTCTCTTAGAAATTACTATTAAATAATATTCTAGTATTCTGAAGTAAAGCCTGAAAGACAATTTATAATCAAGCAATAAATATAATAAATAATATAATAAAGCAATTGATCAAATATTTATTTATCTGGAAACCAAGTGATAATTAGTGGAAGGCTAGCATAGAAAGCCCATTCCCTTTTTTAATAAAGAAATGCCCGTGCAATCAAAAATGTGGAATGCAGGGATGCTAAACTCAAGGGATCCATACCGAAGAAGAAAAAAATGCTAATTGAAAGAAGTGCTGAGAGAGTCAGAGGAATGTTTCTCATTCCCAATTTTGGTTGAAAAGCAGACAGATTGCATAGTATCATCCTCCAATCAAGGCTCTGAGACTGAACTGGGGGACCAGGGTTCACCAGTACCTCATCCTGCGCCAGGAGTGACATCACAAAGGCAGAGCCAAGGCTCGCAAGGGCTCTCCCAGCCCTTCAGAAACAATACGGTTCAAATGTTAATTTCTCTTCCTTTTGGTTTGTACCAGTTTGTGCTGTTAACAAAGTAACACTCAAAGGCTGGAGTCACTACTATCTTTGTGAATGATTTATGATTTGCACTCTAGAGATAAGCAATTTCCATGCCAAAAAAAGGGCTTTTTTTTTTTCTCCTTTTTTTTTTTTTCATAGAAGCAGACTGTCAGTGCTATAGGGGGGGAAGAAAATCGTTAGCAAGACCTCTGTTGCTTGTTGGGGCTGTTTCCCTTTTGCATTTGCCTGGACACAGGGGACAGAGGGTTGATGGGCCCAACTCCACGGATTTACATCAGTAATGATTTTGGGCCAGAGTGGCTGTACATCCCAGTCCTGGAGAGCAGTGCCTAGACCTCCTCTGACCTTGAAACTTCTATTGATTTAAAATCAATAGGATAGCTTAGGTAGTGCTCACCAAAAGGAGTAGGTCCTCTGCAGGGACACAAATGTCATCATTTCATGCAAACAAGGGATCATTCCAGCTTTTCCCCTTCTCCCCCCTCCTCAAAAACCTGTTTTTGTCAAGTTTTCTGTACACTGCCCAATTTCTGCCTAAGAGAACAGCCATTTCTTGGGTATGATTAGAGATAAGGAATACAGTCAGCTGTCTTTCCTGGAAAGGAAGATGCAGAACAATGTGGTTTATCTGTACTTAAGACATACTTTTCTCATATCTCCAAGATGTTTTCTTGGTTTTTGACTATTTTTGTCCCAAAGAATACAACAGCAGCGGAGCTAGAAATCTCAGTTGCACTTCAAGATCTTGGACAAGTTTTTAAACTATTAAATTATTCAGTACATGAATATTAAAGGTACATATATTGCAAGTTTCATTGGAAACTAATTATTAGTCAACTGACAGCATATATCACAGTCACTGACTATTTTGCTTCAAGATGTCATGAACAATTGCAATATACCTTGTAACAAATATATCTCTAATATCATAATTAATTTTTTTTAAAAGAAGTAATTTCCAATTTGCCTATGCACAAAATGGCTCATTTTGTTGCTGTATTAATTAAAACCAGCTAAGATTGTTCAAAACTTTAATTCAGCTCCAAACACAACTATGTCCTGTCCTGGCACATCCTAATCTGCATAACATTTAACGACAAAATCACAGATGCTCTTAGTACAATGCAGCTGAAGGGCAAGCCTCACCAGGAGCTGGAAATAGCAACTTTAAAAAATCGCCTTAAAAAAAAAAAAAAAAAAAAAAGGGGAGAAAGAATACCTGTCATGTTTTGAAGAAAAAGACAAGACTCTTCAGGAAAGCCTGACCAAGAAGTTACACTTCTGGAGAATTAATATTCCGGATATCATTACCAATTGACTTTTGCTGCTTTTATTGAGCTATTTTCAATGGTCCCTATAATTTACAAAGAGGAATGAGACATCTTTGGCAAGGAATTTATAGGCTTAACTCCGACCTCAGTGTGTCGATGGGTGTCTTTCCACCGACTTCCCTTTCTCCCTGACCACAGGCATGGCTGTTACAGGGAAAAACACCTTGTCAGGGCTGGTGCCCTGCCATACGTGGGCTAAACGGACAGACGCTAAAAGCAAATGGCAGGATTTAAGTGAGACAGGAATTTAAGTCCAGAGATGGAGAAAAACGGATGATATGAATATGAAAGTGCAGCAGGGAGGAGAGGGAAGGAGGCAGGTATTAGGTAGCGCAAGAAAAGCAGGGGGACAGAGGTCGTGAGTGTTTTAATGGCCATGTGCCTGTGGCAGGAGGGAAGGTCCTCGGATAAAGGCTCTCACATATCTGCCAGTCACACCATTTTAGCCGTTAGGTACAATTAACCAGGTCAGTCCTTGGTAATTATTTTGCCACAAAAACATCTCTCTGGCTCTCAGATGGTTTTGGTTTACAAAAGGCAACACATGCCGACCAAGGCAAATTCAGTTCTCAAACGGAAAACTATCACAAAATCACCTAGGTTTTTCTACAGCAGGGGCTGGATTTCAGCTCTGGATTTCCACACTCCTACCTCAGAAACAATGACAGAGAGAGAGAAACCTCGACCTCCCAAAACCACAAAAGCAGTACCTGTCCGCTCCTGACTTTAATATGTTTAGCTGATTACAAGGACACTGTTAATGGTGTTATTCTTACTCAGCAATGAGAGGGGGAGAGGAAGGGAGCGCACCGGTGCCAGGTCAGGGTGCAAGGCTGTCCTGCCGGCCCGCGTCCCACCTGCCCTGGCTGATTGGTAATGCTGGCTGTCGGAGCCGCCGCGCTCTCGGCGGGAGGATTTGGGGATGATTAATTGCCCTGTCTTCCGAGCGGAGAGTTCGGAGCAGCAGGGTTCTTCGTGTATGTAAATACACGTGGGCTCGGCGCTGCACCGGCACCGGCTGAAATGAATAAAAAGACTTAACAAAAGGACTCGACTCTGAATGTTTAGATGTCGAAGATTAGTTTCTATTATGTCCCAGTGGGAGAAAAGAATATGTCATATGGGAAACTGGATAGGCTTCATGTTGCAGAGCGGGGAGAGAACCCGCTTCCCGAGCGTGGCTCAGCTTGTGCTGCCGCTGCAATCGGCTTCACAGACCCCCAAAAAGCCCAGGTGCTTCCCCTGGTTATAAAATACAACTCTGCCGATCTGTGAGTTGAACTGTGATTGCTGCTGTGAGCAGCGCACAGCGTGTAAAAAAAATAAATAAACCCTTCAGAATTCAATCGCCTACTTAAATAGTCAGTTTCTGTTTTTCTTACTTATATCTTACTCCGATGTGCACAGTTGTTGTTACATTGTATGGCATTAAAAATCACAGTAAGCTTTTATTTTGTGTAAAAATATCAGCTTAGATCCCACCAAGCAAGGAAGTGTCCTTTAAACAACAAATAGCAAAAATAAGAAAAGTTTGGGGGTTTTGGTGAATAATATGAAATGAAACACTCCCCTAGCATTCTTCTTCCCCACAAAGATTTCAATTTTTCTTTTTTCTACGTACTAATATTTGTACTCATTTTTGCATCATAAAACATTTCCTAGGTGGGAGTAAATCTTCCTTAATATTTTCCTAACTTCTGTGTGTTTAAAAATCACCTGCAATTTGCTAGATGAAATATTTTCTGTGGCACTGTGACAAAGGAAGGAGACCAGATGTTTTCAGAAAATTCATTTTTTAAACTCTTTGGGTTTTGGTGCGGTTTTTTTCTCTTTGCACACTTGTAGAACAAGCTGTAAAAACAATACTTGAAGAATGAGCTGATTTTAAAAAAATAGGGAGTCAAAGAATTTGAAATAGGAAAGATTTTATTTTGAATATCCTTTCACCAGAGGAGATTATTATTTATAGGCTACATTATATATCTTGCTTGGTAATCAGCAGTAATGTATGTCTAGCAATAGTAGAAAAATGAATTTCAATAGTATCTTGTAGTTTAGAAAAAATAAATTATGAAACACTTAAGAAAAAATGAAATAAAACTAGTGATGAATCTGTAGCCTCAGAAAATCAGATAAACAAAATGTTCCAGTTAGTTATTGCCACAGTCAATAGCAGTACATGAAATTGTATTACAGGCTGTGAAATGAAATAATCCCACCCTGTGACAAGCTTGACAGAATTTGCCTGAAACTCCTCAGCCTTTCAGCAGACTTTGATCCCTCCAGGGACTGAGGTTTGGGGTTTGTGCTGAGTCACGGAGGCAGGAGATTCGCCACCTAATGCAGAGATAACGGAGGGGTGGTGGCTGAACCCAGAGGACTGAGGGAGTGGACTGAGCCATTCAAAGCCAAAACTTAATTACAGCTGAGGTTAGATGAATGGTTGCTCTGAACCTGCCATTGTTTTATTGTTAATGCCTGCTTTAATACCTCCAAATTTCAGTCAGGGCAAAGTTGGGTCACTAACATCTGAATGATGCCAGCGCTTGAGGTGTGTAGGGTTAAAAAATACAAAGTCACAACAAGGATAGGCAATTTTAAATTTATTTTTACCCTCAAACAGCCCTTCTCTCCAGATTAAAAATTTGCATTGCTTTTCTGAACTACCAAGTATCATTTTAAAATGTATTCATGTTTTCTTGCACCTTTTTGCAAGAGCTCCAGCACCCAGTAAATAAAAGTAGCAGCCTGTGTCCCTTTTAGCAAAAGCCATATATCTGCTCAGACTTGTAATTTGCTCCGTTTATATCCTTTGCCCTTGAACTCTGGTTATTAACGCAATGTTTCTCCAAATGATGCCATATAACTCTGCTCCAAGCACATTCCTACTGACACCACGCAAACAACAAAGCCAGCTGAAAATGGAAAAAAAAAAAGAAAGGAAGGTGAATTGCATGTGATGGAGAACATTACTCAGAATGATGTAAGTTACAGAGTGTCTCATGTTACTGAGGTAGAATGTGGGTTAGAGACCTCGCCTGCCTGTGACCAGCACTTCTCCAAAAATCTTCTCACTGGCCTTCGGCAGCCACTTATCTGTATTCAGAGATAACCTCCTTATGCTGATCAGAGATCCTGCTAAGGGGCTGTGTTGTGCTGGAGAAAGACAGACTGCCACGCTGGTAAAAACTCCCACCTCACTACATCGGGATTATAGATCAGGATAAAGAACTTGCAACACGCTGCTGAAAGCAGAAGCGAACCAGAGGACAGAAAAATAAAACAGAAATGGGTGTCAACAAGTGGCCAGTATAAAACAGTCTTCCAGGAAAAAATTAAGTATCTGTGGCAATATTTTCTCTGTCACAAAGCAGCGTAGGAATCTGAGGCACAATTATCGTTGTTCAAAATACTTTGTCTTATGTGTTATCAGGCAGTGAAAGAAATGCTCCTTGTCCCAGTGCTTCCCTATTCATCTTCATAAAGGAAGGATTCTGCTGAAATACAGATCTTTAGATGCATTGCGTCTGCTTTCCTACTTTCCTACTCAGTTTCATTAAATAATAAGCTTCTATGGCACCATCTAAATATTGACTGACTTTTATTAGTCCTTCCATATCTGTTTGGCGAGCTGACAGTAAGGCCTCAGGCAGAGAGCTGGGCTTACTTTGGTGCCAAGGAGTTCTTTAAGAGCATGGACAAATCATTATCCCTTAATGTGATTCCATTTCTCTTCTTACCTTGTCTGATCTGTTTAGATTGCAAGGTCTTCTCAACAACAAATGTAGTGCTGCATGTTTGTAGGACTTTGGCTGGGATCTGAAGGTACTATTGGTGCAAAGAGCTGGAGGTAACGGGCATTACCAGGTTAAGAAAATGTGTGGGAAAAGAGAAGGTGTAAACTACCTTGTTGACACCACAGATTTCAAAAAGAGGTTTAAAAGGACCCAATTCCCTGTGGGTTTTGAAAACGCAGGAAATTATGGGATCATAGAATGTTTTAGGTTAGAATGGACATTAAAGATCATCTAGGTCCAACCCCACTGCAATGGGCAGGACAACTTTCTGCAAATCTTGCAAGGAAGGCCATGCTTGTGAAAATCCCAGCTTCATTTTTTAGAATTGCTTTTGTGATCAGTCTCAGGTGAGCCTTTAATCTGCAGAACACCGTGTAAGAACACAGGCCTGGCCATTCTCTGCTTCCTGCTCTTGTGGCCATTTGGCACAACTTGTAAGATCACAGATTGCATAGCATGGCTTCCATGAAATACTCCTTTTCCAGCTGAAAACCAGACCATTGCTCTGCACAGGTCTGGGCTTTCTGGTTTTTGTTGGTTTTCTTTTGGAGGAGGAGGGGTTCAGTAAAAAATCTCTGATCTCTCTGCTGGGCTACATGAACGCTGGATTTCTCAGAATTTGCCGTGGTTTACAACAGTTTCCTGGTGCCACAGCTTTAACAGTATAGAGAGATTGATCACTGAAGCATGAGAAGCAACAACCAGAGCAGAGCAAATACCAGAGGAGACAAAATGTTCAAGCAAAGCCCAGTGAAGATTTATTCAGTTTTAAATGCATTTACTTTGAATGTATTTTCTCCCCTTCTGCTTCCAGGAACCAAGTTCACTGTCAGGAACACTCATAGACCAGCATGGGTATTTTATTTTATTCTTTTAGTTGCCTTAAGGAAAAGAGTAGAGAAGATTCCCAGAAAACTAATTCTGACATGATAAATATTTGAATTGAAAACTGAATTCTCAGAGACACTTCAGCAGTTAAAAAGCAGCAACTTGACCAACTGGCACCTTTTCTCAGAATTAACCAATGCAAGGCTGAACTCATTTCTGCTACTGATTCAGCTACAGAATAATGTTTATTTTCAATATTTAATGGCATAACTATAAAATTAATATTTAATATAATAATTATTTTGCAAGCTATCAGTGTATACAACAAACCATTTCTTGCAGTTGACTCTTGTGAAAGTTTGTAAATAACTTTTTAAAGTAATTGTTGCTAAAATAAAGCAGTATTAGAGTTGTTATAACAGCAGGAAAAACACATTTCCATGTTGCTGCTTTGCCTGGCTCTTTCCATTCCTGTTCTACTGCAGCCATTCCCCTTTTCCTTGATAGCATTGGCTTGACTCTGGGCCTTCATTTTTAGGAAAACAGTAAAATTCAATTTTGCCTGTACTTCTGAGGAGCTGTGAGCCAGATCATGCTGTTTCTTTTTGCATTTGGATGAATTTTCCATTTTGAGCTCTCTGCGTGTGAGAGAAGAAAGTGGAAGCAGATAGCTCAGCACAGTTATGATCTAAAAAAGAAATCATCAGATTTTAGACCAAGCTGGTAAGCCCGACAAAAGCTCAGTGCAGTATATTTCCATGTTAGCCAGGTCAATACAAGATGACAGATTGAAATACCGTACGTGACTCACAGAAGACATTTTTGGGTAAACTGTTATCCTTGGATGAAATTAAATTAAAAGACACCTCACACTGGGTCATATTTTTTTTTTCTCTACTTTTCTTCCTTTCTTTTCTTTTGGTTCCTTTTTTAAACTGGATTGTTATCTCATTTTCAGAAGACTATCACTTTTATCCTGACTTGTCAAACAGCTATTACCATCAAGATGATGAGCTTGATATGCTGCAAGTACTGATTAAGGGGATAGTGCAATTGCTCTTGCTCTACCTTGAAGGAGTAATTTTCCTGTCTGTCGAGAAAGTGGAGTAAAAAAAGCCAGATTTCTCCTTATCTGTGGAAGAAGGAGGTTGTCTCATCTGTCTCTGAGCTCTTGTGAGCAGTGAGGTCTGGTCAATACCTGGCTTCTATTCCTTCTCCAATGCGATGCAGATGTTCAAGCTTCAAATGCTGCAAGCAAGCGGTAGCAGATTGAAGGAGTGACAGTCCTTAGAATCACTGAATTGCACCTAAAGTGCAATTTTAATGGCTTTGTGTGGTAGGAGTAGATAACTTTTGACCACGAGGTAAACCAGCTTGTAGGTGCTAACGACCTGTGGAACTTTTTGCAAGATAAAGACCTGGAGGAAAAAACCTATTCACTGACCAGAATTCTCCGTGGTGATTGCTGTCAGACACACCACATTTCAGACCTGGGCCTGGCTTACTGTGAAGTATTTCTGTCCTTAATCACACAGTTGCTGTGTTTCACCCCAAAACAGCAACATTTCTGTGATGGCAGAGATGACTCCTTTGG
This sequence comes from Oreocharis arfaki, assembly GCA_013398015.1. Taxonomy (NCBI): domain Eukaryota; kingdom Metazoa; phylum Chordata; class Aves; order Passeriformes; family Paramythiidae; genus Oreocharis; species Oreocharis arfaki. The sequence continues at coordinate 489,616 of VZRR01005155.1, read as the reverse complement.
AGTAGAGGCAGCTCCAGCTCAGGCAAAACTCTTGAGGATTTGAATCATAGGGACCTGCATCTGTTGGTGTATTTGGACAGAATGTTATACTTTCTTTTGGATGGATAAAGACCACTGTAATTCTGTCTAAAATAATTGAGAGCAAAATTGCAAAGTGTGCTGGTGAGCATCGGCCAAAGCAGATCACGCATCTCGGTAAAGGTCCTGAAAAAACACATAATTATATGTATGCATAATATACATACATCTAAGTATTCATATGCTTCTGCCCCTTTCTGTGCCTTTATTTCTTTCTGTCTCTCCACATGTGTGTGCATTTGTACATATATATCGTTATGTTCTACAAATTTGACAACCTTATAAGTTTTTTGGAACTTTTACTGCCTGATATTTAGAAATACAGCTAAAGCTACAAAACACATGAAAATCTTAGCATAAAATAAAAGACAAAAATGCCTCATTGCACCTAAGTTTTGTCACCTCAGGAAGAGGGGACCTACCAGCCAATTGCCAATTTTCCAGCTTGGGCAAAATATCCAGAAGGAATGTCAGAGCTTATTAAAACTGCTTTGGCTGCAGCGGTTATGTGGAATTGCAGATGGAACATCTCTGCCCCAGCTGCCCGTCCCTCCTGGTCACCAGTGACTTTGTGCTGGGAATTTGTCCCCTGTTTCGCCAGAGCTGTGGCTGGTTGGTGCCAGTTGGCTGCATGAAAGCAGGGCAGGGAGGCTCACAACATTTTAGGGTGTGTGTCTGAGTCTGTGGAAGACAGAAAGAGGGTAAAGACAACTGTCAAATCTTCACTGAATGTTGGTTTTGAATTCTCCTGTCAATCCCCCAGCCAAGGGAGTTTATCTTCTGCATAATCCAACCCAGATTCACCTACAGATGCCTGTGAGTGCCGTCTCTGTGTTTTACTATCAATAATATGAAGGCCCAGCCCATTTTGCCTGTCAGGGAAGAGTTCCAAGTCAGTGTCATCTGGAAATAAAGGAACTGCAGAAAGACGCCTGTAAAATCCCTAAAAAAGGCACAACTATCACCTATAAAATAAATTATCTGAGAAACGAGATTTTTTTTTTTTTTTTAACATTCTAAAGGATGCACTAAGAGCCCTCAATTGTGGAATATCCATCTCAACGTGGTAAATAGATGCGTTAGACACAGAGTGACATATGGGCAGATAAATACAGCCATAACTGGTAGGCAAAGTAAGTGCACGCGGCATGTGTCAGTATTGTCTGGTAATTCAGAGCTGTCATAAAACTGTCCCACTTATGATGTTACAGCATTTTTAAGAAACATGAATTTGCAATTTAAACTCTGCTAAATGAAGGCAGGAAGTTACAGGTTACAGAGCTGCATGCAAACGGGAACCAAGAGGGTTTTTTTCTCAAATCTGTCTCAGCAGGTACAAGCTGTGAGGATGTCCTGAATACTTCAGTGTTGCCAGGGACGTTAAGTGTGTGGGGGTGATCAGCCTGGAAAGCAAATAAGAGCATTCTTAATCTAATAAATGTTTGGGAAACATAATACTAGTTCTGCAAACAGGAATTTCGACATAAATAAAAATCTTATTCTTAAAACTTGGATAGTCACCATCCTTCTAAATCCCTGGGAAATGTTCTTTCTCCTTTCATCACTTTATTTTTCCCTCAATTGAGTAACATGTGCCCTTAAAGACATGACTGAGTATTTTTGTTGTTTTGGATCTGGGTAGGTGGTTTTTTACCTCTACAGAAGTTTCTTTGGCAAAATGTCTTAAAAATGTCTTCAGCTCCAGAGCCAGGCTGCAGAGTAAGTCTGCTAGCTTTATCTCATATACTGTCTCCCCGGGAGTCTGAACTAAATGCATAATTTAAAGAGCCCTTAATCTGCAATGTCATTCCCATTTGGTCGGAGGCAGCCTTCACTTTATGATGTTAACTTTCTCAGCAAAGGGCAATGGCAGTTTTTCCGAGGATGCACTTAGAGGCAACATCTCATGTAAACCGTTTATTCAAGGTGTCCTGACATCCCAGTATAATGCTGGGTGACAATGGATAACCTTCATCAAGTTCTCCCATGGGAGAGAGGCATTCATGGCAGTGAAAGTGCTGCACAAAGCCAAGGGTAATATATAAAGGGTTGTTGAGGAGGGGTGGGAGATAGAAGGAGGAAAATGGCAAACAGAGACTTAAGCCACATTATATTTCATTGTGCATGTTTTACATGACCCAGATGAGCACCACTTCTGCTGGAGGTAGATCCTGGAGTCAGGTCCCAGTGATAGCTGGCATGCACTGGCCATGTCTTGCAGCCTGCTGGCCCTGCCTGAGAAGAGCTGGACCAGTTGCACACTCTGCTGCTCTCTCTTATTAACATGCACTGTGTGTTGATTTCAGCCTCGAGTTCTTTTTGTAATTTAAGGGGTGCAAACCGACCTTTAAATGGGGAGGGCTGTTTCCTTTTTAATTAAATCTCCAGCCAAGCAATTTGCCTTTCCCATCCTATTGAGTTTTTCATCAATTGTTTTTCTTCCCCTTGTGCTTTAGCAAACCACAAGTGCCTTATTACAGTAACTACCACACTGGTCCTGTGCTCTCTCACCCTCAAGGTCGAGATTAAAGTGCAAACACACTTCCAAAGATATGCAACAAGCTAATACCCCAGGACACATTAAGGACTGTTTTGCTTTATTTTAGCTACAGGATGGTAACAGAGAATAAATGATATTGAGATATAAGAGTCAGAATGGTGTTATTTGTGACAGATGCAAGTGTAAACAAGTTTGTGCACATCCCTGGTCAAACCATTTATTCCTCTTTCTCAGTCCTTATCCTAACATATCAATCACCAGACACATCTTCATGGAAACCAGCTTGAGAAGCTGTTACCCTTTAGAAACACCAATACAGCAAACGCCCAGCAGCTGGTAAGGGGGAGAAAGGTCCTTTCACTGCAGGGTCTACCTCCCATCCTTCAGCTGTGTCCATGGCTGGACTTTGTGACAGCTCATTGGGTAGCAGAACTGACCAAAATTCTTGTGAATGATTGATTGTGATCTCCAACTCATATTGAAATTCCTTCCGGAGCCGGGGCAGTACTGAGCAACAGGGATGATGAGGAGCACTTGATCCCCTCACATTTTCTGATGTCTCATGATGTGTGAGCTAAAGCTCAGACTTTTCCCACAGTCAGGATCCATAGGGTCTCTATCCTTTACCCAACTGCTCAGCTCCATGCAACTCATAGGAACCTAACTCCTCATTAGCTGTAGCATAAAAATAAACCTCTCATCGTATCTGCAGTATCAGTACCTACATGACAATTCTAATATACATAGACAGAGAACAGCCAGTTTGGCTGAGGTGAGTCCCAAACTCAAAAATATTTTATTCCTAACACTGATCTGCTAAGGCAAGTTAGAGATATCTCTAACTTTATCTCATATCTTTATGGTTCTTGCTCCTACTGCATTGTCTCCTAAATCCATTTAGATTGTAAATTGCATTTTGTAAAGAGCTTCCTTGACAATGTGACTGCATGATGACCAGTTAAATATGGCCATTCCTACTGGAACGTTTCTAGGGAAGAGGAGTAGGCACGGGAGACTGGGTGCATATTTCTATTGGGTATTTCTATGTTACAGAGTCAGGGAAGTTTGAGTACACTCACGTGCAGATGCAACCCCTGTCCTCATGAGCTGTGGTGCCAGGGTCTTGAGAAGATCAATGTACAGGACAGACAAGCCCAGACTGACTCTTATAGGAGATGAACTTCGTTGGAAAACCTACTCTTTTTATCTCTTTTATTTTTTTTTTCTTTAAATCTTTGCCTGGTTTTGCCCTCTTCCTTGGTTCAGCTTCAGCCTTTGGAGGGCAGCAGGTCCTGCTCGAGCTCCTGCCTGCTGCCCCCCCCACGCTGGCAGCCACTAGATGGGGAGCTCGGCTAATGGGTCCAGCCCTGCTCAGAGCCTGGTCACCATCTGGCAGACAAAAATCAGAGGGAGGGGACTCCTCTGCAGCAACAAAGTAGGCCGCCCCGACTTCAAATTGAGGATAAGAACAAGTGATGGAGTCTCCGGCCACAGCTTGAAAGCAACCCATCAATGTCATCTTGAGTTAAGTACCTGATGCTGGCACTTTGCTGCAGTTCTTGGGGGGATAAGGGCTCTGACAGGGTCATTGTTTCAAGTGGAGTTCAGTCTTTTGTTTGCCATAAACGAAGAAGACAGGAAGTCAGCTGTGAGGTTTAGGAATAATATTTAGATAATTGTGAGATATCTCATCTTAAAGTTCAAACTGATTGAACCTGAGCTGAGTTTTGAGTCAAACTTTGTTTACAGGCCCATCATCTTTGTGGCTGACACTTGCAAAGAGGAAGAGAGAGAGAGAGAGAGAGAGAGAGAGGGAGAGAGGCGATTGGGAAGGAAGAGTGAAAGAGAATGAGCCAGGACTTACGGTTTCTTTCTGACCTTGGCAAGAAGGAAAAATCCATACGGAAAGCGAAACAATAAATAATAATAAATAATAACACCAACAGCGATGCCAACACTCCAGGAGCCGGAAAATAAAATAACACTCCATTGTGCCCATATTCTTAATAACTCTGCATCTGACTATCTAAATGCAGGCTTCTGCAAAAATCAGCCAGGAAGATGCTTGCACCAAACACAGCATGAGCCTTGCATTTAATCGGTTACTGTAATAAACATATAAAAAAAGATTTTTTTTCCATGAGAGGACAGAGCAGTGGCTACATAAAAGGACATCAAATGACACATCCTCCATCTCCCAGCAAATAAAAAAGCCATCAGCTCATAACAAGGCGGTGATAAAAGGTGCTGAGGCCAGTAAGATTAAGACTTTGTAATAAGGTTCGGGCGCCAAAACTGACAGCCATTTTCTTTTATATTTATCATGTCTTCACATTGGGGTGAGAAGCCAGGAGTCTGTCCCATTGCTGGCTAGAATTTATAGCAGCTCCATTATTAGGAGATTGCACTGAAATGGGGCAGAGGTATGGTTTTCTGAGAACGCTACAATAGCCTCCTACATTATACACTTGACAGGTTTGTCAGCGCTTAGTAACAAGCCTTGTAAAGTACTTTAATATCATTAGCACTATTTTCTTAATGTGTCTGCTCTCCTAGCAGCCTGAAAATGTCATATATCATGGTCTGGAGGAAGGCATACATAGCTATCTCTCTCATTCTCCCTCTTTCTTTTTTTTACCTTCCCCCTGAAATTTGATTTTATTGCCACACATTTGGTTGATGTTTTAATCAAAATAATGTAGCCATTTTCCTTTATTGATTAACAAGTAAATATGTATAAATATGTAGTTAGGGGTGGGCAACCCTTTTAGAGGATATTGAAAACAACATAATTAATGGCTTCCTCATCTAATTACAGTGCACGTGTTACATCTCCCCATTGTTTTTTCTGGTATTCTTTTTTTCTTCTCTGCCCCTCCAACAGGAGAGGTCTGTTGCCAGAACGTCTGTGGATTTGATACAAAGGGGAAGGGGCCATGAGCGGGAAAGATAAACAAACCAAACCCAAGCTCTTGGTCACTTTTCTGAAAATATTTGTGATATCGCCTCTGTTTCAAGTGGCTGTATGCCCCGTCACCCCAAAATTCATCATTCTCAGCAGGTAAGGGTGGCCTGAAGCTTTGTATGCTAACTTTAATTTCTTTTAAATATCCAAGACATGCCTGTGTGCATTTATTTATTTAGGGTGTTTCCTTGAACCCATCAAGATATGAGTTAAAGCATCATTTGCAATCCAGGGTGCCACAAAGCGAGGGGTTGCCCTCTGCAGACAGGGCTGGAGGTCAAACTACCTCTCAAAAAGGCGTATCTTGCCGAATGGATCTCTCCTGTGCTAATGTCAAGAGATGTGAAGTCCACGTCCTACCGCAACAATGCAAGAATTGTTTATAATTGCATTTGAAAATAAACATTTATTAAGTGCTCTACAAATGCATGACATTATAAGCAGGGCTTGGATCTCATTTGGGAACAGGATATGCTTCTTAAATAGGAGTTGTGTTTATTCCTGACGTTGTAAATATTCTCATGTATGACCTTAATCATAAAAATTCCAGCATTGTAAACAACTGCACTAAATCTATACAAAAAAATGGGCTCAAGCAAGGAAAACAAATATGTAAATGAACCTCATCAAAGAGAGTTTTATTATCTTAAGTATGACCTCAGTCAAATGGCTTTATATCTTGGAAGATTGTTAAAGTCAAATACACAATCTACTTCCGTACTGACGCTGGGACTAAAACACCAGGGATTTTTCACCCACATTTGACTCACTTAACTGTAAAGCTTCAAAAATCAAATATTCTCCAAGCATCGTGTGCTCTTGGTTTTACTGATCTGAAGAATGAAGGGGCAGGAAAAAATCTGGTAGGGAGGAATGGAAGTGAAGGTTGTTATGGCCCAAGAGTGCTGAAAAGACGACTCGCCACCGGGTCACCAGAGTGTCCCCAGCCGGCTCGGACACCTGTCACTGACCCCATACTGGAGTGTGACCCTCACATGTAGGAACCCTTACACCACAAACCACATGTTGGAAAGGTCAGAGAGCTACAAGCAAGCTCATAGCTTGAGAATAGGAATAATCAGCGCTCTAGGGAGGCAGAGGGACAGGACAAAAAACAGTTCTGAGCATGTTTCTGTCCATGCAGCCATACAGATTTAGAATGGAGCTACTCCTGATTGCTCTGATGAAAAGAGAGAAAAGGCACCGTACAACCCAGCTTTGCCCCCTTGGAAGCACTTCTCGTGATAAAGCAAGTAAATTAATCCATAAGCAGCTCCTTGTCATTGCTCTCCTGCTTGAGCGTTTGGACAACACTCTCTGGCACAGGGTGGGATTGTTGGGGTGCCCCTGTTCGGGGCCAGGAGTTGGAATTTAATGATCCTTATGGGTCCCTTCCAGCTCAGGATATTCCATGATTCTGTGGTTATATGAAGGGCTGCAATATGCAGCAGTATCTTCTAGGCTGCATCCACCAAGCATTGATTTCAAGAAATGTTGGAACTGACACTTTCTGCATAAAAACTGACCATATTCTTTAATAGATCTTACTCATCAATAACAGTTCTGTTTTATAAATACATAATTTCAAATCTGCAGAAAGTTAGCACCAAATTTACCTAGATGAAAGGCAAACTTTTAATGGATACTCCCAAATAAAACCTGTAATACAATTATCTAAAGCATTACCTGTAGCAATAATAAAATCTAGAAAGCTGATTTTATACTTTTTTTAAAATATTTATATTTTATAACATTATAATTTTTAAATATCCTCCAAAAGATGGTTTGAAATATTTCAACTATCTCTGCATAATATTATGGATAGACTAACTTCACTTTCTGGGTGTCTGTTATACAGAGCACAATATAAAACTTTTCTCCTAACATTTTGGACATCTAAAATATATTGTTTGCCTCATTTCGTGGTGTTTTCCACCACAATCACTTTGCTGGTATGTTTTATAAATCATTAAGGAAAGGCTCAAAATAAATTAATCTCATATGGGAGGATTTGTACTATCCATGTTACTTATTGCTCACTAAAAGGAGGTGCAATAAGCTAAGCAGCAGATATATACACAGCTACATTGTCTCTGGCATATGCCATATGTTTTATATTATTAGCAATGGGTGAGGAGTCTACTTGAACTGAAATTGTTGAGCCTTTTTGTAAGATCTTCATGGGAATTGCATCTTCCAGTTTCTCAGAGCTGCATAATGGCAGCGAATATAGAATGAAACTCCAAAGAATCAATCACATGTATTTCAACACGCTCATCGCCGAATAAACACGGACTGATTCACATAACTCAGCTCCATATTTTCCGAGAGCTAATATAAATCCAGATTAATGTTCAGATATAATGTGTAATATCTCTATCCACAGGAATAAAATGTAAGCTAAATGCGATGACAGTGTCCTTTTAACTGCTAACCAGACACGCTTTGTGAATGGCTGCCATGTATTTCGTTTGCATCGAAAATGCCCATCACAGCAAGTACCCCGCAGTTGTAATTAGTGAAGATGCAAAATGTTATCGAATATCACAACATTTTGACTGTCAGATTGCTCTAGCTGAGGAAAGTTGCTCTGTAAAATGAGAGGCTGATGTTGCAGTTGTATTGACTTTTGTGTCATGTTTGTTTCAGTTTACTAGTCAAAACAACTTTCAGAGCTCTTCCTTGTCCAGAAGGTTCAGGCTGCCTTATGAAAATGAAGCTGTCTTGTTTTCTGCTTCATAAATCATTGTCAAGCTGAGCCAGATAACAGAAACAAGTTCAGATTCCAAAATGATTATTCTTAGAGATGATGTATTAAGTATACAGAATACAACTTGATTTTCATAAGCCATGTTGACTTTGCAGAACTGAGGCTAGAAGGGAAAAAATTAATGAGCAATTGGAGGTGTGAGAGCCTGCAAAAATCCCAGGAGAGAGGGAACAGGGTGGGTGGGGCGAATTCCCTTTCTGAGAAGCTCTTGAAGTAATTTCAAAGCTGCCATTTTCCCCTCATCTCTGCCCTTGTGCTATTTCACTGTTACAGATAACCCATTTGGAGCATCCTGTAGACCTATTTTGCTGCACCCACTAATGTGGTACTATAACCTTTGCTGGGCTTTGTATCCAGGCTCTGGATTAAGAGTCTGTCAGAAACTATTCCCTTCATGAGCACCAATGAAAGGAGACATTAGCACTGGCAATTTCCCTCCCCTTCACTTCTCTCCCTCCTTCATATCATGCATGTTTCTTGATGAATCTGCAATGCTTCCCTAGCTTTCTGTGTCTCTTTTTTTATAATACAGAAAAATGGAAAGTACATTAATGATCCATCTGTCATTGAGTTAGAAGAATCACAACAAAAGTAGCATCCTGTAGGTAAGGTCAGTTCTTGAAATACAATTGCAAGATGTGGTTCTATATGGGAAAATATGAACAGGACAATGGCCAAGCCTCTTGTTCCTCTATAGGAATTCTTTCAGACAGAAGGACTGAGTAAGAGGGATAAACTGGGGTGATAACAGCAATTCGAAAGTGAAAAGAAGGATCTCACATAACAGAACTTTTTATTTATATGATATTATCATATGATATGGGAAAAGTCTTTGGATCTGAACTGTGAAGCAAGGTCTAAGTCTGTCAAGCTCTGGAGAAGGTGGGATTTAAGACAGCAGCACTTGTGCACTTGAGTGTGAAAACTGCGAAAGAAACACAGGTAACTGGGCTTCCTTTCACACCAACCGAGTCAAGCAGGCCCTTCTCTCATGTGGCCCAAACACATGGGTTTTAGATTCTTTTGTGTGTTTTTCTTTGACCCACCTGCAAAGCAAACATCGCAGAATTAGACACCGCAACACCACAATCACCATGCAGATGCAAACATGCACATTGGCCTAAGGCCCCTCACCAAAGTCCGTGGCTGTTGACGAAGAACTTGGACCAAGGTCCACCATGTGCTGGATGACCAGCATAGCCTGAGACTGTCTTTCTTGTCAAAAACATGTGTCCTGTCTCTGGCTGCATCACCTCCCCAGAAGTTGTCTTTAACACTAAACATTGTAAAAGAAAAAACAAACATAGGAAATTTCAGCTGTGGCTGTGAAAAGAAATCATGCTCAGGGCTCCCCTCAAACACGTTTCTTCATTCTTTTAACGGAGAAAAGGAAATTAAAATCAAACAAACCTATGTTTAAGGAATGTGAAGGCTGTGAAACAAACCAACAAAAGCCAGGAAATGTTCAAGTTAAGGCTGTGACACTCTGTCCTTCACTCAAGCTGTTCTGACTTATTTTTTCTAAACAGAGGGAGTTGAGATCAGCATGTCACCCTCGGATTTGAATTTCCTGTTGTGAACTGGTATGTGCCTGTGCCTTATTAATGTTATTAGATATTGTTTATTGCATTTGTGAATGTGATGCAAGAGCACACATCTAAATTTAAATACACCCACATCCCTGTGCATTATATCAGTGCAGAGCACTGTAACTATCAGAGCTTTTTGCAAGTGCTAAGATTTGTCTCCTTAACAACAATCAACCCAGAAAGTGTCTGTACTTTAACGAGCCGATAGCCACCTTGGAAAGTCGTGCTTGTCACCATAGTGCACACAAAAGCCTTTGGAAATGTCATAGTGGCTGTAGGGATAGAGATCAAATCCACACGCTTCAAAGTCACTCAAGCAAGAGGAGACTCTTTAATTTGGGCAGTGCTGAGCTCCAGAAACCCAGACACGAGCTTGTGCTCCCACTCAGTAGAGGGCAGCAGTAGGTGGAGATGGGGGTGTTGCTATGTTCCCAGCAAGTGTCTATCAGAAAAAATCAGATTTTTCCTGGATATGACAAAAACAACAGACAAAAAACCCCAAGCTAAGCAAGTTGGCAGCCGTGTAGATGAGTACATGAGTGAATAGATGGTTCCCATGCAGCTCAGGAACCGTTTGTACCATCCCAGCACTCTCACCACATCTGGGATTTCACAAGTCACTGGAAGCTCAGTGGGAAGTGGGTGTGTGGATCATATGCTATTCTTCCTCCGGACACATGAGGGAATTGGCGCAAGTCAGAGGCAGGATACCAGACTAGATAGACCAAATGTCTGGGCCACTATTGTGAGAGTAATGTCAATTTAATGTTAGTCTATCATCACCTATTTTGAACTAACCTTTGTCACTGGCTCACTTCTGATCTCGTTTGGAGTCTGAGCACTCCAACACTGCAGCAGCCAGCACTGGCTTCCCCCAGAACAGCTTTAGCACTGTGAACAATAGATTTTAACCTTTGCCACTTTCATTTTTTTTGGTTTTATTATCAGTCTGCGCTTCCACTACAAACTAAGCGCACAGGGCTTTGAGCTAATTACATTCTGTACATCTGAGCCAACTCTCAGTGCTTCATGCTGACACTCGGATACATCTGGGCCTGATAACAATTACAAATACTCTGGGCATACTTTAAAAAAGAGCTTATGTTACAATGTGAAACAGCATGTTTTACAGTGCTCATAATGGTCAGATAAATACAATAGCTTCAAATCCCCTTTCCAAGGCTTTAAAAAAAGCCCGCCTTGCAATAATTCACTGAGATCAGGAACCCACAAGGAAAGAACCCTTCCCCTTTTCTCCTCAGGCGAGACAGAGCAAAATACTTGAACCTAAGAACAGGCCAAAATTTTTGTCACAGGCAGGGAAAAGAAATGATGAAGAGAGGGAAGTGATGGCGAGTTTCTGGTTCAGTGACAGCAGATAGCAGGGCCTAGGTTCATCCCAGCTGGAAGAGACCCTAAGGGATGATTCGTCCCTTTTGAACATCCCTCTGGTTCTCTCCATTGACTGCAGAGGAAGAACAGAGTGATTTGGTTCATAATTTCAGCGCTTTGGGTATCTGAAGTGAAGCAGGGTGAACTGGGCCTTGAGTTCCCTGCTGTGTAAATATCTGCAGAGGTAGAGATGGGGGAGAAGGCAACACGAGCCTCCATATCTCTCCACTCTTCCCCTTCTTTCTCCTCCAGCCCCACTTGAGGGACCCACTCTGGGAAGCAGCAAGGAACACTGCTGAAGCTGTCTCGTGTTGCAGCCCTGGTGCTGTGACCCCAGTAAGGATGAAGAAAGCCCAGCATGCTCTAAACCATCTCTCTCAGATACCTGGAAATCCTTTTTTTAGTCATGGAAATGAATCAGATGAGAGAAGCACATGTGCTGCATTGGCTCTTCTTCTGGGTTCCTTCAAACCCATTTCAGGGCAACTTGATAGCAGCTTTGCACATCTCCAGGGAGACACAGGAACAGCACTTCTTCTTAGAAGTCGCTCTAGGAGCTGTTAGCAGCAGAATTTGGAGCTGAGAACTATTACAAAGGTATTTCACGGTGGTTTCTCCAAGACTTGGGCAGGAAAGGGCTGTGTGAACCTGGGGCTAACATAGCCCAGACAGGGCAGAAGCTTTAAAAAATTTATCCTTGGAAGAACCAAGCCCAATAACCCTGTAAGAAGAAGAAAGAGTGATTTGAACTTCTTTAGTGACTGTCTCACGGGAGTGATACAAAACACTCAGGATGCTTTGCCAGTTTGCTTTTCTAAAAGAATTGTTAATGCTTTGGAATGATGGACAGAGAAGAATTAAAAGAAAAACAACTCCCCAGGCCAGGTTTTTGCATAGGGCTGTAGCAATTGTCAGTCGCAAAGAGCTCCCAAGCAAGCCCTTATGATAACACACAGAGTATATCAGCCATCATCTGTCTTTTCTCAGTAAACAGTTGTATAGTAATAAAACAGAGTGATACAGCTGACTCTAACCTGGCAAATTTCCCTGCACCTAGTGTTTACATCTCTTTAAGTGTATCTTTGTCATATGGTTACAAGGCTATTTCATGCTCTCAAGTTTAATTCTTTGTAAATATAGCTCTCTTTGTGCGTGTGAGGCGCATGTGTTAATAAATGTTCCACTCGCAGCCGTTCCTCTTGCTCAAATGGAAAATTAAGAGTCTTTGATTGAGCAGCTTCAGAGATTGCTGGAAGTCTCCGTTCCCATCTCGGCGGAGTTGTGATGATTGCTCGGGAAGTTTCACACTTTCAAATATTTGTGTGAAGGCTAAATCCTGCCTTCTGCTAAGTTGTGGGGAGCTGCTTTTTTTTTTTTTTTTCCCTTTTTTTTTCCCTTTTTTTTTTTTCCTGCTAAAAAATAGGTTTTTCTGGAAAGCCCTCTCCCTGCATTCTCAGGGGTTATAAAAATGGGAATCATTTTTATTGGCAATCCACTGGAATAGTGCTGAGACAAATGGAAACTTGAAGATAAGGATCCTCGGAGGTGAAAACATACAGCTGTTGGGAATTGCGAAAGAATCTGGCCAATAAAGGAAGTCACTATTTTTCCAGGCCTGAAGTGAGTTATAGGCCGAGACGGGTGTTGTATATTTATGTAAGGCTGCAGCGGGGAGCTCGAGCGACCGTATATTGCTGAAAGAGCATCATTCACATTCAACCTGAGACAAAAGGTGGAAATGAAGTAACATCCTGACTGAAGAAGGGCTCACGACAGAATAATAACATTTGGGAGAGGGGGGCCTGCACGGCCGCCTGTGGGTAGAGCTCCAGGCGAGGAAATGGCAGAGGTGCCTTGTCAGCCTTCAAAAAACACACACACAAAGCACACACACGTGGCCTGGCCAGTGTCCTTGGGAAGGGACATTTGTCTTCCGCAGAGACACTGACATTTAATGGATGGACGTGGATGGGTGTGCTATGACAGCTCGGCTTGAGGGACGTGTTTACCCGGATGCCTTTTCTGCCTTGTTGTATCAATACTGACCCTAATTAAAAAATGACACTTGAAAGGTTGAACCTTTTGGAACTCTTCAGTTCTTTTATAAAAAAATCCCCAACTTTTCTTGCTCACTCCCCTTTCATTATTTTGGCAATGTTTGGTTTCAAGCCAGCAGCATCAAAACCAAGTTACATTTCACTGAGGAGCAAAGAGAAGGGTCCCTCCCCATATATAAGAAGGTATTGTCATAAATAGATGTCCAAATGCAATACAAAGACAAATAATCAATATTTTCACAAGTCTGTAGGTGGAAAAACTAAGGCACACAAAGGGTTAATGGGCTTTTAAAGGTTTTAACACACATTTGGTGACTCAAACTGGGAGGGAAATTGCATCCTAATTCAGAATGCAATGACACAGCCACAGACATAACCATGATTTTGCATGCACCATATCTTTTCTTTCCAAAATATTTGCATGTGTGCCATGATTTCATTTTAACACTCTATCCATCATTTTGGTTCAAACTAAAATTTAGTTTAGGCATAAACCTTCTCCAGATTTTGAGGGAATGCAACTAGCTTTTTAGGCGATCTGAAATGCTGACTTACTCTTTTAAAGACACAGGGTGGCTTAGAAATCTGAAGCTGAACCTACTGTATTGTGGGTTTGGAATTTTTGAAATGATGATGGATGCTGAAAACATCGGGCTTCACCCAGGGCTGGTTTTAGTGACACAATAAATGACACCAACTTGTAGACCAGAACTGCTGTGGCACAGATGTAGCTGCCTATATGTCAGGTGTTTGGTTTGGAACAAGCAGGACAACTGGACAACAATGATCACAGACACCTCATCCATCCCCACATCAGCCTGGGTGTGACTATGACCCCCTTCTACCGTGTCAGAAGCCCTCTCTGCAGTCACTGAAAAGCTGCATTTTGCCTGCACTGTTTAGAAACCTCCTCTCTAATTTTTTTGGGGTGCTGTACTTAAAGAGATAAAACACCAAAACTAACAAAGAAATAGACCCATTTAAATCGAAAGATTATACACTCTCAACAACTGGTCCAATGCTATCTTATCTATTAAATCCTGGGGTGTTTTGGAGAATACATTCTCCACTTGTGCCCTGAATCTCAGTGCAGGTGTTTTTCTCACCCATGGGATAGAAAAAATTTATTTGGAGCTCTTATAAAATACCTAGTGACTATTTTCTTTTTTTTTAATAAGCATCCAGAAGGCTTTGAGTCACATCAAAACAAACAAAATTCTGTCATTCTCAGACAAATGTCCAACTTGCTCTGCCCTGTGGAATTTGGACCCAGCTTAAAGCTCCACTGGCAAAGAAGACACTAAACTGAAGAAAGTACACCTGGGCTTGGAAGATCATCTTCCAAAGTCATTAAACTTCTGAATAATACTATAATAACCGATGTGAAAATGAGAGTGTCTTTTTTTTGTATTTTAATTATTCCTAAGTGATACTCATAAAAATATATTAGCTTATAAGGAAACTGCTGGAGAATGTAATAGGGATGAAACTGCTGGCTTCCACAGGATTTTAAAGTACTTTTCTAGAAGTACACCTGAACAACTTTCAGGGAACGAATGTTTAAGCAACTTGTAGAATTCTCCACTTTGGATTAAAATAATGTAGACTATTCTACAGAGTCCAAAATTACCTACAGAAAAGGCAATTCTTTCCTTCTAAACCTAAAGGAATTTTAAATAACTGAGGATACACCCTAAAGGCTGAAATCTATTGTTCCATAGTTCAAATAAGGTTAATGAATCACAGACTCTTCAGATATTTTTTATCATTTATTACCATTATTAATAATAATATTTTGACTAATACTATAAAACATTCATTGATATCAATCAAATTCAGTTTAGGCACTCATAGATGCAGAATGAACGTGCTCACACTGTCTCTACAGTGTAAAAACTTAATACTACTGAGGGAAAAAAATCACATTGTGCTGTGATTTATTCATTTAAATACTTAAACTTAAAAATAAGATCCCCCAATCACATGCAGGTAGCCCACGTAGCCTTCTTGTTAAAATGCCCTTCCATTTAAACATGGATTTTAACCTTTTCACCTTCGCCGCTTACATTTTTCTTTCGTTTTGTTCAAAGCATTTAGGTAAATTAGGATGAGGTCCCTCCATAAAAATGCAAGGGGATCAGTGAAACTTTCATCTCTAATTTATTCATGAAGGAGAGAGGTCTTTTCTGGTCATGCTGTGCATCATCCTGTCAGAATGACTTTCCTTCTTCTTGAGAAGGGATAAAGGGAGATAGAAAAATCAGGGGTTTGGTCTTTCCTACTAATAATCACTGGAAGAGAGAAAACTGTGCAGTGCTTTATTCCATGGTTATTGTACTGGAGCTGAATTTAATATTACATATTACAAGGCCAAGTTTCAATATTAAGAGGACTGAAGTTACTAATGAGTGAAAACATAAATTATTTATGTAAGATAACTAGATCGTCTTTTCATATGAAGTTCACACATAACTTTGAAAATATGAACTGGTGGGTTCTCCTACCAACTCGAGCAGGTAGGATAGACAGCCTTCTGCCTGGATACAGCAGAAGGATCCATGTGCTTGGGGAGGGTGTTGCAGGCACAGCACACCCCGCTTGTCTCTATTAGCACAGACCCTGCCAACTCTAAGCTGTGCACAAAAACATTTCTGATTTCAGCTCTGGAAATGCAACTACAGCTGAGTAAAGTTTTAACGATAATTATAATAAAAAATGATTTAATTTTAGTCATAAACCAGTTTTCTGGCTAGTATTCCCCCTCCTTTCCAAAATCTTCAGGTTTCGGATTGATTTCTTTCACTCATTTTTGATATACCAACACCCCATTTTGTATGCCAATCTGTCAGGGGGCAAAAAGATTTTTAATACAAATGGCCTTTATCCCAGCTGATGAATAAACTCTTCTGTGTCCCTCCGGCTTACAAAAATTATCATCTTTTATACATGCTTTAAAAAGAAAAGGGTGGGGGCTAGGGAAGCAAAGCAGGATCTGGTATTAGTCCTTTTAGTCGTCAGGAAATTACAAAATGTACACTTGCGGAGTAAGCAATTTTCGCAGTCTGCTGGCACATCCATCTTTTTAATGAGCCTTGTTTATAACCTGACGCCATGTTTCTAGTCACCTACCCTGTTTACATCTTTGGCCCCTTTAATTAAGAGAAGAACCAGTTAAAAGAAAGTAAGAAGAAATATTAATATGATCTGATTAATTCAGCTAGCGGGAGGTTATGGGGTACCAAGGTTATTATAACCTATAAAGGCAACATGAGCAAAGCTGTGTTCATTTGTAATTTTATTAGGCAGAGCAAATTAGTGAGCCCACATGGCAATGACAAAAGACCCCTTCCTATTCTCTCTTACCCCCCACCGAAAGGGCCAGGAGCCTAAAGTTAGGCTCCATATTAGGCAAATGAGAGCTGATAAATCTCAGCCAACAACTAATGAGAATCTCCAGAGTTGGAGCTGTGCTAATTTGAAAACATTAGCTGGGATCTCTTTTTCTTTTTTCGGTGCATGTACAAAGTCCAACTAACGCAACCCTGCTCTTGTCGTGGGGGTCAGTGGGGTGAGGATGGTGAGGCAGGAAGGGGAGAGGAATCTGCAAGGGGTTAAAGATAAAACGTGGAGAAAACATGGGAGGGGGCTAAGAGGAAGTGCTGATAATACGTAGATCATTAGGCAGAGCATATATCATTGATAATACAAGGGGGATATAATTACATATAATTACATGACACTTGTTCAGGAGCTGCTCCCAGCCCCTCAGATAAGAAAATCCAGATCTTTTCCGTGCACTCTTCCCTTGCAGTGTCCATGCAGAAGTATTGACATCACGGCAACATCAAGCCCCTTTCGAGGCTTTGCAGGACTGCATCTCTCACTGTGATGCTTCAACAAACTCAGGTAAAACTTCTGATGAAAAACAGAGGTGGATCACTGTCAGATAAAGTGATTCATCACAGCCCTGCCTGTCCAGACTCAGAATTAAAATGTCTCGGTGGCATGCAGATAATAAAACCAAAAAAAGTTCTCCAGCTCCTGAGAAGAAAGCCTTGACCTAGAAAAAATGCACTTTTCCCAGTGGCAGAAGTTTTCTCACAGCACTTCTGAAATTTTCATGTGTAAGAGACAGATGCATGTTGCACACAGCAGAGGAACAGCCCTATCTCCCTGTGTACAGGTGGGGAAACTGAACTACGCCAAGATTAGAGAAAAGAATAACAAGAATTCTGCTGCATCCATATTTGGAATTTGTTTCCACCTTTTTTTTATTTTATTTTATTTTATTTTATTTTATTTTATTTTATTTTATTTTATTTTATTTTATTTTATTTTTTGGTGGGACTGGGTCAAACAAGGATTAAAAATTCATGAAGAGTTCAGAAAATATTGCTGAAAAGGAGACTGAAATCACATAAGTCCTGGGGCTGAGCTGTCACAAAAGGATTTTGGACTGTGGTCTAATGCTTTGGCCACTGACTATGACTCTCACCTATTGCTATATCTTTGTTACCTCTACCTTTTAATTCTACTGATATTCCAAAATGGCATTTTTTGTCAAAGAGACAAGTGAGTGAGCAGATGAGCTCCAGATCAGGGGAACTTCCTGTTTAGTGTACATCAGGAACACCAGAAAAAATAACAAGATCCCTGCTAGCAGTAAAGAGAATTAAAATAGCCAGAAGGGGAGAAGAGACAGGGTGCTATTCCAAATTTTTAAATTCCTCAACTGATGAAACTAAAGTTGAAGGACTTAAGAGAAATAAAAATGAAGAAATGAGAAATGTAAAAATTACTAAAGAATTACACTTAAAAAAAGTGGGGCGTTTTAAGATAGAGACCATCTTACTGAAAAATCAATTTTAAGGACATTATATTTCACACTTCATTGTTATCTCAGTTAAGGTAGAAAGCCTAATAATACTGAAAACTATTTTTATGTGTATCTAAATCATCTAGCCCTCTTTTCTAGTTGTTTTTTTTCCCTCACCTAACCCCCAAATGTTTTAATTAACACACACAATGCTGCACTCCAGTAAGACGGCCGTGGTGGGACTGAAATTCTCACAGCATTGTGGTCCTTCTCTCCTGCATGTACAGTTAAGCTGCTCTTTTCACTCCTGTGACAAATTTCATTGACTCTGTTAGTCCCAATTTTATTGAAATATATTGAAGTAAAAAATTTCATTACCAAATCCTAGCTACTGGCAGAGAAATTTAAAGCATTTTAGTTTAGCTGATTTTTTTTTATTTCACACATGACCTTGAATTTTGAGAGTTGGTGCCTCCCAGACTTCTGCCAAGCCACAGTCCATGGCTTTAAGATACTACTAAAAATGTTGACTGACAGGTTCAAATCTCTCTTTCACAGTAGTGCCTGTAAAAGTCAAAAAGCCCCAAGAATTCAAAGATAGATTTATTGTTCAATTTATATGCTCTTAGCCACATTTTAGCAAGTATTATTAGGTGCTGTGCATAATCAAATCAGTTTTGTTAGTTGTGAGTTGAATTATCCCCATGGTTTCCTGGTGAGAACCAAAGAGTTAGTTTGGGCCTTGCAAAATAGTATCAGAAAAAGCATTGCCTTAGACCAAATCAAAACCTCACTCTGAAAAAGCAGCATCACTGTGAGCCCAGCTTTCTGGAGATACGGTTTGAAAACCATTACGTTCATTTGTTATTTTGTCTCCTGTTTCTCCACACCATCAAAATCTGGGTAAGACTAGAAAACATCAACATGCCAAAATGAAAAATACAATTTAAAACAATCTGACACCTCAGTGCTGGGCCCCACGCCATTTTAGCACAAGCTGGGATGTATACTTGAAAATGCAGAAGAAAATTAGTTCTTGGGATATCTTCAATTCCTATTTTTCACTTGCAAGATGAAAGACAGGACTTTTTAAAGGAGTCTAAACAATTTCAGGCTTCAGATTTTGGCAGCTTTCAGTGGACCCAACCTTTCAGATAGGGATGCCAGCTGTCAGCCTCAATGCAAGGCGATTCTCTGGTAGTGTAAATCTCCCATCCACCTACTCTCACTTGCCTCCTTTCTTTCTCCTTATCACAGCATGGTGAGACTAAAAATACATGCAGGTGGATCTACAGTGGGCTGTCCTTCAGTGCAATAAGAGCAATTTAATGATGCTTTGTGCTGTCATATCTCTGCCCAGATCTAGGTCTTCTGGTTGTCACCTTCTGTTGATGACACAATTTGCTTTCCTGAGAAGAGAACCCTCCGTGTTCCCCAGTTCCTTCTTTTCAACCACCACTAGAAAGCTGGCAGAGTACTTCAAGATCAGTTTGGTATTAAGGAATATAAACACAGGACCAAAAGCCAGGGAGCATGATGAAATGATGCCTCTCAAAGAGAAATTATTCCTCTGTCATTCTTCCCCACTAGGTCTCAAAGTGGACTGATGAAATATAATCCGAACTGCATGAAAATCTCTGTGAAGTGTGAACTTTCATACGGAAATAGGTTTGTGGCTATTCATTACCTGTTTATATTTGCAAGGTTAAAAAGTTTAATTGATCGTTCAATAAATTATCACTTTACAGATCGGGTTAGGCTCTTAAACAAACCACGAATCACCATGTTAACATGCAGATATAAATGAGTCTTTCTCAATAGGATAAACACTGTCCCCCATGTATGGGAGGTGTGGCAATTAGATTATTGATTTTAGGTAAATGTCTTGTTAATTATGCAGGAGGCTTCACTACTAGTGTTAATTAACTTACTGCTCCTTTGAATCAATACACTGTGGCCTCAGGAGGAAAAGCTTTCTCCCCCTGGTCCTTGGGGCAAAAAAAAAAAAAAAAAAGAAAAGTTTCGTTCATCACCTTTTCTCTTTTTATTTCTGAAACTACAGCTTCTCAATTTAAGTGAGAGAAAAAAAAATTAAATGAAGAGTGAGAAAGTGTTAAGAGAACACCAGGTACTTCAACAAATAGAAATGAAATCCAGACCCTTCTGAATGACAAATGAAAATAATGTTCATCCTTTAAGGACTTCACCCCAAACTTCCCTCGCCTATTACCTCTGTTTTTCAATCTCACATCTTTTTTTCCCCCTGAAGTTTCCCACACATTGCCACTTTCTTATTTTATCTGCATCTATTCTTTGCTTTATGGGCAAGAGTAAGAATGATCTACATCCACTTTTACACCACTATCCCCAGAGTTGGCTATACTTTCAAAAGAGTATGAGTTTGAATGAATTCTCAAGTTCAGGCCTGACTATCTTAAATATATCTTAAACAATCAACACAGGCTTAGATCAAATAACAGACCACTCTCAAGAAGCAAAAGTCAGATTCATCCAGTGGAGGTCTACTTTTTAGACTTATGTAAAAGAGGCTTTTCCATTTTTTTTTTCTTGCTGTTTGCTTGGTTTTTAATAAGCTACTTTGATCCCACATTATTTAATAAATATCTCAGGTCAGGAAATCCCATATAAAACTCTCCCAAAAAATTTAATGCCACTATTGGAATTTCTCAGCTCAGAGGAATGCAAATTTTGTCCAGATTAACACTCAGGGATAGAAAGATGACTATAAGTATTAATTTTCACATGCTCACTGTCCAAATCTGTATCAAAGCTCCCTGGAAGCAGGTGGATCTGCATGTCTGGGCAAAAGGTCAGTCATTTCCTTTGCATCTGCAATAAATGAAATAAACTGAAAGTAGTTTCCTACTTGGCCTTTGGTTGTTTCCATAATTCTCCTTTTCTCTTGGTGAATTTGCAGCTCAGATCCTGGGGGGTTTTGTGTGGTTGTGCCCCCCCAGTGTATTTTGTTTATGCTTTCTTTGGTGAAAAGTAGAGATGAATGATGAATACCATAACCCTGAAGATACTTGAACATAACTTTATTCATATCAGCAGCCTCGATACAGTCGACAGAACTTCTGCATGAGCAAAGTTCTTCACATGACTTAAGTGCTTACAGGATCAGGACCTTAATCTTGTGTTTTATGCTATTTGTTGACCTTGGTCATGTACACGTTTATTACTGGTATGAAACAGTACAAGGTAGAGTGAGTGACATTCCTGATGCAGGGAGAGATTTAACAGAGGAAAAAGAAATGTGAGTGCTTTTCCAACTGTTCTAAAAATAGCCTAAAAAAATCTTAGTAAAGTTTGAGACTAGCTTGCATTGATGTTTACATGAGGCCTGTTATACATAATTTTCCGAAGCTGTTTTCAATCATGCAAATGATTTTTTCCTTTGCAATATGCTAATGCAATCTGATTTATTTCAGTTGTAAAAGTTAATTACAATGTGTTTGTGAGTCCCTAAAGATGATGTATTAAATGTTTATAACCAGGATTATTAAAATGTCCTGTCTCGATTACAGTGCTTCTCTTTCAAACACTAGAACTAATTGTAGCCTTAAATCACAACAACCTCACCGTTAAAATTAACACAAGGGCAACATTGCATAATTTTAATTAATTTTAATTTGGCCAAAGCAAATTAATTTTTGTTTTCTAGAAGGACAGCTAAACTCTTTTCCAGCCAGATTCTGTTATACATGGAGTTCATAAACTTCCTTTTTCCAACATTTGTGTCTCTCTAATGATTCCATGGCTGCATATTTACACTTTAAATGTTATTTGTTTTCTCATGCTCTTTCTACTTTCATTGAAATTACTATATTCATGTCTGAAGTACTTATTACTGGGCACCTAAAAGAAGAGAAGGAAATTATGATGCAATATCCAGTATTCCACTGATTGTGCATGCTCAGAACTGCTGGAAGGAGCAGTAACTCAGAACCCCTGGAAGCTCTTGGACCTTCAGCTTATCCCTGCTGAACATCCCTGGAACAGCTCTTGGTGTCTAATGACAAAATGCCCTTACAAAAACAAAAAAAAAATACCTCGAGGATACTTAATTTGCACACCTACACTCTCTTTGCTTTGGTGTTGCATTAAGAATTTTTGCAGGAAATATGGGTTTCTTCTTCTCTCTATGCCCATGTAGCATAAACGATCTTGCTTATGAATTCCCTAGCTGGAGCCTGAAATCCACATGCTGTGTAATGTCACAGCTGGCTGCTGGGGTAGCACAATGACATCACAGAGCAGATTCTTTGGGGTGAGTTTGGGATTAAAAATAAGAGAAAATGAGGTCATTAATATTCTTATCCTTTTTATTGTTACCATTTTCATAAACATGACCAAAACTGTCAAACTTACAGAGGTCGTTCTGATGCAGCATTTGAAAAAACCCTTTTTACCTCATGCAAGACCAAATCCCTATAATGGTGAGTGTGGGATTTGGCTGTACACGAGTAGTTTGTTGCCAGGGAAAGAAAGCAAAGTTTCAATTCAGGGAGTTTCCAGAGCTTTTTTTCCAGAGGGAGCTGTGGTTTGCCTCTCCCACCCACAGAAGCAGCTGTGGGAGCAAGGGATGGGTAAGGAAGGGCTTGCCCTTCCTTGTGCTCTGCAACAAGAACAAGCTCACTGCCTTGCATGAATAGAAAGCAATCACTTGTCCCTGTGCAGCACTTAGCAAAGACCAAATGTCCATGTTTTTCATGACAGACAGGAACAGCATTGATAGAAAGATGGCCACACCGAAGCAAAACAGAATTCAATCTAGACCAGGATCCTGTCTCCTTTTTTCCTTTCTATGGAAAAAGCAGTTGCTTGGCCAAAAGAATAATAAAAGTTCAAGCATATCACGCCACCCACCTATAACTCATGACTTCTAAGTACTTATTAAAATCCTTCCATGAATTTGACCAGTCTTCCTTGGACACATGAAAACATCCACAACATCCACGCAGTTCAGCTCAGTGTTAATTATCAAAAGCTGTTCAGCACAGTTTATTCCTAATCGTCCAAATACTTTGAAACAATTACAACCATACATAAGGTTTATTCTTTAGCTTCTGCTTAGGGAGAAGCTGAGGTAGGACAAGTCTGAGTTCTCTGACACCATTTTCATGGAAGCACACCATGCAAAAACTGTCACCCACTTAGTGGCCAGACTTTATACTTTGAGCAGTCCATAGGTCTTTGCAGGGGCTGAATTCCTCTTTCATGCCTTGCTGGAGAAAAACATTTGTGTAATCCCTTCACTGTAATCTCGTGTGGTTTTAGTTTGTCTCTGGATAAAGGAACCAAGTTTAAGCGCACATAGGTCATCAGACTGAAATCAATGAGGCCTCAGCTGCTCACATCTCTTTCCATAAATGACCTGATGAAGCTGATGCTTAAAAGAGGGAGTAAACACAGGCGTGAGCAAGACTCATCTTACCTACATGGAAACCATTTAGTGGTGCATGCATTTCCATGCAAAATGCTTCAGTCCTGGCACAAGTGTCAGGTCAGGGCTGCAGCTGCCTTGGAGTTGAGAGCTAACCTGATTTACCCACATTTTTCACCATGAGCAAGACAGAGACTTTTAAGTCTTTCTCTGCTTCTCAGCTGTGTACATGAGTATAGGTCTTCCACAATGCAGCAACAGTTTTTTAGTCACATTAGCCACATCTCGTCTCTGAGGGACATGTCACCTGAACGTCCTTAGCAGCTGTTTTCCCTTGAAGCCTGTATCCCCTGTGTCCCCAGCCCTCATGCTCAGACTTCTTGGAAAAGAAAAGTTTCAAGAAGGATGCAGCTGCACTTGGTTCAGATTCCCATTGATGGAGATATAAATCTTGCCACGGACAAACATTTCAAGCAGTGAAACTGTCGGTCTGCAGCCTGCCATCTTCATCCTTCTGGTGGAAAAATGGCTGCTGTAGCCTCACAATTCAGAGAGAAACACAGGGCAAGGTGATCTATCTTCTCAGAAGATCATCTTCTCTCTTGCAAGAACATTTGCTTTAGGTTTGATTTACATGATACTGGCTATCTTTAGCATCCTGCTGATTTCCAAGGACATCCCTCAACACAGATGTGAACTCCTCAAATAAAACCAGACAGTGGCTGGGTAGGAACCCTCTGAATGGCAGCTGAAAGGTGCAGTGGTTACAGATTGGGCTGGACAGCACTCACTGAAGAAAAAGCATATAAGGTTTGTGTGGGTCTGAATGTTCAGTCTCTGTAATCAGACATACTAGAGGTGAGAATCACCACAATAGGAAAATCACAGAATCACTTCAATAATTCCCTGATTCTGTGGTTTTTCTACTGTGGTGATATTTCCTACTGACAGTAGAAAATATCCTTTCAATTAATTTTTCTCCCATGACTTCCTTCAGTAGGTTGCAGATGAAGCATGGACAGAGGGGACCAAAGACCTGGATAACAAAGTGGTTCTCATTTCTTGGATGAAGATCAACCCAAGCCTCTCAAAAACAGATTTTCAGAGTTGCTGAACCGCTATCACAGATAGGTGCTCAGCAACTCTTAAAACGGGACTTTGCTCTTTGGAGAGTGTTTCACCCTACAGGCTGTCTTTCACAGTGTAGNTTTTTTTTTTTTTTTGCTTTAAGGACAAGAATCTGAAGGAAAGTCATGATTGAACTTCCTTCTTTCAGCCTTTATAACTGAAGGTACTCAGGCAAATAGGAGGTCCTTTGCTGGCTGGACATTTTCCAAAGCCCATAAAATATAGTGAATGTTTATACAGATTTACCCAACCAGACTTAATCCTGAGTCTTGTCTTTCTGCACTGTTTTAGCATGTGCTCCAAAAGCAGTGTCAGTCTGTCCCCAGCAATACCGAGTGACACTCATCCCATCCAAACAGCTCTTTGCCTCCTCCTTCAGTGGAGATTCAGCAGCTGAAGGCGCTGAGACCGCAGTGAACTTCTGTCACCCACAGTGTTAATGACTGAAAATCAGCATCAAAGTAAGAAGCATAAATAGGAATTCTTTAATTATAATGAGTGGCACATTAACCTCAGCATGAATCTGTCATGACTTTTCAAAATGGCACACATGTGGTTCTGTGCTTGAGCTAATGCCCTGGGCTTTTCACTTGTTCACTTTAGATCTGTGTTTGCTTTTCTGACTAGAATGGCTCTCATCCAGCTGACTTCAATCATTGGGGGATGCCTCTGTGTCCAGCAATACGGAAGAACCCTGAGAAATATTGACAGTAAAGAAATTTGCTCTCTGCTGGTTGTTGTCTTTCTTGTTCTGGGGATAAATAAACTTGTTAACTCCCAAGAAATGGGATTAGGCATTTATCACTACAGTTGCATCCACATACAAGAGGCCAGATTCTCTGTAAGTCATCAAAGCTGAAGTCCATGAAATGATGCCAATCGTTACCAGCTGAGACCCTGGCCAAAAGACTGTGAAAAACCACAAATACATTGCTTTCCATGAAACAGAAAACACAAATGTTATGTTGCGAGGGAAGTGGTTTCATAAAGCATGCTGCTATTAATGGACCTTAGATATACTGAAAATATGGTTGCTGTTTAAAATACATGGTAGAGCAACCAGTTTATGAACAAACCCCGATGGTACCTGCTGTGCTGCTTTTCCAGGTGCCAAAGGCGGAGTGATAAACATTGCCATCTGTGAGAACTGCAGACCTGTCCTCAGACTGTGGAGGTCTGGACATACTTTGATAGCCTTCCAAGCTCAGGCATGCTTCTCCAGGCTGGCTTTGAGCATAGCATGTCATCTTGTGTCAGAGCCACACAGAAATGAGTTATGGTGGGATTATGTGAAGTAAAGCTAAGGGTCAGATAACTTTTCACACCCCTGTAGAGAGCTGACAAAGAGACAGAAAAAATCCCCCATCTTGCCATCTGGGTTTCACTAAGTTCTTAGCAACTTTGGGAAGTCCTGTGGTGTATTCACAAGTCAGACATCATAACCACCAGAACGGCCGGAATGCCCTATGGCAAGGGCTTTGAGCCCCTGTTTGCTGGGGTTTCTGTCTGTTGCCCAAATACCTGCAAGTTTTCCTTCATGTGCCTGAATATTTTGCTCACAGCTGTGCATGGGGAAATGGTTTGATTCTGTGCTGACTGTGGTTTCTCTCTCCTATGTGTACAACTTTTATATGCACATCCCCTCCACACGGCGCTGTGGCAGGGCTGTGATTCAGCTTGGAGTCTCGAGCCTTCTTGAGAGCAATTCATTTGGCCCAGGAGTCTGACTTTTGGTTAGCTGGGTGTTCTGCTCTTCTGGTTTACAGCATCATTAACCTGTAGGGAAGGGGTGGAAATACAGAATATAATAAAAGTCAAAGTGTTAAAATGGCACTGCTCTCCACCTGCAGATAGACACAGCTGGCTCAGCCAAGTGGACTGCTCGGGTCCAGGACTTCATGACTCTCCAGCTGTTTATTTTCCACAGCCCAATACCTATACCCCATGCTGCCACGCATCTCCAAGTCAATGATGAGCTGGGTGTGTTTATCCTGATTTCTTCTCACTTCTCCTGACCAGAAGTAAATAAGACTTTAAAAAACAAATTGTCTCCTTCCTGCATTTATCTCCAGGATTCCACTCAGTGAACAGTACTGGAGCTTTATTCAATATATCAATGCACCTCACACATCAGTATTTATCATTACTCTTTTAATGATGGGGAGGCTGAGGACAGGTAAGAAAATTGGCTTACCTTAAATTAAGAACTGTTCTAAATCAAACACAGCGGACAGGTTAGAGGAAAAGACCAAATCTTCTGGAAAATATTAAAAGGTGTTTTTTTTTTCATATGCCTATTTTTGTTTTGTTGCTGGTTGTAAATTACTGCATGGATGTGCACTTCCTAATGATGGCCACAGACAGTAAGGGGAAATTCCATACAGGCAGGGGAAGAAAATACAATTAATTTCACTGTATTTTCAGCACAAATTAATCAAAAGAAAGACCTACAGTTCATTAGAATTTCTGTTTTCACATTTTCAGCTCCTTGTCAAGTATCTAGGTTATATGTAGACCAGAATGGAAAGCCCAGATTTTAAAATAACCCTAGAGCTGAAATATTGCAGAGCCCCAAAACTCAGGATCAACCCCACTTAGGGTAAATCCACAGAAGCTTTCACTAAAAGTTAACAGTCCCCATGTTCTTCTACGAGCCAAGCCTCAGAGCTTTTTCCCCCAGCTGCTGTCTCAGTCTGGTGTTACTTCTGGCCAGAAAATAGATCCAGAAATTTTATGTGTTGGGGTATCATCAGCAGAGAAAATCATGTCACCTATAGGGAGCTTGAATCAACTTGCACTTCTGGCCTGATTTCTTGAATGCCAAAGATTTCTTATAAGAGTCTTCATTGCTTCAAAATGTAAAACTGCATCAAAAAATGAGAAAGAAAACACAAAACCAGCCCCAAACAGAAACACCTGGGCTACGCCTTCATTATAGCTCCCAGATCTCTCAGAATCTGATTTCAGATCCTCTTCTTCATGCTCAAAATTGGGTTTGACCAAAACTAGAGGTGTTCTTCAGGCAGCCCTTCCAAACCCCAGCCCTGCTTTGGAGCAAATACACATAAAGCCCATGCCTGGAATCTTTCTGTTACTTTTGGTCACAGAATGGTTTCTTTCTCCACTCGGTGGGCAACGAACCTTTCAACATTTACCCCCATGGCTGCAACAGCTTCATTTATCTTCATCTTTGAAAGCAACTCTATAATTATATCTTGCATTGTTCTCTGCAAGTCGCTCGCCAGCTAAGAAAAATATGTAATCAGCCGCCTTCCTTTCTAGGCAAAGGTACGTGTGACCAGGGAGACCTTTCCAAACTAGGACTGTAAAAGGAGTTAGATGTTAGATAAGGACTATTCTCCAAAAGAGAAATATATGCAAAAAAGAGAAGATAGACATCTTGCCAGAGAGTAGCATTTCTAGATAAACACTTCTGGTTATGGATGATTTCAGATCACGTATCTGTTTTCCTGTGTTCCTTTGATTATTACTGCTTGTCACTGACACTAAAATTGGAATTTGTGGCTGACCCTCATTCCCTATTGGCAAATGACCCTGAAAGGGTTATCAAGGCCTTATACCCAGTTTTTTCCTCTTCCCGTGGCTTTAATTGTACTGGCAATCTCATACAGCTTGTGAATTGTGAGAAGGGAGGGAGGAGGGAAAATTGCAGAAGAAGTTGGGTTGAAAACCATGGAATTATGTCATAAACAGAAAGTTTCTCATAGGAAAGTCTCTGTCTCAACTATGCAGGACGGGGCAGGGGATGGGAAGGAGGAGGGAAACACAGAAAGAAATAGACCTCTCCTCTTGTCTCTCACGTTTTGCAGAGTAAATGCTTGGCATTAAAGAAGCCATGGGCTCCCTTGTCAGGATGAATCATCCCCTTGGAATCCACACAGAGCATAGGATGAAGAGGCGGTATATTGCAAAATGCCAAATGCATGTGTTGGAATCACATCCCGCTGCTTCCAGCAGAGCCCTGCAAACTCAGCCGTGCTCACTCTCGTTCCCATTTCTGGTTTCTGTCTTGTCACTTAAAACATAAACAAAGCCTAGGAGCTCATGGAGAGAAATGAGGGGGTGGAGGAATGAGGTGGAGAGAGGATGAGACAAGGTTTCCAGTGAGACCCAGCTCTTCCTTTCGCTGCCCACAAGAATGAGAACATTCCTCCTGCACAGCCAGGTGCATAGACCCCATCAACACCCCTCCTTAACAACAGAAACCTGCTGCTGGAAGACAGCGTCCCTGGAATGCTCCTGGATATTTTTCCCAGCATCAAAATTTGCTCTAGCGATATTAGGCTCTCTCAGAACAAGACAGCACTTCAGGAACACATGGAGCAAAGACAACACCTCCCAGTGAGTGCAGCCCAAATACGAAGATACCTCAATGAAACAGGGTATGAGTAACATTTGCCATAACTTAATTCACTTCTATGCTGAGCTACAAAAGCATCTAGGCCAGAGACACGTATCAAAAGGATTGTGTTTATTTACTCCGCATCATTTCCTTTGAAGTAGAAAATAGTGGTAATAATGACAGGGAATTACAGGTGAAATACAACACACATGAAAAGCTTTTGAAGAGCTCACTCTTAAAATTTTACATTTGTGTTTCCCCTTTTTTCGAGTACCTTGTTGTGGGATTGCCTTGCTGACATCAGTGTATAAAATGTAATGCAGCAGGATACAGTGGTACCCCAGGGAAACTGCAGAAAAGGGTCCATTTCCATGGTTCCCACTGTTCTAATAAATAAAACTATTTTATTCCCACCACCTCCTCTTTCCCACATATCTCTGACAGTTGGCAATAATAGAGTTGCTGAATTCATATGGAAAGAAGGAAATGAAATATTAAAATAACAAGACAAAGATAAGATTTGCATTTGTACTTATACCATTGGCTTTTAGGAGAGTTTCCCCTATTAATATTAGATTTTGACAGAGGGAAGGGGAGGCCAAGTTTCTGTGCATTTCGAGTGCTGACCATCATCCTGCTGTCATTAGTAGCGTGTTTCTGAGCTAAGTGATAGTTCAGCAGTAACAGCTTAATTCAGATTGGGCAGATACACATAGCTCCATCTCTGTCGAAAAAAAACCAGGCTGCACAACATGGAGTTTATGCCAGATTTACACTGGATGTGTCTAGACAGACAATATCTGATCTGGCTTAAAGGTAAGAGTGGCATGAACAGACAATATCTGTGCTGGCAGAAAGCCTGGCAGGACAGAGTTAAGCTGTGACACCTTTTTTTAACAAACTTAAGTCAGTAAGGGAAAAAATTATGGAAGAGCAGTATTTAATATTACACAGCCACACAGATTTTCACATGGTACTGGGGGTCCTAGTGCTGGACTATCACTGAAATGCAGCCGTAGCCTTTGTTTACCCCTGTGCTGTGAGCTCTGCATCTTCTTTGTGTTTGCTTCAGTGTCAGCACAGCTCTTAAATGAGGCTTGGAGCTCATGGAGTCCATGCAAGGATTTGTTACAGCTTGGTGAAGGTCTTTCTGAGGACATACCCAAGCAGTTTGTATAGCAAAGCATTTAAGAATATTGACCATATTTGGCCTTGCATTGAATGTCCTCACTAATTCTACCAGTCTTCTCAGAAAATAAAGCTTTCACATGTCAGCTGATGTCTGGTTTACAGCGTCTTTGAAACTGTTGATTTTTTTGACCGACAGAGACCCTTCTTTCCACAAGTAACATCTCCCTTGCTTGACCATTATCGAGTAGTTTGACCACACAACTGTTCTGTGCCTCCATGGTGCATGTGCAGGCTCTTTTCCAACCAAACCTTGTTTTCCACAGGTCCTTTGGCAAGCTTTGCAGAACTGCCACAAATATATTAAAAGAGTCCTGATTCTCAGCTGCAAAATATGTGCAAGACATACCCTCAACGAGTCCAGCCACCGGATGGGAGGACTCAACTAATTGGTGGAGTTGGCTCAAGTACTTGGCCACCAGCTGGCTGATACAGCAGCCTACAGCCCCAGGGAGTCGAATGTTCCACCCAGAATCAAAGCTGGGTCTCTTTAGTGGCAGAACAGAGCAATAACCTCTCATACCACATGTCTCAGACCATTTAAAAATTATTATTATTATTAATTTTGAAACATAAAAATAGCATAAATCTTTTTTCCAAAATTTAATTTGCATTTTAAAAAGCAGAAAAGAAAAGAATGAAAGCATATGGTATCAATCATATTTTACAATACTTGTAACTGCAGTTCGGAAACATGTGTTTCCTAACTGCGCATTCAGCAGTATCTGCGTAATTTTTTTAAGCAAAAAACAACCCTCTAAACAAAGCATTTAAACTAACCAGCATTGCATGATATTGTACTTAGCTGAAATGAGCCATTTTATTTGGGTGTAAGCTGAATAGAACCAGTGGTTACTGTTGCTCTGTTACTACTCCAGAAACCTTCCTTCGACTTAAATTAGATTCAGGAAGAAAGGAAGAAAAATACAATTTCTTCAAGTATCACTGCAATTGGTACTCCTGTAATGGCAACTACTCAAAGTGTGGCGTATCTTGTTCATGCTGTTGCCAAAGGCTCTGCCTTAATGGAACAAAGCAATGGCTCGTCTAAACAGCTTCCCTGTCTCAGCAGTGGTCTCTTAACCGATGCTTCCAAAAAAACCCACAGGATCTGCCTCACTCATTTCACCAATTGATGCTGAGAAGGAAAGTACTTCATCTTTCTATGATCCTCTAATCCTGATCATGATCTCCTGTGATCACTAATTAATATTTGGATCATCTTTCCATTATCATTAAACATGGCTTAAAAAGTAGGGTCATATATTACTATGAGGGCCTTGGGATGCCCAACAAATAAACTTCATGAATTCAACTCATATATTTAATAACCCTTCAGAGATCCATCACACATCGTCATGGAGGAATAACAAGAATTGTTTCCAGTCACCTCTGCCTCAAACCAAATGCAACACTTTTTTTTCAGATCAGATCAGTACCTAATTTCCCTCCCTCTCCACATACCACCCCTCCAATATCACCATCATGTCAAAACCCATTTTCTCTGCTGAAAGCCACTGGGTGATTTTTTAGCAGATAAATGCACCACCTTCAAAATTCAACTCTATCATATTTTGTTTGTTTGCCTGTCTCACTGCTATGTTCTGTGCACCTTCTTGCAACAGAGTGATAATATAGTTATTGCCAGAAAAAAATGGCTGGACATCCCTCTTCCTCTCTCAGTCACACTGACATCCATTCATTTCACACTGAAATAACTCCATTGACTTTATTGTACTTGTTCTGACTTGGTACAAGCCAAGAGAAGGACAAGGTTCTATTTTTATTTTTCATTTCCTATGTGCAGCTGATGTCTGAGACCCTGCAGCACACCAGCCTTCACCGAGAAAGTTGATAAAAATTCACCATTCTCTCTGAAGATAAAACAAGGGTTTATCAGCAAGAAATTAGCAAAGCAATCAACATGCAAGAGGATCCTCATTTAATAAGTGCTAACTTTTATTTTCCTAATAGGCATTAAAAACAATAACACCACGTCCATGATACAATTTGATTAAATTGGCTGCGATGGCTTTGGGAGCAGTAATATGATTAAATGTCTAACACAGAACATGTACTTGGTGGCTGATCGGCAGAGTGCCTGGCTTTTATTCTACACACACTGCAATTCTTGGTGCTGATGGCATTAACCATTTCCTATTCAAGCCTGATAAAAAATCCAAGTGTTTTCCAGCAGGAAAACTTGTGAGACATTCTAGGGCAACATTATGGAGTGAAGAACTGGGAATAATTTCCAAATAGTCTTTCCCCATCTCATCTTTATATGTTACCTCCAGCTTTTTCATGATTGCTTGACCTGTGAGAGAAATTTTTTTTCCTACCATCTATTT
Organism: Oreocharis arfaki; assembly: GCA_013398015.1. NCBI lineage: Eukaryota > Metazoa > Chordata > Aves > Passeriformes > Paramythiidae > Oreocharis > Oreocharis arfaki. Next base: position 457,012 of record VZRR01005155.1, on the reverse strand, counting down.
TTAAACACAACAACCAAAATAATGACCTTGACACAACCCCCAGTCTGACCTGTACCATGTCAGGGACTCTGTCTTCTTCATGCATATAACACAAGTGGGAGTATTCCTTCCACATTTAGAAAGTTACCACGTGTCCCATGGCCAGACTGTGCAATTACTCCTTTCTGACCTGCTTCATGGCCAAAATAACTGAATGAAATTTAATGCCTAAAACAAGAGAGATTTCTATGTTGTGGCATGCTTTCTGAGTCACTTGAATATGATTCCCATGTGCAAATAAGTGCTAATACATCTGCTAAATTTAAGAAAAAAATTTTAATGCTAAGAAATTATGAAGAAATCCTAGTCTGATGCACTGGAACCAGTGACCTCTACACGGCAAGACCAAGATCCACTGCAGCCCAGCCTGGTTTTAAGGGGTTTTGCCAAGATCCCAATAACACAGCTTCCCAATATTACCAAAAATAAACTATACAAACCTTTCAGCACCTTGCTTTTTACCAAGAGAGTTGTTTATGTACCCCACTGGCCATTTATATACATTGGACAACAGGTGAGACATCGCAAGAAATTCTTTTTTTTCATCTCAGTGACCTGCACTAAAGGCCCCTGCCACTGGGACACCAAGAAATAAAACCAATCAAGCTCAAGAGACAAAATATCTGAACAAATTGATGTTGCTCCATTTCCCCAGTATATTCTGCAGGCTGGTTAAAACAAACACAAAAAAAGCACAGGTGGATTTGTCACATATTTGTACTGGACAGACTGGAACAAAATGTCTCCAGTGCTTCAGAACAGAACATTTCCAGGTGCACAGCATCATCCAGTTAAATACAGAGGTCAGCATAAAGACAAAAGGAAATAATCATTTCAACTCCTTTTATCAGGCTCCACATCATGCACTTGTTGTTCCAAAACCACTGCAGACCTCACTATTTTTTGTACTTCTGGGAGGTTTTAGCCATATGCAGAAATATGTTGTGATTGTTATTGTGTAAGGAGATTCCTCTTCACACAGCATTTGATGGAGACAGTTACAGAGGAAAAGAGCGGAAGCCTCGTGTCCAGCTTTTTTAACAGATGCGGAGAGAAGGCAGAGCAAAGCCAGGCAGCTTCTGCAAAGGGTCTGCTACAAGCTCAGGTCCTGAGCTCAGTACCTACATTTCTAATGCAGGAAAAGTCATCTGTCCTCTTGTCTTCCCTGGCCAACATGACTGTCTAATAGAAACTCATGAAAGTTAAGCTACTTTGGGATTTAAATAATTTACAATGCAGCGGGAGAATAAACCTTTTTTTAATTAATCAAGTTCTATAAAATCTGATAATCTAACAGAATCTGGAGTACCGATGATGATGTAATGACATATCCTGAGAGAAAGTCCTATGCATTTTCCTTCTCTTTTTCTCTAAATCAGTAATTACTAACATAATGCTAAATAAGAAAAGACTTAGTCTCCAGTCATGGAGCCTTTGATGTAGCGCACGGCTTTTTTGTTCTAATTCCCTATAGATAAAATAGCCACAGATTACTCCTTTGTACCCTAACAGCTTTCTCACCATGCCTTCCCGCAGCACAACTTCTTGTTCAGTCAGGCTGGCAATATCTGTAGTGACTTACGCTGCTTATTTTTTGTTTTCATGCCTGCAAGAGTTCACACAGCCAGGGGAAGGCTCATTTCTGAAGAGGAATAATGCACTGAGAAGCCTCCTGGACCTTGTTCATGGTCCTTTCCAGGAGAACTAATTGCCAAAACTAATTAAGACTGAAACTGATGGGGTTCTCTCCCACATAGACTTTACAGGATTAGGAACAATACTAGTTAGCTGTAAACACAGTCTCTTAAAAAAACTACAGATTCTCTTTGCCGAAGGCTTAGAGTGGGCGGGGATCAGAAGCTTTTTGATATGTAAGTATACCCAGCAGTAATAAAAGTCTTACACCAGGTTAACTACACAATTTGCTAATAACATTTGCTGACACAATCCATGAAAATCACTCTGGCAGCCTGATTTCTGGCAAGTGTACAAACGTTTTTATTGAACACATGCTGCCTATGAAACATGGTCTATGAAAACATGGCCCCCCTATTCGCAAACAGGCAGCTGAGTAACATGTGAATAAATACCTGCTCTGCATTCCTCCTGCCTTAGAGCAGGCAGGAAACCTCCAATTCTTTTTGCACACATTTTGGAGGGAAAACAGGAAAAGTTTCTCAACTAACTTTGGTGTTGGAGAGCAGAATCCTCATACAGTATGGCCCATAGCTTTCCTCACCAGCGAGTGTCACTCAAGGCAGGCATCCCACGTAAAAGGAATTGCTATTTTCACACTGTTTCAAGCTGAAATGTGGTCTGCTTGTGTTCTTCCACTCTAAGTGGAGCTTTACAGAATTCAATGATGCATATTATAAGCCCAAGTTTTTCAGGGACACAAGTCTGCCTCAGGATCCCTGGGAATTGCATGCAAGAATCTCAAGGCAGTGTTTTGCCCTGAGTTTGGCCCTGGCTGTACAGGAGAAAGTCCCAGGGAATATGTATGACTAGGCACATAAAATATAGATCCAGGCTGACCTACCCATTCATTTATAAAGCATCAATTCCAAAGGCAGACACAGAAGCACTGCCAGTCACTACCATGGTGGCATTTCAACATCACCTTGTCCTTACTGGTAAATCAAGGGCACACGAGGTGCTCCCAATGTAAACTGGATTCTGTCCTCACCATCACCATCTCTAAAATATGCTACGAAATGGGACCACAGGAAACTGGCCTTATTTACCATCTACTCAAGGGCAGCTGCTACAGGTAAAGGGATGGGATTTTTCCCCGTGCTTGAGCTGAATTGCTGTCAGACTATGGGCCAACAACTGAGACCAGTCAATAATACAATCATTTTTTCTTTCACTATTGACAAATTTATTTCTATGTCACGTTTATATGTCAATAGCTGTGGTGGTCGCTCAGCTCCACCAGGAGCAAAACATCCAAACTAGTGACCAAAAGTGGTGGGGTGAGGCCCAGGTTTAAAATACTTTTCCAGGTATGGTAAGCCTCCATTCTCCCTTTCCAACAAGTTTAAAACTTTCCCTTCTTATTGGTTGTTGGCCATTATGTCATATTACTAAGTTAGAGTTATGCATATTCATAAGTTTTATTACTGTGTATTAAGCTCTGGAAAATTCTTGGCTGTTCGACGCTTCATTGGTTTGTTGAATTGTCAATTTATTGTCCCCTCCCTTCCTTATATCCCATTTGCTGTTGTCCCCTTCACTCCTCCCCTGTCTTTCCCTGCCATTGGTTCCTCAAGTGGTGTCAGCCTCTATCCTTTCCTATATAAAACCCTGTCACTCCTTAATTTTTGGCTTCTGTCCCTGCTCCCCTTTGGCACGTGTCCGTGTTCTCCCAATAAACCACTCAGAAAAGCACACAGCAGCCCTCCTTCTGCTTCTGTGCCTCGGCCTGCTCACTGCTCGCCCCCTGTAGCTTGGGCCAGCTGCTGCTCTGGGAGCTGCAGGGCGTGCAGGGTGGGCTCGGGTTTGCTCCCTGGGGCTGTCAGCCTCTGAGGGCTGCGACCGGCCACTGACGCCGCTCGACCCGGGCGACCCCGAGCGAGCGTCAAATAGCATCTATTTGTTTGTCACATCTCATACAACAAATCTTCCTCAGAATTGTCCGGAAATGGCAAAAGTCCTCAAAATTCCTCAGTAACTAGGTGCCAATATAACGTCTGGTAATTGGTATTTGTTGCTTAAGGTTCTTCCGTTTTTGTTCATGTAGAAAAAAACTGCACCATTGTATCCTAGAAGTAAATTCCTTCGGGTTTCTTATTTTATTTTAATCCTAAAATTTGAATTTTCTATTCTTATACGCAAATACAGAGCAGTAAATACCTCTGAAATTACAAAAAAAATTAAGAAAGGGAAGAGGAATTACCGGAAGGAGAAAGAAGCACTGGCTTCACCGCAATATTCAATAGAACAGTAGAAATTTCTCAGTGTATCTGCTAATGACAGATCTTATCTGGTCATTTTGATTTTCTGTTCATGCACTTCAATTGAAGTACAAACATATTTGAGAGAAGAATTCACAAAATGCATTGTGCAAGCCTGTCGGCAAATCCAGCCCGTGTTGCGAGAGAGCATTTGCCTAATTTATAGCTTTGAGAAGAAATTGTGCAAACCTTGTGGTTGGCCTGAGAGCTGGAAGATTTTGCCAAAACGAAAAAACCTGATTCGAAAAGAGCCTTCACGGATTCATACAAAGAAAAATCTTACGGGTGCTGTAGGTTCTCACCTGCTTTCTCCTTGACATTTCAGGAATTTACTGGGAGGGAGGGATCCTTCTGCCTGGTTTTGTGCAACCATTCTTGCACAGCATTGACATGTTTGCAAGGGTGAAAGCAATAACACTGGAGTATTTTTATGCCGGGGAGGAGCCTTCTACTTAGACACTATTAACAATGTATTAAATTTTTGGCTTTGGAGAAGATGCCTGTCAAGTTTAACAACAAGAACTGTAAACTTCTCCTTCTGAGGAGATGTGTGATGTTCAAGCAGCATTGCAGGCATTGTTTCTCATCTTCCCTGGAGCTGTTTCTCTATTTTAGTGTGGCTCAGACCCAAATGCAGTACTTTTGGAGTGGCTGGCTGGTGCCAATCTAGTAGTCTGAGTTAATGGCTTCATATTGCTGCCATTGTCTTACTGGCCGGAGTCCTCCACTTTAGCCCAAGTGGAGTGGCTTCTGCTGCACTGCAGATCATTAACTGTGTGACTTTGATATGTGCAAAATCACACACACATGACGTGTAGGAGGATTTGCTTTATTGACTTCTAATAAAAATGTAGAAAAAACCCCCAGCGCAAACCGGCAGAATTAATGCCACTGTATATTAATCTTTCCAGTCATTATGTCCACAAATGTGAAACAGTCTGAGGGATGCCAGATTCTCCCTCTACAAGAAATGCTGAATTCTGATAACCATTGAGTGATCCCTCATTCCTTCAATGTGCAAAGCTGTGAAACCCCAAGGGTTATTTTTTTGCCTTTCATTTCTCTGCTGACAAGTGGCATGGGAAGTGTAGAAAGAGTTTAAAAATTTAGCTTTGAGAAAACATATTCCCAATGGGACCTACTTTGTACACTGATTTCAATGGAAAACTATTTTCCTAAAGGGTTTTTTTTTCATCCCCTTTTCCAGCTTGCTTCATGAAACCAAATGTTTTACATAATATTGGAAATCAACCCCCACCCCTCACTCACTCCCTCCCCTCTCTCTGTCTGTCTCTCTGTGGAATAGGCAAATCAATGGAGAAGTGTTCAAGCTTTTGTTAAAATGAAAGAATGGAAAATTAAAGGAGGTTGTTCAGAGTAACAGTCACATAAAAATGTACAGCCTGTGGTTCTTGACTCTCTTTGACTGTGGAACTGTTGCTCGTTTCTCTCCAGCTGCCTGTGATAAAGGTGCATATGCGGTCTGTATATAATTATATGAGGGTGTGCAGGCAAACCCCTGCACAGTCAGGATGATGTGAGGTTTCTCTGTACACTCATTATGTTCCTGGACTTTCAGATTTTTGTAGACAAAATAAGATTTCTTTCATTAAAATGGGATTTATTTGTGGTTCAATAGCCCGAGGCTGTAGAAAAACAGGGCATTTCACCATTGTGTCATTGAACACTGAACTCTTGCCTTTTAATTATATAGGTTTCTGACACCCAACCAGACTTCTCTTTTTTTTTCCTCCTCCCTTCGAGGGAGATGACGCAATTGTGACATAGCCAGGCCTCAAATAAGAAATTCCTAACCCAGATGGACACAGTATAAACATTCAGATGCAGAGACACTTGGTTTAGTATTGCAGCAGGACCTGGTTGATTGGAACCACACTTTTCAGAGGGCTTTGCTTGCCCCCAAATGAGAAATTATTGATCCAAAAGGAGTAACATAAGGATTCTGTCATGCAGGGATAGCCATGTGAAGTTTTCTCCCAGGCAGATGGACCAATTGAATAGTCAGTGCTTTCCCTGGTGAGAAATGAAACTAGAGCAGGTTTTTCAGTTTTTTTTCCTGGTTCATGTGAATTCTTACTCAGTGGTATCTGAATATGAGGTGTTTCTTATCCTATAGTGAAGGAACTAAAATGTTCTTAATTATGCAGAGCTAATCTAACATGATGAACAGGTCAAATATAAAGAAACACAATCCAGCTTCATCTAGAGCAAGGAAATCTTCAATCTAAAATTGAAAAGCATTTAACTGTACTGATTCCTATGAAAATTCAGTGCTGCAGCTTTTTAACACCTCCGAGTCTCAGGCCATCTGGGTTCTTTCACATGTGTGATCCAGGCTTCCCAAAGGTCAAAAAAGTCTGATAGTATAGATCTAACACTCACATCTGCAGGTCATAAAGTCAGACTCAACCCTGAAAAATCATGAAGATCATTTGGAGCTTGCCTGGTCCAGAGGCTGACACCTTCAGTAATCTATTTCACATAGAAGTGAATAAGCAGAATTTAAAGTTAAGAAAGGAGCTGTGTGAAATTATGAGGTGAACACATAGGAAATGCACACGTACATATATATTTATATATATAGTCTATTTTATAATTTTCTTTTCTGATCCAAGATACCCATTCTCGGAAAAGAAATGCAGAAATAAACAAAAGGTCCTTTAAAGTTTATGCCTCACTACTATTCTGCTTGTAAAGATGTCATTTCACTGACATTACATTTGCAACAAAGTTTATAAAATTATGGGCAGTAGAACATCAAATTTTCAGGCACAATTTCACAACAGTTTTCTGATTCAAAAAGCTCTAGAAAAAAGATAAGCTGTTTGATTCTTCTTGTATTCAGATCCATAACGTAAAGGATCATGCCATCCTCACAGAAAGACAAGGAAGGGATCGGCCGTACATTGTTTCACTGTGCATTCACAGTAATTTTTTTTTTACTATGGTATTATATCACATTGGGCAAAATTATCTGAAAGGATCTTAGAGAGAATTCAAATCAAAAGAATTCTAAGCACCAGAGTAGGTAAGTGTTTAATCCGATTGAAAGTCAAGTCTGAACACCTTGTATTCAGTTTCCAGGCTTTCTTCACGTGTGACTATTATCACTCGTCAATTAGATGAATTAAATTTTTGCAACCAAAAGATGGCCTTGCCTCTCCCTTGGACCTGATTCACTATTTCCCATGAGATCAGGAAGGCTTTTTTCAAGCTTTACCACTTTCTCAAAATAGTCCTGCAAACACAAACTCAGTAGGAAAATGATCAGTTAAATGGAACAGTCACTTGAATGAACGGCTAAAACTTTTTGGTATGATCCAAAAGATGATAAAGAATTTCCCTACTAGCACAAGGTCTCTAAACTCTAGGTACAAAACCTAAGGACTGTACAGCCAGGAAAGGCCCAGATGCCATCTGCTGGGGCGGTAAGGCAGATCTTCACAAAAGCTTTCCCAGCCACATGGCACCTGCTGCAACAAGGCATTAATGATGAATACTCAGGAATTCACCAGAGCATCTCCTGATGTGTTATGTACTGCCTGATCTCTATGGTTTCTTAAAATCATTAATATAATTCTGGCAATGTAAAGAGTCGCAAGGAGAGAGAACAAGGATCTGAAGGTGCTTCTCTCTAAGGATTGCCCACACGTATTCTGTGGGATGGAAGCACAACACAAAGCACATCCTGAAAACTGGTCACAGCTCTTTAATCTGCACTGAGTGTGTTTTGGATGGAGCTGAGAGCAAGTGAGAGGGTTTGTGCATTTTCAGGTGGCTTAAAGGTATTATACAGAGCCAACAAAAGCTTGGGATAAGGGGGCAGAAGGCAACTTGACCAGTTCTACATAGGAAGAGATAAAAAACTATGGTGCCCCCACCAGACTTCTTGTCCTTTCTGTCATTTTTCTCTAGCATGTTCTGCATGTCACTGGAAAATACCAAGAGCAGCAATTGAGTTAAACCTTGGCTGAATTATCCCTTTCATAAGGCTGTGTCTTCAGGTTTTTTAAAGTAAAGGTTTCCTTTATTAATTTTGCCCAGCCAGCATTCACTTAGCATTTGCTTTGAGGGATAATTGACAGGTTGAGGCGACACTCGCCAGAATGAGAGCCATAAATCAGAAATAATTTCCAAAATTGGCTGAGGGGCTGATATGTTGAATAGGCAAATACAGGTAAAAATCTCTCTATTATGCCTGAGAGGAGCAGCAAATGTCAAGCAAGTGCTCCTTAATGCACCAGATTTGATTAATTTTGTGGTTCCTTCTTTGGGTGATTTTGTCTTTGGAATGCCAGTGTGCTCTGAGAATGCTACCAGACTGCTCTCCTGAAAGGGGGAGTTTCTATTTCCCTCTTAAATGTGGAGTAACCAAAATTGCTGCAGAAAAAATGTTTTTTAATTCTATTATGCCTTTATAGTAAGTCTCTCTCATAGTCCCAGCTGTAAAGTAAAAAACAAACAAAAAAAGCTTAAAATATCCCTCACCCCCAGAAGATTAAAGCTATGAGGAAGTAAGGAAGTGAGGAAGTGGGAACTGATTGCTCATGTAGGACAACTTGATGTCCACTTTTGAAGGCCATGGTAAAATGCTCTCAACTGAATGGCATGGGAAGGTTATAAAGGAAGTAGAATGGCCTGGTATAAAATTAACTTCCAATAGTTGGGTTCATTCAGTGCTTTTCGCTCAAGGCTATCAAAATATTTTGCCATGTGCAGCGCAGTTAGTAACAGATAACTCTTACAAGGAAATAGTAGCTACGATTGTATTTGATGAATAGAGAGTTCTGCTGGCGGTGATGTCAAAGACAGTGATTAGACTCTAATTCTCATACCCAGAGCCCACAAAGCCAAGCTTTCAAGTTTTGTGCTTTTCCCAACAAGGCAGCAAAGGGCAAAATAATCAGTTTTATGAAAATGAACGTGGTTTTGGTTGATTTTCCAAATCTTTTTCATGACCTTCTGCTAAATAAGAGGTGTGCTTCCTCCAGGCCTTCTGAATGTAGGCACGCACATAAAAAACATATATACTGCAAAAATGGCCAAAATTCAGTCCCAGAATAAAACTGTGAAAATTCACAGTTTCTTCCTCTGAGCAATTATTTCAGTTTTTGCCAACAGGAATGGTGAGATTTTAGCATCAGGTTTTTTTGTTTGCAACATAAATACTTGTAAAGCAAAAAACTGGTAGCTTTGCAAACTCTAGATGTATTTAAGGATCTTCTGTGAAATATGATGGATGAGGGGGAAGAAAAGAACAGCTCTTGTCATGGGAAGCCAGAAAGAGAAAAGTTCTCTGAGTACCCCGAGACTCAAGACCTTGAGATAACAAGGTTGGGGTCATGATACAAGACGGATCGGAGTCGATAGCGATGACTGAAATGCACAGAGAAGTGTGGGCTGTAATCAGACTGACAGATCGCAGTATTTCCCACTACTCCAAATTTACTTCTTCCCTAAAGTCATAAGCAGGTCAGCTTCTCCATTCCTCTGCCTCAGATTTTATATTTGTGTATAACTCGCTGTACCAGAGTTAAAGATGAAGTTCAAAGCTGGGCTCCACCCAAGCTTGATTACAAAATCTCTCCCCATAAAACAACCTGTACATCTGTTCTGTATTTTCGGAGGCTGGAAAGCAGACTGGCTGCTTCCTCGAGACATCACATTTACACCCACTGCAAGGGACTTAAGATGTTGTGTTGGGACATCTCTTCTTATTTACTTCAAATCCTGCCAGAAAGACCATCTTCCAGGAGGACAAAGGGAATATGGGTTGCTTAATCCACCAAAATCCTGCCTGAGAAGGGGTAGAATCACGCTATAAAAGCACCAAGAAGAAACCGATGTGAGCACAGAGAGTTCTATAACCAAAGAGACGACGCTGACCCAGTAACAAAAGCCTGTAGAGTAACCTTGTCTGCCCTTAGGCTGGAAATTTTGGGAAATTTCTTGGAAGAGATTTGCAGTAAAGCAATAGAGGAGAAAACTACTAAATCCACTACACAAAAAAAAAAAAGTAAACCCAAACCTAAACCTGATAACTCCATGAATTTTTTATTATTCATGGATGTTGTCTGTAGTGGCTGTGAGTTGGACTTGACCCAAAACACCCCTTGTACAATCACACATTGCTGGTGTAGGAAAGAGGGGAAAAAGTATCTAGTACAATCAGTACTTTATTTATGTTCGGAAAGTGATGACACTTGTTAGCCACAACTGCTTTCTTTAGACTTGGAGAAGGTATCTCAGCATCTCAGCTTGAGGCAAAAGCACAGGGAAGAGAATCCCTTGATCTGCACAAAGCAAGTTGGGGGCGGTGGAGACACATCAGAAGTCTTATGCTTATTAATATTTTATTTAATCTTATTTTATTTATATTATTGTATTTTATTTTATATAAAAATACAAGTAGAAACAGCTACATGTTTATCTTGGAATTTGATTCCCTCATCTCCACTTGGATATGGCAACCCCTTCTTGAAGATCTCATCACTCTGCAGACTGTGAGTGAAGGGTACATCAAATCTGGTACTAATAAAGCTAGACTAAGACTAGAATCAGACATAGGCTCACCTAGGAGCACATTTCCTATAACAGGCACCTATGGTTTGATGGGCCACATACATTGAACGTAGCTCAGAGCCAGCAAAGCTCTCCAGGCCTGAGATTTGAGTACTCTCTCCTACCAAAAATTTCTCAGATGTGGGAAAAGACTTATTGAAAAACTCTGCACCCTAGGGAAGCTTTTCCCCTCATTGCTTCTCAAATGAGAAGAGTATCTAATAATACAGTAGCCATAACTATTTGAGTTTGGTCTGCTCCAGCCTGAACACCCACCGTGTATATTTCTAAACCATTTGCCCTTCCCTAATTCTTACAAACCACTTTACAACTCAAGTCTAATCAATAACAACTGTGTGAAACAGCACTCAGACAGTAAAGAAGTTGGAATTCCCCTTAATAGCCCTTTAAAGGAGTTTTAATTAATTCCATGTGCTTCTGTAGGATTGTCAACTTTACAGTACAACTGCATGTGAAAGCTTTAAGACATTTCACTTATGTCTGCAGGATGTTATGTTAAAAAAACTGGTTTTCATGGCTTGTCACTGCTCCCCACTAGCTTCTTGATTAATCCTAAAATCCCACTCCTTCTTGCTTTTCCACTTTAACTAGCCATCTCTCCAGTTTCTCCTTTTGGCCCCTCTTACATCCCTTCTCCTAGAGCTTCATCCAGCTCCTAGTAAAGGAAGCAGAAAGATTTTCACAGATGGTAATGGGAGCTTGGCAGGATCATTCCCTTCTTTTTCCTTACTACTCAAAGAAGCCATTTAGCTAATCCCATGCAACAAATCCATTGCACAGCACCAGCTGGAAGCCAAAAACTCTTAACTTTTACCCAGATGCCTGATTTTTTTCACATTTTTCAGTACCCCATGGGTATTTCTTTTCTTCTATCATCTCCAGGTTCTTCTCAGCTTCTGCTCCTCTTTTCACTCCTCTGTTATTTTTAGTCCTTGTTTCTATTCCTTCCCTTTCCTAACTCAAGACCTCTTTCCAGGGTTTTTTAGCTCCTGCCTTCCTGCACCTTTTCCCTTTGTGCCACTGATCCTTGTCTCCTTCCAGTTCTTAGTACCACTGAGTCATTCATCTCATTTCCATTAATCACACAAGACTTGCGCTAATTATTGTTCAGCCGAGAAGATCTGAAATAGCATCAGCAATGAAAGAGAAGAAGGAGATGTGGGGAGGAAAGATTTGCTTTTTTCCCATCATCATATTTACAGCCAGTGACTTTTCCAAATGGGCTTAGGAAAGGAAGGCAAGTGATGTGAGAGCAGGAACGCCTGGGCCAGTGTGCAGTTAGGGGCTAGAGTTCATGAGCTGTCCTGAGCATGTTTTATCAGGTCACCGACTCAGACGCACCATAGGGCAATTTCTCTTTCTCAGCATTAACCCTCAACTCCGAGTCTCTGCTGGAAAGGCCTCCCCCTTCACAAACACTCCAGGATAAGATGATAAGAAGATTACAAGTAAAGCCTCTCTTTAGCAATTCCACATCTCCTGTCAGACACAGCAAGTTAAATTACAGTGCAGGCTGCAAATGCATTGATCATCCACTCAGCTCCTACAACCCAGGGGTGAAAAGATCCATGCCGAGGATAAGTGAAGTAATCTCAGGAAAGTTTATTTTAGCTGGGAGGGGTTAAACAAGTTCAATGAGGCAAGGCTTCAGGAGGGCACTGGAGCCAAGTTCAGCAATGTCTTGTTTGTTCAGGTACAGGCTGCAGGTCGTACACGCCACAGCTGCTCAGGTCTTCTCCAGAGCACATGGACTGTGCTGTGTGTGCAGCAATGCCTCACCAATGGCATGGTGAAGTGTTCCAGCCATTCCAAGAAAAGCCTCCACACATTTGTCATAAGCAGAGACCCATCAATACACTAACTATCTCTTTATTGCAGTAACTTTATGCTGCTGAAACAGAAGAGGTCTTTTTATATTCACAAGAGCTCCCCTTTTTAAATAGGTGGCAATAGCATTCGTTTTACCTATAAAATCTATACTGTGTTTTATGACAGAGGAAATAAACCTCCCTAAGCAGTTTTGACAGAGAAGGCAGGATTGTCCATTTTAAAGATAAAAAAAAGGAGAGTATAAATCATTAGGAGTGCTTATGAATTCTATTCATGACTGTCTTCTTTATTAAAAAGTCCCATTGTAAAATAGAAAGTTCAGAAGGCTTGGTGGTGAGCGAAAATGAATTATAATGACATCACTGGGTCATGAACTAGGCCCACTGGCTACTTTCCAGAATAAAATTGACTGGAAAGATCAGATGAGCCCATTTGTACTGAGAGACATCTGGGTGGCAGCCAGAGAATCTGGGTTCAGGCTCCCTATTTACAGAACACGCTTCCCTTTCCCCTTTCATTACGAGGAGTAATCTGGATTTCTCAGGCATGATGTGTGGGATAGTGATGTCACTCAACTGAGATTCCAGCAGGATTTTCCCTAGAAAAGTTCTTCATACTCCTCACTTGGTGAAGGACCCTGTGAAGAACATAAATGTCTCAACATCCCGCTGACATGTACAGTATGTTCTCACTGCACTGCTGATGGGAAGCATTTTACCTTCAAATATGCATAATTAGCCAGAATTTTCTGTTGCTTTTTACTTCTCTCTTTCCCAGATAATAAACAGTGTTTGAATCCCAAGCAAAACTCATTTCTGCTAAGAGGTCAGTTGTAAGGCATTCAGGGTCTTTGCTGAAAAAATGAGGAGATACCATTTTCCCTTTTTGTCTTAACTTTTTCAGGTGGCTTTCTAAATGCAAAATGACATCTCATTCAAAGCTCTCCGGTGTCATTTTCGTCCTTCCTATTCTACAGTTTATACATCTGTGATACTGTTTGAGATTTCAAGGAAGCTTTTACCTAATACTGTAATACCTTTCATCTGAAATATTTGGGTGGCCATACACTTGCCAAAGAGCAATAATGCAGATCAGTTGGATGTCGGCAGTAAAATAAGGTGGAATAGTATATTTTCTGGGGAAGAAAAGATGTCTAACCATCTGACCTTAGCACTGGCACCTTCTCAATATTAATATATTTTATGCATGCATGTGATAACGTTATACCTTCCTTATGGTCCTGCAGGGAAGTTTCCCTTCTCCCTACTGAGGATTATTACCTATTCAGAGGCGGTTATGATTATAGATACTTACTAAGACAAGAATAATTGACCATAAAAACCGTTTTATATTCCCACAATTATTTTTGCATTGACTAAAAGTGTCGAGAAAATCTAGTTTTATTAGCAGGTCCCTAATTTTGCTTTCGTTGAACTTAGGAGTAGGCTTCCTTCCCCACTCAAAGTATGTTTTCACTTTGAGGCATTTGTCAATGCTGAGAAAGAACAATTTGCTGCAAGATTCCTACTGGGAGCACATGGATCAAATATCAAAGTAAATATGATATATCTACAGGAGAAGGAGCAGGCTTGGGAAGGTTTTGAGAGTGTGTGTACATGGAGGAGTGTCAAAAGACATTTCTGTGTAGATTCCAGCAGTCATAAACAAGTCCATGTACAACTAAGAGCCTGACAGAGATTGAGATGGAGCCAAAAAAAACATTTAATGACAGTTTTGGGAGAACTGAAAATCCAGTTCTGCTCACAAATGTGATATCCAGGCCATTCTTTAGTAAAATTTGAGCACTAGAATCCTACAAGGTCACCTGAGAAGATGAATTAACTGAAATGACGTAACCAGAGCCCATCCACGAGACACAGGGAGTTAATAATATAGATGAGAAGAGGGACAGCAGTGTGACAGATTCTTAAGCACAACTCTGTTAACTGTAGGTGAATGAACAGCTTTCTTTTAGCTGGTCTTTACTTCAAAATAAAAAGCAAAAAGGAAAACCCAAAACAAAACACATTCTCATTATATTCAACCAGATGTGGCAAAAAAGAAACCCAGGAGACCTGGTTCCTGTCCTGGCTTGAGGGAATGGGCTGGCATTCAAAGGAAAAGAAGAATGGACAAGCCCTCATTTTGCAATTATTATTATTATTATTATTATAATAAAACTTTTATTCTTCGTGTCAGCCTAATGTTTTCTGAAATCCAAATTTCCATGGACGAGATTTTTAAAGGCACTCACAAATCTCTGAAAAAGTGTGTGTTCCACTTAGGTACTTTTGAAAATCCAACCCAAACAGTTTTACAGGCCTCTTTCTGAAAATGCCTTCTCTATTGCACAGATTTGACTGTGGCCCAAAGCTCCTTAGACAAGGGCCCTTAAAAATTCATTAATACCCAACTCCAGGTTGGATCTGGATAAATAAGAGGCCTATCCTCTTTAAATCACAATAGAGGCTCTGAGAGCAATCTGCATAAGCATTTCTGTATGTGACATGGCACCATTAAGGAAGCATAACATTTTCCTGGTGCAGACCTGAGCTTTGTTCCGGGTGCATCTCTCCATCTGATGCCTACTGAGTTCGCTGTAGAAGCTATTCCATATTTTGTTGCTTTGAAACCTGAAAAAAAGGATTTCAGGATTTGGCCTGATGTCAACACCAAGGCTAACTAGAAATGTTTCCGTAAAATATGCTATTTCTAAGCTAAAAATGATTTGTGGAAATATTTCAGCTTCAACAGAGACTTTATTAACAGGACTTCTAAGAGGAGTGTGGCAAATGTCTCTGCCTTGGAATTTGGCTTACTTTCTACTTCTTCTGTGGGTTTTCAGTGTCATCCAGGACAAACTCCTTTACTATGTCTACACTTCATCAGCTCTTTCCTTCAAAATTTACAGTCCTCGAAGACAAAGCATTCAGATTTTTTAAGTTTTGGATATTTTATAAGTCATTACAGAAAGCACTTTTTATAGCAGGATGCTCTGTCACCCTGGCTCACTCATGGCTTAAAATTGACTTCCAGCTACTGTGCTTTTTCAGTATTAAAGGGTGCACACCTTCTAAAGAACACCCCTGATTCTTCCTGAAGCTGAGCTTGAATATTTGCCAGTAGTCTGGAAAACCAGGAGAGTCTTCAAGTTACCCTTGGATGGGTCCTTGAGATAAAGAACAGGTGTACCCTGTCCCTTTGCGAAACAGAGATAAATATCCTTTGCATTTCCAAGAAATGTTGCTCTCAGCTAAGAAAATGCAGATGCCAAAGTCACCACAGAAAGGAACTGCTGCCTTCTCCCATGTAGGGACATGGTGTGGGTCAATCTTGAGAGCTGCTGTCCTATGGGATTTTATTTCCCTGAAAGATTTGTAAAGCTAACTTGAAATATTTTCTTCATCAAGAGAGAAAAAAAAAAGTGACAGAACAATTCCTTCCTATTAGATTTTATCCATGAATGAAAGCTTAATTGTTTAGTTTAAAACTGTTTAAGGAAACCTGCACACGAATAGGAAGTCAGGCTTTTAAGAAAGGCAGCCATAAATATAAACAAAAACGTGATGCCAAACAGCAATTAGTGCTTTGTTCCTTTTTTGAATGACAGCATGCCCTAAACTCATTTACTTCCAGTTCTGACTTGCTGCAATGTGTAAAAATACTACTGTAAATACA
The DNA here is from genome assembly GCA_013398015.1 of Oreocharis arfaki. Lineage (NCBI taxonomy): Eukaryota > Metazoa > Chordata > Aves > Passeriformes > Paramythiidae > Oreocharis > Oreocharis arfaki. The sequence goes on along the minus strand of VZRR01005155.1, from coordinate 440,906 downwards.
CTAAATAGGCTTTGTCTTTTTCTCTTGGGGTTCTCTGGCTTTTGCTGACTTTCTATGCAGTGTTCTCCCTTTATTGTGCAAGATACAAAAGTCTCCACCTCTCTTTTTTTAACTTTGTTTGGAATGGCAATTATACATAACTGACTTACCTGGAAATGTTTCACAGATAGAGATAGAGATTGTGCTCACCAGTGGGAGTGCTAACAAACTGACTGCCAGGATTTTAAATGCCGTGGCATGTAGAGTCAGTGCAGATCTAGATGGTTCTAATTGCTTGCAGTTGTTGAGGGACTGTCAAAACCATTTATTCTTAGCACTGGTGGTAAATTTTCGGGGAAATGTCGCTCTAGACAAGAAGATAGATTTTTCAAAGGCACAAATGGTAGTCAGGCATCTCGCTGCCATTTGCTGCTTTGGAAACCCTGCCCATCTCCTTAGACAAGTTGCCTGGCAAACAGATGTGTAAGGATGGATTGGACATTTAGGTATCAACACCATCTTTGAACTCCTTGGATGAGGAGTCTGCCAACATTTTTTTTGGCCTTTCCTCTAACACTTAATGTCTTCTAAGATGAAACACTAGCAAGTTCTTTAAGCCCATGTTATTTTAAATACAGGCCAAGACCTTTAACGAATTTGCTTAGTGGTGGCAGAGGAGGAAGAAAGATTTGGTCCTAAGTGTTGTTCAATAGCATGTCTTGGTTTTCTCTGGATAGTAGCCAGGACTGATATTTAAGAGGTGTTTTGCTGATGGACTATCCTACCTCAGTGACAATAACAGAGTAGCACAGTCCCCAGCAGCCTATCCATCTAGCTAAAATCTAAGAATAGATTCATAAAATCAGGGAAAATTCACAGAAGAGCCTGCAAGGATTTAACTCACCATTATCAAAAGAGAAAGGAATATAATCCTCTTCTAGAGCACTGGTTCTCACACTTTGGGGGCAAACAGAGCATTGTCAGCACTCCAAATTTGTCATGAACCACCAAGCATAGTTAATCAAATGTTTAATTGAAAAAAACACTGAAAAGATAATAGAACTTTGACCACAAGGATAATAGGACTTTGAAGACAACCTGCCAGAACCTCAGAGACCATTGATTGCCCTCAGACTAGAATCTGAAACCTGTTGTTTATGAAGTTTCTCAAATTATCTGCACAGTGCCCTAAATAAAAAATGTCAAGAATTAGTGAAATAATAGTAAAAATGCCTCATTTACTGTTTAATTGATAGTGTTTTGGATGCCTTAGCTTTAAAAGTGTGTATGTAGTAAGCAAAAGTTTTTTCTGTATCCTTTCTCAGCAGCAGCCCAGAATTGGCAGTGGGAGTTTATAGCAATAGCTAAAAGAAAAAGAAAAAAATGAAACTACCCAAATAGTTGTGAATCAATGCTACAGTACTAGAGATATAACATAGATAGCAACCTACTAGGAAACTGTTCAGGATAGGAAAATTAAATCAGGCATGGTTTTCTTTCATTCACTATATTTGTTGAATTTTGAAGATTAAGTAATTAAGATCTTGTAAAAAAAAGCTCTAAATTTTCTTCAGATTGAAAAAGCACATTCTTTCTAGAACATAAACATTTGAATTTTTAATATCAATTTCAGAGTATATGATAAAAGTCTTGCTAGTCAGTGATGAGCCTTCTGAGGTCACAAAGAAAATTTTACCAGTTTACTGCAAATTAAAATGACCACCCATGAAATAAAAAGTTTCAAATAGTTTCATTGTTTCTGTTTAAAAAAGTCTCAAACAAAATCCTTGAAAGCTTGATGGAGAAAGAATCAGTCTTAGATCTAGGAAGACAGACAGAATCCAAAAGCATCTTTAAAGTATTGACAGTGGTTTTTCATCAGGTGCTTTTGACCATGGCATCGGTCTGAGGGTCTGAAGAAAGTTCTGACAGCATCATGTGAATGAGCATCTGCCCAAGTCTATAGCACCCAAGACACAAACTTCCATATGCTCCAATTAAGCAAAATTCCCAGTATTATCAATAGGTGAGATCCATAACATCCTCTGAGTCCTGAAGATTAATAAAAAACCAAATAATTAAACACAAATGACATCGCAGAATAAGGTATAAAAATCAATGAGAATGTGAAAGCACTGAAAGCTTTCTGGTGGAACTTTCCAATTTATTTTATCTGGAACTCAAAAACCTGGACTTTGAAAGAGATCTTAATTTTTACCAACCCTACGCTTTCTAATGTGATATGGAATTTCAGCATTGAGACAAAAAAGAAAGAGGAAAGCTTAACCTACAATTACTCATCTAATAAAATCCAGAGCCTTATTCTTAAGCAGCTGAGATAGCCAAATTTTATCTGCAATAAGCATCTGAACTTCTGGGACGACCTCCAAACCTTTTATGATATGTCTAAAATACACCCTTTTTTAACAGTCCATATGCTCCTTGCCAGTCTTCTACCTCCAAATACAGGCACCATGCAGCCAACTCTTAATGTATGTGAAATCCCCTGGTAGACACTCTTATTCAGAAATAAAGTGCTCTTGATCTACTGTAGCTTTACTCTCCCAGTTCAGTCTCTCAAATGTGAAAGTTCACCAGATTTCGTAAGTGCAGCAGAGCAATAACTTATGTTCTGCTTTCTGCACTTTTTCTCCATTTTCCTTAACTCCCCTAAGTGTCCCCATAAAGAAAAACCTCTTGGGGGGAAGAGGGACTCACAGTGCCCTGAACTGTAGGAGCAGGGCAGCAAGAGACCTTTTGCCTCTGTCTCTGCCCCCTTATGTTTTATATGCTACTCCATTCCCCTTCATGTAATTAATCTGACAAGTTTTTGAACAGCTGTCTAACTTTTTCCCTGAGCCTCGGGTAGAAAATTTTTATCTTCGCTAAGAACAGCATGGAAAACTTCTCCAAGTCAGTTAACAGTTTGTCTCACTGTGGGTTTTTAAAGTCTGAGTACAGATTTACAGCATGTTTTATGTATATTTTTTTAGTCCCAAGGTCCCTTCTCTTCACAGATACATACACAACGTGTCATGTAGAAAATATAAATTGTTGATTGTACAGGCACTTTCCTCCTTTTTAAACCTTTCCAAAGGTCTTTTTGTTAAATACACCCAGACACCGTTTGACAGATGAGGGGCTAATTGCTCTGTGAATTACCTCTATCGATTCCTGTTTCATGTTGAGCCAAACAAACAAAAGATATTAATGCTTCGAAAAAAATGAATGATGACCTTTCTCTGCAAACACAGCTTGCGGCCTCTGATTATTGGTGATTCCAAAGAGCAGCGGTCAATCGCAATAGCTGTAACGCTATGATCACTATAATAAGCTTGCCTGACCTTCTCTGCCATGTTAAGTGGTTTAAATTTATTTGCCCAACAACACTGGAGCTTTCATTTAAAGTCACAGAACATTCAATTCTATCTAAAGATCCAGGGGTTTTTTTNTTTTTTTTTTTTTAAAGTGTGCCTCACTTGGCGGTGATAATGACACTGGATACAAGGTATGGCCAACGAGTTATTTTAACCTGGATAATCAAGAGTCCTTGTTGTGGCTCTGACAGCGTGGATTTTTCTTGAGCATTTTGCCTTCCCACTGCTCCACTCATCTGAGAAGTGTAATTTATTTTTCACTCACTCTTCAACAGAGTTGCAGTTGGGCACTATCTTTGCAGTTATCCCAGCTGGACTAAAAGAAAATCGTTATCATTGAATGCAAATGTGGTCCTAAAATCCAGTCCCTGTAAACAAGATTTCTAGGGAAGTGGTCAATAGCAGAATTTGGCTACAAGCGAAACTCCTGCAAGTCCTTCATCAATGTTCTCTCTTTTCGTTCGTCCTACTCAGGGTTAGTGTGAGAAAAAAAGGTAGAAATCAGGGTGAGGCAAACCACGGAAGATGAAGGGCTTATCTTTTTGCTAGAAGCAGTCTGCAAATTTGATGGAATATTCTTTATCTTGAGATTTTCACTGCCCTCCTTGGTTTACTGTGGACAAGAAATACATGCAAGACAATCCTTCGTCTTGATGTCTGTGATAATATGACACTGTATCCATAAACTGGGAATAATAATCCTTAGTCCCCTCTCTGAAGTGCTTTTCTAACTGTTGGGTACAGCAACCTCAGTAAAGTCCTTGGGAATTCAACATTCATTTTGATCACTGTTGCAAGCACTGTAGTCTGGTATCAAATGAAGGCTGAAATACAGCCACAGGAAAATATGGTCTAAATTTCGTAGAGACAAAGATACAGGATCAGAAATGATTCCTGGGGGAAAGCAAAGCCAGCAGAAAGCTGTTCACTTCTCTCAGCCTCATTTTGAAAATTCTATTTACTTTCTCTTCTGCCAGGGAGCAAAACCACTATGGTTTGGGAAATTCCCTCTCCCTCCACACATACCAAGTATCAGCTTGGGGTCAGGCCTCACCCCAGCTGCACCACCCACACGCAAGGTCTCACTCACCCTCCTGGCCCCCCTCCCTGAGCTCAACATGCCCAGAGCCTGTTTGGGTGGTGGCACGTGGATTCAGCCAGCATCAACATTGTGAGCCTCACTTCAGGTCTGACTGCTAATTCCTCTCTCTATTCCCCCAAAATATAAGTGAACCTGAGGAAAACAAACAGTCATCAACGTGACTCTGCTATGGATTTAAGGCAGGATTAAGAGGGGAAGGGAAGCTCAGATGTGTTGGCAGGCTGGTGGCATCTTTAAAGGCAGGTTTGAGCAGTGATGTAGACACGCTTAGCTTGAGGAAAACTTGGAAGTGCAATAAAGCTGAGTCAAGTGCAGGGTGGTAGTTCCTGCCAAAAGAAGAGGTGAATCAGGTAGTCAAACCATAGACAAGAATACAGGAAGGAGAAATGTGGGGAAAGTACCCTAAAATTTTCTCAGTGGATCTATTGGCACAGAGCATGGCTGTAGAGGATGTTTGTGTCTGTGAAAGAAATTTCTTCCCTAAATGAATGTATTATCAAAATGCCCCTGAGGCTGGAATTTAATTTCAAATAGAGCTTAAGTAATCAGACATCTATGTCTTGGAGCTGTGAAAGGCTGAGGCCTGTTGTGCTCTGAGAGACAGATATATCTTTAAAATCAAAAATTAAAGTTCTGAGAAAAGTGTGTTTCAGCCTTAACAAAATTCTGATGTGTTTAAATATCCATGCCAGTCAAGGAAGGAACAGTCCTTTAAACCTTTATGTGTAAAATAGATTTGAGTCAGGAGAGTGGTGTAAAGGATGAAATTGCAGTGACCAGCCCACTGCATTTGTCCTTTCTTCCCAGATATGCAGATAAATCTTCATGTGGGTGCTGCCCTGTGTGACCATCATGGAGAAGGGAAGTTCTTTACTTGGAAATTGTCATGTAGGAGAAAGCACCACTCTGCATCAATAGGTCACCGTAAAGTTCAAACCAAAACCACTTTTTAAAAAGGGTAAACTGAGGCAGAAACTTGGACAGAAGTACACAAGCAAGGAAGAAAAGGAAGAAACTTGTACAACAGATCCTGAAGTTTTGCTTTCAGGGTTCAAAAGCAGGATTGAGACAAGGAACTTTCACTAATTCTTCCTGCTGCATTTTTTGCACATTTTAACCAAATATATTAAGCAAGCAGGATCTTGTTCACAAACCTTGAAATAAAGAGACATCTGGCTAAGAACCGAACATTGTTGAAGATATGTTCACACACTTGTTAGGGTTTTTTTATACACTGATATTATGGAGACATTGTGGGGTGCTTTTTGTTTGTTTGTGGTGGTTTTTTTTACATTGAAGATACCTTCAGCATTTTTCCATGGATTGCTGAGTGCAGAGAAGGTGAGGAAGGAGAGAAGTGGTGGGAAGAGGAAACTATTTTAAAATGCAGTCTTCCTACAGGCCAAAACACATTTGATTAAGGATCAAAACTGTGTTGTTATCTACTAAAATCTTTTTCATTTGCATAAGGTGTTGGTATTCTCAGGCCAGTCTGTTACTCCCAGTGCTGTTTCTTCCTACAGCCAGTATTTTTTTTTCTCAAAAATGCCAAGAAGGCCAAAGAAACACAAGTGGGGCTGTTCCTGCTTCTAAGAAACTGATCCAGAGCTTCCAAGTCACTTTTACCTATTTCCATGCAGTTGCTCCAGTCCCTTACAAGTTCCTTTCCAGAGCATTTTCCTCAGGAGTAAACTGGACTTTGAAAACATAGAAGGAATTAATATTAAAATCTATGATAAACATTTTAACCAGCTAAATCTGGTTACACTTCAAAGCATATATCTCACTCCAAAACATAGATATCATGTGAACTTTCCCCAGGCCTACCGGCCCCTTGGATTTCAAAAAGCATTACTGTGTTTGGGTAGAGCACAATATATTTTGGCCTGGAGAGTGGTTTTTGTAGCTCTACCAGTGCATCAGGCACTGGGACTAGTTTCTCACAAGAGTAGCTCTTCTGAAACACCATTCCACACCAGCTGGGGATCTGCTCCTTAAGAACAAAGGAAACAAATTACAGCGAGTCCCAAAGGACAGAGAGCTGGCATTTCCTTCACTTGTGCCTCCACCAAGTCAAAAATAGCTTCAGTTTGGGAGACATCACACACAGATGAGGATTTAAACTGTTCTCAAATTGAGGATGTTGCTCTGCCACTGCTTCTCTGAGAACAACAGCAGGCCACATTTCTGGCTCCAAGAGGCTGGATGTGATAATATATGGATCTCCAAGTACTTTGGATTTTATAGGACACCTCCCAGTGGAACGTCTGCAGTTGTTAGCTCAAGGGATGAAAAGCTTGTGAAGCTCTATTCCCACAGCCAGATGGGATATAGGACTTTCTCCCTCAGCTGAGAACCTTGTCTTTCAAATCCTGTCTAGGTAAATTACCTTTCCAGGGCTGGGTATTTCCGTTTTGGATATTCCTTGGAAGAAACCATCAGGGAATTAACTAACTTCTTGATGGCTTGGTCAGACAAGAAGGAAGGAAACTTGCACTGGTCCAGTGGGAGGCACCACTTCAAGCATCAGCATCCTGCAATTCTTCCAAGTCGGTGAATCATAGCAGTTTAACTCTCTTTCAAGGGCAAACTTCTTCCTTTCAGATAGGCCCAAGGTAGCAAAGGCAGGGCCTAAAATAGTTCCAGCCAACATTCGGCTTTGGAAACAATTTCAAAGAGTCACCGATGACTGCTAGGAAGAAGTCTAGCCTTGATCTAGAAGAACTGGACAAAGAATATCTCTTTGAGTCTAAAGTCTGGAAAACAAGGACCTATTCAAACAATGAAAATCATTCAGTAGATTTATTTAGTATCTCCATGTAGCATTCCAAGGGAATGCACAGGTAACAAGGCTTGCCCTTTCTTGTGCTTGCTGGAGATTAGAAATAATCAGATATCTAATTCCCTTATATGATATTTTAGGATATTATATTACATCAGAATTAAAAGCTGTCACAGACCTTGTTACAAAAAAGTTCAAGTTCATTTCTTTGCTATAAACAGGACCATGGCTCCAAGATCTATTGTGGGCTTTTCTTTACGAAACTTTTTACCTCCTCAATCAGTTGGGTTTACATTTACATTTCTCTAGAGGTTCTATTCCCAGTTCAAAGCTGTGCTTTTGCAGGTTAACTATAGCCTGCAGACTTTTTGAGAAGCTAATGTCTGGTGGCTAGACATTGACGATAAGTTAGGGCATCGTGTGCACCAGGATCTGGATCTTGTATAATAAATGAAGAAAATAGCTGGGTAGACGCTTCATTGCTTCCTCAAGCTCCTCGAAGGAGGGTTGAATATGATAGTAGGTCAAACAGATTTCTATAGATAATAACTCATATCTGGTGAGGGAAACTTAAACAAAATTATCAGGTGATGGGAGCATGGAGCTGCAATTCAAATGCCAGAACTAGAAGTAGTGTCCATTTAGTCTGACCTGCTCATAAAAGAATACTTTTGAGTCTAATCCTGGTGTGTCTTAGTATGGTGATGACAAGTCGGAGTCAAATAAACCAATGGGAATAGTGTTTTGCACTGTCCTTACACAGAAATTTTGGGGATTTTTATCAGAATCATAACAATGTTTCATCTAAGTTGGAATCCAGATTCATCTCTTCTTGAGTAGTTACATCCTCTGGTAAAGCTCTGTAAAAGGTTTTCCTTTCTTCCCTAGACTCCAGTAATAGTGATAATTGATTAATTGATTCAAGATGAAAAATCTGGGTTGTATTCCTGGCAGAAGTCATTATGAACCAAAACCTTTTTATACAAAAAATGTTTTAAAATGAATTACGGGAAAAGATCAGGAATTACTGCTCTCTTTCTTAAAAAAAAATAATATTGGGTTAAAACTCAGATGTTTGAAACAATTTCCTTGAAGATGTTTTAGGTAATATCAGTTAACAAAATCAAAAGGTTTTTAAGAGTCAGATATACTTTCTTACATTTATGTGATTTGTATAACCTTTTGCACCTTAGCCCATCTCAGCAGTGAAAGAGGTTTTGCTACGAAACTGAACTGTCCAGCAGCCAAACACTGCCCCACTGTTTAACAGGCTGCAAGAGTAACAGGCGAGTTATGCATTAAAAGAAAATACAAAAATGGTTGACATTAGAAACATTTTTCTGTAGCAATGTTCGTATGAAATTGAAATAAGTATTCAAGATAAATGGCTAACCTTCACACATATGGCCCATGCAAGAATTAAAATTTATTCTATATGAGCAGAAAGAGATTTTTCATTCTTTTTAAATAATTGTTTAAGAAGTATTCCAGTCCAAATTATGAACGTCAAGCCTACAAAATGTTATTTTTAAACATCAAGCTGTTTTCTTTTACATAGAGAGAAGCCAAGGAATAAATTGCTAAATATAGTTTATATGCTGGAAAAAGTGACACAACCTTCATTCTCTTGGTGCTGTAAAATATGTAACTTTAAATACAAATTTTACAGAACAGTATTTTGCTCAACAGAGATTTCATTTCACTGAGTGAATCACATTAATAACACTTAGCTTATATAGTGCTTTTCATCTGTGGATCTCCCAGCACTTTACAAAACGTAAATTCATTACCAATATTTTACAGAGATGCAATAAAGGGATTTGCTGAAGGTTACACAGTGAGCTGTAACACAGCTGCTGAAGGAGTGAAGGCCCAAAGTCTTGTTCCTTGCCTATTAGAAGACAATGTCCTGTACAGTAATTGAGTTTTTTTCTTCTTTCAGAATGTGTCACTGGAATAACGCCCAGAGACTTTATCGTGGTGAAGCAAACCAAGTCAGGTATCCTGCAATACTTTGTGATCCAGCTACTGCATTTCTTTGCCCTGTTTAGCATTGTGGTGTCTGCATGGACAGCTGAGAAAGCCACATGTGTACACAGAACAGCCCCTGATGAAGGAACTTGAACAAAACCAGGTAAAGAAGAAAGAGAGAGATATGACACTGAGCCTTTGACAAGTGACCAAATGAGCTCATTAGGTTTTTTTTTTGTTTTGTTTTGTTTTCTAGGTTTTTTTGGTTTTTTTTTCTTGTTTTTTTTTTTTTGTGGGTTGGCTTGGGGATGAAAAGCTTGGTGGAACAACAAAAGGAGGAAGAGGAGATGCAATGAGAGGGTGGATATAAGAGGGGTCCAAATGAAACAAAAAATACCATAGAGGAATGATCAAGAGTGATCCATTTAGCCATGGTGATGGTTTTCTGCAGGGATTTCTCCAGCATACGTCTCAACATGGCTTTTCCTCCTTTCTAAAATGGAGGCTGCCCCATCTTGAAAGTAGAGAGAGAATGGTAGAAGTTAGAAATGAGGACATGAAAGAAATTCCTGAGTGGAAGTGTTCTGCAGCCACCCTCTCCAACCTTTCCCCAAGCAGCAGTACCCATGTTTGTTACTTCCTTCTGGCTGCTTAGTGGGCTCAGGGAGATAGCCTATGGGACCCACTCTGTTTCCCAAAAGATACTTATCCTACTTGGTAAAATTATCTGTGATTGATAGGAATTTAAGTGGAGAGAGCAAACACCATTACTCCCAGGTTATCTGTACTCTGCGAAGCAACAATATCTCCAGAACTTGTGCCTCAATATTTTCAATCAGAAACTGCACTCTTTTAAAAAATATTTGGGAAAAAGACAAAAACTGAATATGAATAGTAGATAACAAAGAATTTCTGATCTTGGGTAGAAAACAAATTATTCTTTGGGTAGTTTTCAAAATTCTTTACCTCAAAGGTTAAAAAATGGGATTCTGCCCTCTCCAAACTTCGATGATGGAGATATAAATTTAGATGAAGCATTTCATTCAGGAGAGTCACACTGGCTTTGTGTGGATGGAATTGGGAGCAGCATCTGAAGAACCAGCATGTGAGAGCACACTTGCATTGCTTCCCAGGATTCTTGAGGAGGAAAAAGAAAAGTTTTTTCTGTTACTTCATTTACAGTCATGCTTTTAGCAGTACAATAAAATCCTACATATCATACCCTTGACAGATGTGGAGTGGTGTGTCTCCACATAAATAGAATTAATTAGATCATTGATTCACAGCAGCTGAAAATCCGACCCTCTATTCTACAGCACGTCAATGTTATTACACAAACAATAAGATTTGCTTAACAAAAATATAACTCTGGTCTTTTCAGGTATCACTGATACTTGATTGTTTCGAGTATTGGCTTTCTGACAGGGTTTGGAATGAAGCCATTTTTATTAATTTAGTTATTTTTGCTGATATAAAAGGTCGTCTATCATGTTAATGATGTATCGGTCTGTGGTACCACCGAACAATAATTACAGAATGTTCCTAATAGTAAATCATTTGTCACAATCAGGGCTCACTACAACAACCTTTTGTTGAGCAATAGAATACATTAGGTGAATGGCAATACACCTTTATGCTTACCAATTAAAGGATCCCACACACACAGCATTTACATGAACTTTACAGTGAAGTATCATGAATTATGAACTGCTGCTCACCAAATCGTGCTAGGTATAGAACTCGCTGCTAATTTTTAGCTTGTCAAATCATTTATATGTATCTTTTCAAGTATAATTGGAGCTGCAGACAGATTTCCCAGTCTGTCAAATCAGAAGTGTTTGGAAAATTTCAGAGGATCAGGGACTTTGAAAATAGACACAAATAAATATTTAAAAGACCAGCTAATCTATTCAGAATGCAAATATGTCCTGTCACTCTATTACTCCATTTAGATAGTGATAAAATTTCTTCTTGTTTTATCCATTTGGTGAAAACTGTAAGAAGATTTTAGTTTAGGAAAGAGGATTCCAAGCTGTAATGACAGGTAGTACACAAATTACTGGCTGGTCAGCTATGAAGAACAATTTGATCACACCCTGCTGGAACATCGATTTTAGTTCCAGCTGCTGAATGTGATTAACATATATTAATAAACCAGAGGAGAAGCTTTTGGTGGTCATTCTCACAGAGTTGCCACATGAAGTTGTAGGATGGAGGTGTTTCATGAATTAGTCTGCCCTAAAATGGACAAATTAGTCTGCCATTAAACAACAAATAGATTTAATAATTTCTGGGTTTGGAATCTCCACATGGTTTTAAGGGTCCAGGTTGTGTTCGGGTTCAGTAATCCTGTCCTTCCCCTTACCCTGCAGAAGGGAGAGGCCATGGCTATCACTGATGTTATGCCTATTATGAGGCATTAAGTCCTTGGCCACATGAGCCCAGTAATGCCCAGATTGGATAAATAAACCAAACCTGAAAACAGATCTTTTTTTCAGTGGTTCAGAGATTTCTCACTCTGACTCTTGGATCAAGTCAGTGTGGATTTGCCAGACTACCAGGAGCTTGTCCTCTTCTCTTGCAAGGTCCTCATGTGCTTCAAATCATGGTCATCTGCTGGATCCTTCTCTATGCTGAACTGTTGAGGCTTCTGCTTCTGGAGAAATGAGGCACACAAAAATGAGAGAAAAAAGCAGATGAGCTGCCAGAGCAGTGCTGTACTCCACCCATATGCCTCAATTATCTCTCCCAGGCCTCTGCAACACCACACACCACATCAGGAGCAGCAGAGGGACTACCAATGAGTAATTAAACCTCTTATTGCTTTGCATGGCTGAGTAGTTTTCATAACAGCACTGCACAAAACTTGAGATTCGCAGATTTTTATATAAGCTCCTCAACATTTCTACTTGCCTCTCTCTCCTTTTTTAATTTCAACCGTTAGAATAAACTTTATTGTGAACTGCTGGGAATAAGAGGATTTGAGCAGGCAAATGCTAAGATGATTGTTCATTAAACCCAATGACTTTGAAACTGCCTCTGTGTCAATTAAAATAAAAACTGTCAAATGCTCTAAAAGAGCAGCTTTGTATAATAGGAACTCTGTTGAGTTTATTGGCAAAGAAGGAGAGCCGTTCGGTGAGGTTATGCAGAGGAAAATAATATGCTCTGCTTAGGAATGGTGTCCCAGTCTCCCCTGATTCATCTTCAGTGAGGAAAACTGTACGTAACATATGTATTAACATATAAATACACGCATACACACTTGCTGGACAGCTGGAGAAAGAAGGGGTTTGGCCTTTTACTTTGTTTTTTCAGTGGATTTTTTTTTCCCAAGCTAACAATTAGGATTAATTGTCAACTTATAAACCACGGGGTTTTGTTTTGTTTTGTTTCTAACTGGATGCAGATTTAACACTTCGTATAACTTAAAAATGCCATTTTGTTACAGTAGCCAACCAATCCGACAGGGGATCTTCACGCCTGCGTGTCAAGTGTCAAACATAAAATAGCTGTAAAATGGGACAATAAAAAGCGTGTTACTGTAGGACTCTGACAGCCCCCGCACTTGGCAATTAGGGAGCCTTCATAACAATTAAGGGAATTGAAATCAGATTGAAGAAGTAAGTGTGGGTGCGTAGGATGGACATGATGGAAGTGCCTTCCTTCTGCAAATGCCCTTCTTTCCACATCTAATGGCAGTACATGCGTGCAGTGGCCATTTCTGGTCAAGGAGAAAGCAAAAATGAGGCAAAGTAACTGGGTCCTCTTGGAAGAAATGATGCTGGGTCCTCAAGAGGGCAGCCAGGAGAAGGAGAGGGGAGAGAATTAAAAAAAAAAAAAAAAGAATTTAGAAAATTCAAATGTCTCCCCCCCATCCCCAAGAACACCACCCACCCCTCACCATGTTCTGTCCAGAAGAAAAATCCCTCAGCCGCAATGGTTGTTTTTATTAAATTCTCCTCAATAAAAAGCTCAGGCAGGATTTATTAGGTACTCAGGGCGGACGTTTAGTATTTCGCCAGTTATTAAGTGAAAATCAATAGAAAGCAAAGAAAATGGAAGTCACTGCACTGTTAGCACGCTGTTGTCGCCCAGATATTATGTCGGCTGTCTTGTAGATTCATGACAGACGAAAGCGGCCGGGAGAGAACTCTTTCTGCTTACATTGCAGGAGCCAAAGTGGGGTTATTCATTAGATCAGGCAGCTGGCCAGATGGATTTCCAGTTCAGTTTTACCATTTATCTTAAAAACGCCTGTATCGAGTGAGAAAGAACACTGATATTATGTGATATCGATGGCAGCTTTATGTATCTAAATCAGGATTTATTGTTATTTTGTTCTGAAGACCTTTTTTTCTCAAGAAATACCATTTCACTGGAAGAAAATAATAGCTAAAACCTTGTCAAAGATAACCTTTCATGTTGTTCGTGCACCGCTGGCTGTAAAACAAATAGAACCCAGGGTATAAATAGGTTTAACCACATCCTTACAAATCATTCCCTTTAGGATTTTCTTTCTTTTTTCTTTTTTTCAAATGGTACAAACGTGGGGTTTGTTCATTAGCTGTTTTTCTTGTCAGTAATTTAACTATAAATAACGTCAGCATTTGTTTTAATTGCATTAAAAAGCTCTAGAAGTTTAATGTCTCTGAAAGGCCAGAGCAGAAGGGGTTTTTTCGTTTAAGTGGGTGAGTTTGGGGAGGAATTTTTTTGAAGTTTTTTTGTCTTTTGCTTTTTTTAAAGCCTCCTTCTCTGTTACCAAACTTTTCACCCAGATCATCACAACAGAAGCAACAACAGCTGTTCTACCATAAAAAAATGTGTTTTTAAGAGGCAGGACCAGATCTCTGAAAGAGATTAGCTCCTGCTCAGGCACTAGAGGAAAAGTGCGGCTTTTTAAAAGTTTTCGGCATTCAGCAAGTTCCATTTTCTCCAGATCGCAGAGCCCTTTTGCAGGATTGATTTATTTTTGCCCTAATCAGGAACAGAGTGCTGTTCCTCCTGAACCTCATCTCCCTTACAAATGTGTGCTTGGAAAGGCTGCAGCATGAGGTGCTTGTACCTTCCAAAAGCACTGGGTACTCAGTTTGAACCTCGTGTAAACAGACACAAGATTCAGCACCCTTGGATAGGTCCGTTGTTGATGGTACCAGGTCTGACGAGCAGTGTGGGCACACCACGGGCTGGGGATGGCAATCCCAGCATGGTTTACTGCGTGTTTTGTCTTCTGGTCCACAAATAAAACTTCATACTCAAAAACCCAATACCTGAAAAGCCAAACCTCTGGTAAAATAAAACACGTGTTGCCAATCTCTAAATTATTTTGAAAATAGTTGTGAGAGGTGGGAGTGGGATTGGTGTTCTTTCAGATAAGAGTAATAGCACTGGTTTAGGGGGGGGTTGATTGCCCACAAATTAAATTCAGAGAGACCCATTGGGACACATGAAGAAGCCTTAGAGATTCCACATCTCTATGACCAAGGCCCTCTTTATGCACACAGGCTTTTCAATTCCTTTCCTTCCTCTCAACCATGATATTACTAAACATCCTGGCTATTGATGAAACAGCCAGTTCAACCCATCCAGATCCATCCCTGCCCATGGCAGCACCATCCAGGCTGTCCCAACTGGACTTCACCCATATCAGGGGCTCTTGGAGACTAAAACATTTGTCATGACTCAAACAGCAACTTCAAACACGGCCTTTAGTCAGTCATCCTTCAAAGGGTGTGAAGTCTGTGGAGCACAGGAAAAAATAAAAAAGCCACTTGAGTCAGGCAGATACATACAAGAGAACTTAGAAAGTTGTAAATAATAGCACAACCCCGGCAGGAAGAAGCAGAGTGCATTGCTTTTACAGTTCTTTCCGCTTTTCCTTCTGAAAGTGTCAGCCCGTCAACATTTCATTGACATGCTGGACAGCTTCCCCTAGCTCAGATGTTTTTCTAGGATCTCTGAGTGTTTAGCTTGCCTTTGTATCCACTGTACCACAGGAAGAGGAAACTGTTGTGCCTAGGATGGAGTTACACATGTGTGCTCTTCCCCTAGTGATGGTTCAGCTATCGCTACCCTGCAAAATCCTTTGATTTAGCACCAAATCCCAGGTAACCCCCACCACAGATGGCTAGAGAGGCAGTGGCAAAAGCAGATTTTTCTCAGCCACAGAGGTTTTCTTTCTTGTTTTCAGAAATCTTTAAACACAGTGTGGACACAGTTCATCATCACCATGCATGTAAATCTGTTCCTTCTAGAGCATCTCTGAGTCACTTACAGGCAAACAGGATGTGGTGAAAATCAATAGCTCCTGAAGGACACTGGGACCCTCTGCACTGGTGACCATTCACACTTCAATTCTTTAAAAACTTATGTTTCACCAAGCAAATTAGGAGCCAGAGCATCCACTCAAAGCATTTGCAAGATACAGGACTATGTGGATACAAGCAAAGAACACATAATTGTGCCTTTGTCTGGCGCTTACTTTATGTATTTTGATAGAAATGCTGGATGAAGTTCCTACTGATAAATAAACACAGCAGAAATGTGAATCGGGGGCTCCTATGTCCCAGGTGAAAGCTGGGCAGCAGTTGTAGTGGTTTCAGTTTTATATAGCCATAGGCAGTGTTTCGATGCAACTCTGCGAAATATTCTTGTTTATTTGTTCTCATTGTCACTCAAAACACATTTCCAGCTAGGAAAGTTTCACATGAAATAAAACTAGCCAAGAATCCTCTCTCTAGATAATAAAGAAACAGAGTCATATTTAAAACTGTTTTGCTTAGTTTCTTTTTGAATTTGTGTCCCCTGTATCAACCCAGAAGTTTAACAACAAGAAGATATTAATTCCTCTATGATGGAAATGCCTTTTTCTCATCTTGACCAAAGTGACATGTTATGGTGAACTACCTCCTGAGGGAATTTTTAAATGTAATCTTGTATCTTTCACCAAAACATTTCAACGTTTGTAAAATGACATGTTAGCTGTTTAGTTTAGTTTTATTAGAAAAAAAAATCCATAGTATTTTCTCTCTTGGTGTGCAGCTCTTGTGTCCTCTGGTGCTGGCACAGTGGCAATTCTGTGACTGTGTACAACAACCTGAGCCATTTCTGTCCCAGAAAAAAAAAAATCAGATGTGTTTTATCTGTAGTGAATTTCTGTTTTCTTTCCTTAAATTTGCTTTTAAAACACAACATCTATAATGAAGCTAAGGAAAACAGAATGTATTCTCTTTAGTTAAAGGCACAAATGTTGTTCTCCCCTAGAAGGTCATTACATATATATCTTCCAGAAAAGACAACCTTTTAGAAGAAAACATGGAAAACATATTTTTTTAGCATTTTGCAGCACTTTGTTGTTTGATGTTGAACCCTCTCTAGGTCTGTCTTGTTTCTTCCCACTGATGTCATCTCCACTGCCTCGCCAACCCCTCTCTTCTCTTACAGGCATCTCCGTGGTTTGAGCAGACAGCCAAACTGTCTCTCAGTTTTGGCTGTCTCACTCTACCAGCTCTACCAGGAGATCTTTGCAGTCTATAAACTGTTGGTCAGTTTTCCACATAAGTCTCAAGGCAGAAACTCAAGTTTTCTTTCTCCCCTCTCCCCGCCTCCTCCAAGCCAGTTTACTAAGTAGTTTTCTCAGTGAGAACATTAAAAAAATACTAACACCTGATTTGATTAGATCAAGGCTTGCTCTTCTTTTTTTTTGAGAATTGTTAATAAAATCACACTTCTGAAAAAAAACCAGGATGGAATGTAAATGCTGCACTAATTTAATTACACTTTGGCGCTGGGAGACACTAATGTAAATATTCTGGTGAGTAGGCCTAAGACACTTGAAGTAATTACTTAAAGGCTTCCTTTCAAAGAATCTCCCCCTTTTTATTAAATGCCTTTTAACATTAGCACTTTCTTCCTGACAAATTAAATGAAATTTCATTACTCTCCCTGACTTAATGGCATGAGGCTGCCTGCTGCAAGTGAGAGTTAACCCTCTCTGGATGGAAGACACAGAGTTTGCATGCTTTGGTTGGCTCTGGGTGTCACCACATCCCCTGAGCATCCCCCTGGATCACCATCATCATCCTCAAATCTGCCTGCAAGTTCTGCCTTGTACCCTGTGCCCCAGAGTATCCCAAATATCAGCTTATAGATGTATCCAGTTCTTCATTTTCTCCAGGTTTAGGGCAGCAGAGGTTGAAGGGAGCTAATCCTAGAGGATCATAAAGAATATGCCCATAAAATTAAAATCCCTATGAGGAATTTTGTAGAATTTGTAGAAATATAATATCAGATTCATATTTATAACAATCATTGAACTGGGTAGACTAATATCCCAGCATTTCATGACACTACAAAACTTCTAAAATATCACAATTCTGGGACCACAGTCACCTTTAATGCTGCATTCATGGACTCACAAAGAGAATTGAGAAAGAAGTGATGTTGCTGATCAATACTTGCACGAGCAGATTTACTTTTTGATCAAAGCCCACTTGACCAGTCCATTTTGTAACTTCCCCCTCCCCATTGATTTCTCTTTAAATTAAATAAAAGTGAGGTCAGGTTATCTCCTGTTTTATTTACATACCTACGTAGAATCCACAGGTCCCACCAGGCCAGCATGCAGGCAAGGGAGCTGGTGACAAACTCTCTGTCATGCTGTTTATATACTGTCCCTGCAGCACCAGGAGCTGAGCAAAGCTTTTAAAGTAGCTGTGGGAGCCAACACTCCCAGGCTGGCAAAGAAAGTGAAGAGGGAGTGAAAGAACAGCCCACTGTCCATGGCATTCCAGGGAGGGAATCCCATCCTGTGGATACCTCCTAAAATATGACCAGAGATGGGCAGAGCCTGGCAGGTTGGGATGCTCCCAAGCCTCTGGAGCATTTGATGTTGGGGTCTGCAGCAATTTCACCCCTCAGGCAACTTCTGACCCTGCAAGGTACCTATTATCCACATGATTTTGCCCCTCTCTGGTTCTTCTTCCCCTCTCCTCTGAGATTGCTGAAGGGTCACTTCAGAGTCAGCCTCCCACCAGATGTGCCTCATGTTGATACAGAACCATAGAATGGTTTGGGTTGTAAGGGATTTTAAAGATCATGTTGTTCCTATCCCCCTACCATGGTCAGGAAACCTTCCACTGGACTTCTCCAGTGTACATTCCTGCTCATCCCCTCTCCCTGGTGCTATTGTCCCGCATGGGAATTGCCGTGTGATCACAGCTACAAACAGAAATATTGCCCCTTTGCTCTGGGGTTCAGCAGTTGCCCCCAAATGGAGCTGGTGAAGGGTGGATTCTTCCAGCTGAACATCACAACCACCTCTAGCCAACATCCTTCTGTCAAGGTTCAAGCAAGTCAGCAAAGTCTCCCTGTTTTACTCCAGCAGGGAATCTGGCCTTACATATAAATAGAAAAAAGCTACTGAGCTGCTGTATCAAAATCAATCCTGTCCTGCCTCTTGAAGCTGCCAGAAACAGGGGAAATTTATGCTAGTCTTAATAATGGATTTAAAAAGTTGTTTGATGAAAAATTACCTCTGGGTCTGCCTCTTTGGAGTGTGTTTCACCCATAGTACATGAGTTACCAGTGCCAATTTCCATCTTATCACAGATGTCCTTTCTCAGAACGCAGAGTATTTGGGGCTGAAAACAAGGGCCTTGCAAACTGAAGTTCACATGGAACATTTTTTTTGGCAGGGTCCATAGGTCAGCCTATAAAGAAAGAAAATATCTCTGTTTTCTTCTGCAGAGTTATCAGATTTTGAAAAGAGAGCTTTCTCCTCTTGTGAGGTCCAGGTAAAAGTTCACCCATTCCCTGGCTGCTTGCTTCTGACAAACAAAAATTAAGGACCTGAAAATAACTGTTTTATCTGAAAAAATGCTAAACATCCCAAAACAAACATTCGGCTGTGCCGCTGCCAAATTCCACAAGTAAGAGAGCTGCAGGCCGAGACAGCTCTCGTCTCGCTGGGGAATAACGGGTAAAGTTTGGCCAGCTGCCCCTTCCAGCCCTTCGGGGACCCACAATCCAATTGCAGCGTCTTAGCGGATGTGAATTTCAAGGTTACACCTGGGTGTTCAAGGGCAGGGCCAAGTGTAATCGGCACTTAGATCATAGATTAATCTTATTTGCCATCTATTAGGTTTGATTCCTGCTTCCCGCTCTCCCTCCCTAAAGCCAGGATTATTGTGATAGTTTAAGATAATGGATTCTAACGGAAGAAAGGTCACGCAGGCATTGAGATTTGGAACCTTAAGATAATATGATTAATCTAAAAGCTTCTTTCTAAAAGGGGAGGGTATACTCTCATACGTTTAATTGAGGGGAGAGGGCGAGAGAGAGGGAGGGAGGGATGGAATTAGCAACATGAAAGGAGGAGTGAAGGATCCTACTTTTTGTCAACTGCAATTAATAAACATAGTGAGGAAATGCTCTTCATTTATTTCTAAGCTGATAAAACTCGTCTTTTTTTCTTTTAAATCCCTAAAAGTGATGATTATTCATTTTTAAGGTTTTTTAATAGCTAGTCACTAACTGACAAAAACATGCACATTGATTTTCAGGGATACATACATGACAAATATAAACTACCTGGGGTGCATGCAGATATGCGTGTAAAAATTCATGTGCTGAGGGGTGGAATTTGCTGTATAAATGAGATATTCTAGTATCAGGTGCTTGGATTTTATAGGCACTGTAAGAAAACTCCACAATAGAGAAACACACTGTAATAAGATTATAGGGGTAGCCAAAATGTTCTGGGGACTGTGGAGAGAGACTTGCTGTCCCAAAGAACCAGAAATACTATATTGCCACACAATATGACATAATAAAACCTTTCCTTAGTTATTTATACTGCCTGAGATTATCAGATAAAGGAACTTGAGAACAAAGAAATAGTCCCTTTGTTATTTATGCCGTTTATTTACTTGGGCATTTGGATAACCAAACATAAAATCATGTCCTTATGTTCAGCACATGTTGTTTCAATACCACAGGAATTTTTTCAAATATTTTTTTGAAAAGTGTCTGTCATATTTCTATTCCATTTTTAAATCATAAAAATATTTCCCTTAAGATTTATAAACAACTACCAAATAGTAATAAACGTGTTACAGGCCCAAATCCGGATTGCTATTAACAACAATTTAAGTATGATGACCCTGCCCACCCACTGACTTAGAAAAATAAAGTGGAAATACTTTTTAACTGACTCCTGGCTTTGAGATCTTTTTCCCCATCTTGGAAATGTCCAAGGCCAGGTTGGATGGGGACCTGAACAGCCTGATCTGGTGGGTTGCATCCCTGCCCATGGCAATGGTGGAGGCTGGAACTAGATGGTGTCTAAGGTCCCCTCAAGGCAAACCTTTCCATGGTTCTGTGATTCCGTGATTCTATGGTTCAAATGTCATCCTTTCCTCACTGGTGCTTTTCTTCAGTCAAAAATCTGAAGTAAGATATACACACAGCACTGTTCCCCCTCTGTAGGACATTGTGCCACCACCTAAAAATCATAAGCTTGTGGGAAAGGTCAATGGAGTTTGGAATGCTGTAAGTGAATGGGCTGCTTTGTATTTCTTGTGTCTGGAGTTACCAGTTCTGGGTTAACAGTTGGACTCACTCATCTTAGAGGTCTTTTCTAACCAAAATGATTCTGTACTGGATAGATTTAGAAATCTTCACTCTTAGGTTCCTTGGGGCTCAGAAGACCAGCCCCATAACTCCAGCACCCTAAAGTGCACCCACATGTCTACGTGCATGCCCCCAGAGCTCACTTCTCAGGGTGCCCACCCTGCCTGGAGCAGAGCCACGGTGCTGCCACAGTCCTTGTTAACATGAAACATGTGGGGCCTCTCATTTTCATCCCCTCCCTTCATGACCAGTTTTTTCCCTTTCCACAATACATCCTCTCAGCTCCTGTACGAAAAGGAGGGCAGGAGAATCTCCTTTCCCCCTGACCTTGCAGCCTGAGAAAAGAACTACTGGTGAGATTATTCCTAGAAACTCAAGAACCAAACCAAGTGTTACTGCTGCCGTGGCTGAAGGGTAATGTAATTAGAACTTGAGCTACGACTGCTTAATACAACCTGTAATAATAATATATGTCTATCATCATTCAGAGCTATTCTAAGACTCGCAGCAGTATTAAAAGCCATAGGAAATAATTAGTAGTGAAGAGGAATCATGAGTTGCAGGGTGCTGCGTTCACACAAGAACCAGCTGCATATGGCTTTAAAAATGACTGTCTCCAACATATGCCATCCCTGCAAGAGCATCTATAGATAAGTTAATATAAGAAAAGATAAAATCCCAGCAATGGATTAAGCTGTATATTAAGCTTTATAATTCTGTGGATAACTGAGGGAAGGACATAAAACTGAGGATGGAGAGAGGATGGAGCACTTAAGATCTAACTGTGGGTATGCACCAGTCAAATGGTTGCTGCAGTTTTTTCACTCAGTTTGAGAAAATGTGAGTTTTTTACCAGGTAATATTGCTCTGTAAAGTGTTTCAGAATATCACATGGAACAGGAAATACAGGTTTCCCAGGGAATACAGCAGTGAGAGCAGACAGACCTGCTGGGTGAACAGATCTGCAGCAGCTGGATATACCTTTGAGAGGGGCTGAACAGGACTAGGTGGAGGTTGGGGTTGGTCACAGCTAGCGATGGACAGACACACAGATCAGTCAGGAACTCACTGTCCTCCTTTCCAAGGTGCCACATTAGCACACAGTTAATTGTGCATAAAACATTTGAGAGTCTCTATGCTGTTTACTACAGTTCTAATTTGCCTCCACAGAAGAGTCGTATTTTTGATGGCATTTTAGCCACATTGTCATCATATTCCTTCTAGAGTCTTCATTCGGGGAACTAATTGTGATGGCAGAAAAATAAATAATTAGGCCAATCCATATTTTTAAAAAATGCTCTATGAAGTTGCAAAAAAACCCGGATGTTTAAGACTACCTGAAATTCATCACTTGGGACTGAAGGACCTGGTCCTCCAAAACTCCCTGGCGAGGGATGTCAGACACTTAAACACACACACATCAAGTTCATAGACAGTTCCACTGGCCTTGGCATGAAAGTAAAGGTGTTTATGCTTCTTTTGCTGTGTCAGTACACAAAATTTCGTGGCTTTGGGGAAAGCAGTTTTCAGCCATCTCTTTCAGAATCAGGCCTTGTGTTTTTAGAGAAGGGTATTTCCACAACTGGCTTTGAGCTTCAAGTTCAAACAGCTCCAAAGGTTCAAAAGCAAAATGTTAAAATGTCTGTTATTTTGCTTTTTGTCTGCCAATTTTTGCAGGATTTGTGACCCACAGTGCTCTAAAATGGGGCACTTGGTTAAACATTCATATAGGGGACTTTGCTGTGACATTCCCCAAAAATCCTCTCAGTGTGAAGCAACATTAGCAAATCTCCAGTCTGATGTTCTGTCTGTTGGTAGAGCAGAAACAAATATTTCCTGTGCTGGGGCACCCCGATATTGCCCAGAAACACATTAACACCTGTAAACAAGAGGTGCTGCATCACTTCCACCCTCATAACACAACCATCACTTTTCAAAGCATGCAGACAGCTTCAAAGCTGATAACAAACCGAGAAAAGACTTCAAGATGGAAATTAGTGGAATAAATGACAGAATTTGTTTTACACTCAGGAAAATGAAATAGAAAAGGAATGTCTCCATAGGGCACTCTATTGCCTGGGACCTGGGGGGTTGCACAGACACATAAAAGTTCCCCGTGGAAGGTTGCTTTCCTACAGAACAGAGTTGCATCTGGAAGTGTTGGTCCCCATTTCCCACAGATGAGTCCTAAAATCTGCCATCCCAGGACAACTGCCTAGATGCTTTCAATCACCTCAGCAGATAATGTTTTAGCAGAATATTCCCCGCTCCTCCTTCATTCAGCTGCTGGGATGGGTATGTTTTTCACCTTCCTTGGAAGTAGTTGTCAGTTCTCTTGAGCCTCTCCAGAGGAAAAGCCTCTGACTAATATATGATGTGCTTATTCATCCCAGACGTAGGGCATATCATTCTCGAATGACTGACAAGCGTTCTAAAATGAAGAGAGCTCGAAGTGTGCTCTAATAGTGATGGGAAGCATTTCTAGTCAAACATAAAGCAAATTAATGTGAGCCCCCACTGCACCTTTAATCTGGAAATGTCATAAAGTAATAAGCAGAGTGACCCTGGCAATGTCTAAGGTTGGATTTCAATAGATTTACATCTTAAAGGGCAACTACATATTTTTAAGTAGTAGGGGACCAAATTCAGAGCTCCTCTTTCACCAGTGCAAATCTGGAGGGACTCCACCAATCTCAGCTACAACAGAGATCAGTGGATGATCTTATTTTATAAGTCTTCATTACAGTAATACTCATCTCTATATCAGTGGGCAGCTCCCCGATCAAAAAAAATCCAGGCCCCTCAATCTCTCATTAACTTCAGAAAGGGCAGACTCCAGTCTGTGTGTCTCATTTCAAACTAGTTTCATCAGAAGTGTATTTAATTAACACACTCTTTTGATTAGCATTCAGAATGAAAAGCTGTTTTGAGCAGCTCCCAAAACAGAAGATTCAGTAATACAGATAAAAAGCAATAGACTACAGGTCACATCCCAGTGCAGAAGAAATAGTTTTCTTCCAGAAAGGGAATATCAATCCAGACCTTAGCCTTCTGTTGCTGTAGCAATACCATATTTTATAGGTGAATAAATGAATAAATATACAAAATACTCACATCAGTGACACCTGAGGAAATTCTTTAAATTATCTGATCCGTCCTCTCCATCAGTCTTATTTAGAACCCTTTGTTTTCCTTCTTAAGACCTATTTTAGATGGAAGAGCCCAGGAAATCCATTTCCTAACTAGATACAATGTTCTTCTTCTAAGAAAATTAAGAGGCCCAAAGGAGTGAATATTGATTATAAAGAGGCAGTGACTACCATGAGCTCTGCAGTACCTGACACCGTATCCTGAGGGAGAAATATGCACTTGGTGAGAGGAAGACTATATTGGGACATGCAGCAGCTCTCTTCAGTGTTTGTAACTAATATTTGCATTCTCTGAACAGCCTGTTCCGGGGTCAGCCCACACCAGGTGGTGCAGAACCTTCTCCCACTCTGGCCATGATCCTGCTGTGTGGAAGCACTTGTGGCTCAGGAGTCCAAAGCTGAAGGAGAAAAACAGGGAGGAAAGCGAAATGAGAGCATTGCCACAGAGTTCCATCTCCTGCAAAAAGAGAGCTCTGCTTGAAGGGGCATCACATGCTCAGGGGATGGAAACTCAGTAAGCATGAAAAAGTTAATACGATTCAACAATTTACAGCAAGATTTCATGTTAAAGACATCTATTTATTTCTGCACTAGGAAAAAAAAGGAGAGTTGCATTTTTGCATTAATCCCCTACTCTACTTGCCATTTTCTCTAAAACACAGGAAATTATCAAGAAAAGATTGATAAAAGGAGGGGGGGGAAGACGTCAAATAGCAGGTATATCATTGTATTTGTGTGCTTTCACTCAATACAGGATTACATTTCAGCCTAGATCATTCCAGGGGTTGGAAAATATAAGAAAAAAAGAAAGGAAAAGGAGAAGAAAATACATTTTGTGGTGGGCTGACCCTAGCTGTATGCCAGGTGGCCACCAAAGATGCTCCATCCCTCCCATACTCTGCTGGGGAGGGGAGAGAAAATATAACAAAAGGCTCATGGGTCAAGATAAAGGTAGGGCACATCAACCAGGTAAGGTTTTACTTCTTGAAATTCCAGTCACTGGTATCACTTCACTGAGGAAATGGAAAGGCAGAGGTGTGCAAAAGCACGGGCTGTCCAACAGAGCAGGGAAGGGAAGACAGACCCTTTGGAGCTTCAGGCACAGACTGGCCATGTAGCCCTGAGGCGGTGGCAAAGCGCCCGGCGCTCAGAAGTGTCAGGGATGACTCCTATTTAAATTACTGGATCTGCAGGAGCCATGCTCCTCTTGAGGAGAGGGGGACGTCAGGCTCTGAAATGTTATGGTTCCCCCAAATGTAAAATGGGGTTAATCATACATCCCTAACTCACAGGGGTGTTGTGAAGATTGATCAGTTAATGTTTGTACAGAGCCTTGGAAATGTAAAGTGCCATATAAATGCTAAGGATTATTATGTTCCACTCTTTCTCTGCAGCTGAACCCTTTGGGGAAAAGGAAGAAAAATCTATTAAAAAGTGCTACTTGCATTTTATACCTCTGCTTCTTTTTCTCTTCCTTGATGCTTTTAGTAACTTGGGGGGGAAGATCTCTAAAAAGGATTTGTGGGCTCATGTTCTGAATCCTCTGTCAGCCTCCCTCACCAGTAGCTAACCTGGTTTTCATTCATACGTATGTAAGGTGGGATATGACATCCTTTAACATACCCCTATACCCCACAGTCAGTGCTTGAGTTCAAACTGCAGCTCCTAGTGCAGGATATGTCCCTAATCCTTGCTCAATTAGAACATGGTGGCACTGGCTGCTGGGCTTGTGGACCAGATCTTCCACTTCGGCTTTGGCTTCCCCCAGGAACTGGCTGCTGGATGATGAGCCTGTTATGAGGTCTAGCTCATCCCTAACTGAACCTTAAGGAACATTTTTAGCCCTGTGAGAAGAGCTGTCTAGCTCTTGGTGACTCGTGCCTGTGAGCCCTAGGTGTAGGTTTCATGGGCAGAAACACCACTGGAAGTTACTCCTAAATTTAAAAGTATGAAAGAAATAGGGTGGACAAAGAAAATCCATTCTGTCAAAATCAAGAGTGACTGTAGAGTTATTGGGGCAATATTTTTGTCTCCTCAGGCAAGAGAAACTTGGGGCTGTTTAGCGTGGAGAAGAGAAGGTTGCATGGAGAGCTCATAGCAGCCTTCCACTGTCTGAAAACGACCTACAAGGAAGCCAGGGAGGGATAAGACGAAGAGGAATGGCTTCAGATTGAAAGAGAGAAGATTTAGATTACGTATTAGGAAGAAATTCTTCTCTGGGAGGATGCTGAGGCACTGGAACCGGTTGCCCAGAGAAGTTGTGGATGCCCCATCCTTGGAAGTGTTCAAGGCCAGGTTAACAAGGCTTTGAGCAACCAGGTCTAGTGGAAACTGTCCCTGCCCGTGGCAGGGAGTTGGAACAAGATGAACTTTAAGGTCCCATCTGTGGGATGGGACACTCAAATGGTTCCCAAACCATTCTGTGACACTCTCAGATAATAAAACCCTACCTAAAGAGACTATATCTTGTCCTGCAGCTAAATCTCCCTCCTGCCATGTAAAACCTTTAAACCACACAAACACAGGGTGTCTATAGGTGCGTGTGAATGGTTCAGTCACTCTGGGCACACCCTACACGAGGCCTTCCTCGGCATAACCCACCCCAAAACTTCAGCATCTCATGCAGAGTGAACATTATCCTGCACACCAACATGCACAGAGTCCCTTGTCCTCTCTCTCAGCCTTCCCTGACACTTAGGATTAGACCAGTAATACACTGCAACCAGTGGAAGGATTCCTGTTGGTCACTGGTCACAGAAATCCCTTTAGATGCAAAGCTGATTAAGTTGCCTATGATCATTCATGGAAAAAATGGCTAAACACAGGCGGGTGGCACTCGCCAGCCCCGGCGCCATTCCCAGCAAACACGCTCTGCCTCCTGGAAAGATGTGGAACAGTAAAGCAAGACCCAGGATAAAGATTTGCAAGCCAGAAAAACATCATAGTGGGGAATTAAACTTTCCTTTGCAACAGTAATTCAATCAGAGGATTTGCAAGAATAAAATAATTAAAAGAAAGACAAAACAACACAAATGGTCTCAATAACACACTTTAGCTGATACCAATGTTGCTACAACATTTTAATAAAGAAATTGTTCCCTTTTTTTTTNAAAAGGGGTCAAAAAAACCCTTTATCGGATTCCAATTTTTCTAAAAAATTTTAAAAAAAAAATTTTTCCTTTTTTTTTTTTTTTTTTTTTAAGTGAAACCCCGTCTCAACTAAAATAACTAAAATCCTCTTCAAGTAAGAGCTTTATTATCTTCAATTTCTTGGCAGCCACTAGAGTAAAGGTCACTTAATAAAGTGCATTTATTCCTCATTGCAGGAAAACAATATGTCATCCCTGCGTTCATTATTTACCAAATTGTCTTCATTTTTTTCTTCACCTGCTGGGCTTTGGGCTATAAAAATAAATAATATTGTAAAACTAAGCCAGGTATTTTCAGAAAGGATCAGAATTTGTCAAACACACTCAGTTCACAGAGAATAAAGGAGAGTGGAAATCAGAGCAGTGGTGCTGAATGATTCGTTCTCAGGAAAAGATATCCAGCTAGAAATGCAGACAGGGAGAGGGCTGAGTTTAAATAAGCTGAGAAAGAGTCATAAACTGTGAGTGTAATCACTGCTAATAGCTCAAAATGCATGAAAAATAACAGCTGAAAAGAGTCATTTCAGGATTCTCTGATCCTGTGTCAACACTTGACCGAAGAAAAAATCACATCTGAATTTTCTTTTTCCGAACCAGAGCCTAAATTATCATTTGACCTAATGAATCTTTGAAGATAATAAAAACAAACATTACAAATCTGATTGCAGATTTCAGGATCTTTGAAGATGGTACCTGAGAGCACAAATAGTCAACAGGTTTTAGGGTGCAAACATAAAAATCTCACACTGGAGTTTTATACATTCCAACACTCTGGTTCTTTTAAAACTGTTTTCTTCCTCCGGCCTCTCACTTTCACTTGTGCACATCCCCAGCCTCAAGGTAAATGAAATGACACAAGATAAAGCTAGAAGGAGGTTAAAATCATTTCATATCTCAACACCTTTTTTTTTTTTTTTAGCAACCATTTGAATTTTTATCCCTAGCGTTTTTCAACCAGCTCTAGACAAAACTAATAGGATATGCGTCTACCACATCTGCGACTTTTTAATTTGTGTATGTTGCATCCTATTTCCCTGCTCTCCATCTGCTTGTTGTCTTTTTAAGCTACGATGGTGTAGGAAGCCTTACACAGGCGGATGCTGAGGGGCTGGAGTCTGATTGCCTGTATCCCCTTCCCAAATCACAGCCCTGCTCCCTGGAAAAGGGATGTGTCCCCCCATCCTTCTCACAGTACCAAACTCCATGGGACTAAGATTAGATCTGGGAGAAAATTTTATGCTGACAAGGCATTATTTAAGATGCATTAGCATCCCTGTGCTGCAGATATAAGTGCAATGAAATCATCTTGGAATCTCCATGAATTCCTGTCTTGATCTTAAACACTTTAACTGGTAAAACTTCTCTTGTGCCTACAGTGCATCCATTCCTCCACAAGTTAGAGGAGCACCTAAAATGTAAAGCTAAGCCTTTAGAGGGTTAATATGCCAGCTGGAATAACTCCTTTGGTTGAAGTTTATTAAATCCAGCCAGCAGACTGTCTGATTGCTAATAGGATTTCCAGTGTAATATCTCCTTGTAAACAAAAATACTGCACTTATCTGCTGGGCATCTCAGTTGCCTGCGTGCGTGTGTGCAAATGCGTGGCCCTATGAATCTCTTTTCTGCATTTATTAAGCATCAGGAAGTAATCTCCTCATGGTGCAGCCAAATGTAAAACAAGAAAACTCTTTAAAGCAGTCTGTAGCATGCAAAGCAAATCCCTGTAAAAAGCAGGTCCTTGGGGTAAAATTTGCTAAGTTCTTCAGAAAGCATATAAAGATATTTAGCGTCTTGTTCACATACAGAATAGAGTTGTCTTTCTTTTGTGTTTCTTTCCCCTCTGTCCACTCTTTCTTGTTTTCCTCCACATCCCACAAATGCACAAAGTTTTGTCCCACCATTTGATCTTGTGCCTCGTGCACTATGCCCCTATAACATCAACCTGGCCAGGGCTGTTCTGAAGGAAAGTGTGCTCGTTCTGTCACCCCCAAGGAATTATCAAATGCTTTTATAATTTTAACGAGGTCCCCTCTCATTCATCTCTTCTTGAGGCTCAACAGGCCCAGATCCCTCAGCCTTTCCTCACAGGAATGATTTTCCAGACTCTTGACTAGTTTAGTGGCTCTCCTGGGCCTGGAGCTCCACGTCTCCCTCGTACTGAGGAGCTCAGAACAGGAGACAGCACTGCAGATGTGCCTCCTGAGTAGAGGGGCAGGATCACCTCCCTTGGCCTGCTGGCAGTGCTCTTCCTAATGCATCCCAAGATACCATTGGCCTTCTTGGCCATAAGGCCTCTCTGCTGGCTCATGGGCAGTTTCTTTTCCACCAGGACCAGCAGGTCACCCCCCAGCCTATGCTGGTGCATACAAAAAGATGTATTATCAGATAATAATCTTTAATATGCCATTCCATCTCAAGTTTATGCATTTGTCAGAGTATGAAAAGTCTCTGTCTTAAATTTCCCATAAGGATTGCCACATGTAAAACAATGACAAAAGTAGAAAACTCATGTTATGATACCAATATTGGGTAGTGATGCCGCCTGACCTGTCACTCAGCCCTCACAGGTAACCTCATGCATCTTTCCTCTGCTTCTTCCCAAATGAAAGCAAAAGCAAGGCTAGGACATGAACAAGTAGCAGAAGCAGCCCTTAGCAATGGTGGTTCTGTGGATGGGAAAGTCATGGGAACAGCTGGTGCTTTAATCCAGACATTTCTCCCTCCACACCTCAAGGCTCCTTTGCCACCAGCTGTAGCAGCAAGAGCTTTCCTGCCATAACTTCTGAGTAAAGCATTTGAGACTCAGGCACTAATGTGAAGTCACCTAAACTCTGCACAAAGCTGTAAAGCAGCCAGAATGGAAAAAATCCCCCCAAAGTTGTTGCTGTTGTGAATTCAGGTATTTTTTGTCAAAATTGTCCTGCAAAAAGCATTTCAGGAGTGAAGTAGTGAAGGTACAGGTAGGCAAGCCCATTGAATTCCCCTCCTCCATAAAGAAACACTTCCTAACTTTGCTGGCAACATCACAGACAAAGCTGGCATCACTTTTTCTTGCTCACAGGGAATGACCACAGGGGCTCTGCCTTGCAGGTATGAGCATAAGAACCCACATTTTGACACCTGAATAGAGGCACATACTGGGATAGGCCAAACTCAAATATCTGGCACGTTTCCTGGTTGCCAATTCATACAGCTTGAGATACCTATTATACAGAGAAAAGTAGCTCCCAATCTTAGCCTAGAAATCCACAGACTTTTTTTTTTTTCGAATTAAAAGCAAATAAGACTCCTAAATTGCAACCCTCACTTATCAAATGGCTAATGTTATCTCATTCTGCAGTTTTAGCCAGCTCTCCCCAGTGGTCTGCCAAATAAATACCATTCTTTGTTTCATCCAGATTGATCTTCAAATCAGTCTGCCCTCCACCCAGCTTCTATCTTCTGAAGACACTAAATGTATCATTCTAGCACATTAGTGTAATTGCCTATAATAGAGATGTGCAGTTAGAGGTAATTTACATGCACATATGCCTAACAGTGCCCTCACATCCTCATTGAGCATAAGGGATGGCAGGTAGAACCTTGTGAATGAGTTAGATGAACACTTTCTCATTATTATTCTCTATGTATTTCTTTTTATCTTTTTTATCTTTTTTTTTCTTTTTTTAAGAAAAGGAACAAAAGGACAAAAGTGACGTCAACAGCATCTCCGTGTACTTCTGTGAGGGGCCACATTTTCAAAACAACTCTCACTAACAGCAGAAGCTTTGCTGACAAATCAGAGCAGTTGTGTGTATTTACTTCATAGCTAGAATCCCACTAGGACAGACCCTGACCTACATGGAAATCTGAATTATGCCAGTAAAAGAAATATGAAGGCTTCAATAATTACTAAACCTGATTGTCATGTACTTAATCCACAATTCCTTATCCAGAACTCCAAAATTCAATATAATAAAAAACTTTATGTAATTTTCTGCATCAATATTTTCATAAAATCCTCACCAACACTGTCCTTGAGGTCCCTAAGGCTAGCTGAATTTCAAGGACCTGTCATGAACTGAATCTAAAGAAAATGTTCTGAGAATTCCTATTTTAATGAGAAAAAAAAACCCCAGAAAATAAAACCCTTTTCTACCGATGTCTTATATAACTTTACCTTTATTTTTCCAAGAAATTCCTATGGATTGTGTCCCCTCTAATAGAAATTGTTTTTGCAAGAGATTGAAAAAGTGTTCCGTTTGGAAAACAGGAACAGGGACCCACTCTTACATGTGTTTATGGGAGCCATACATTCTCTGCAAGTAAAGATTTCATTCCAGAAAGAATTTGGTTTCTTTTTTAAATAAGTAGAAACTAAACTTAAAAGAAAAAAAAAAAAGTGGTTTAGGATTCAAGTTTTATGTTTAGTAAATGATTCCACTATCCATTAATATCCTATGCTACTTTTGTATTTTCCACATGCAGAGTAATTCCCATTCCCACTTTGCCATGCGATGTTCTGTGGCACCCAGGCTCAGCTTCAGCACACACATGACAACATGGCATCTTGAGTTAAAGAAAAGGTTACTTAATGATGAGTTAAAATCCCTGAACTGGATTTTAAACCTGGCCCAATTTTACTTTCAATACCGTAGAGAGGATCTACCCCATTGAGTCATGAAGCTGAAAATAAACCAACTCTAACATTTAAATTATGATTTTGCGCAGCTGAGATGTTTCTTTCATACCTCATTGAGTAATTTGCAATGTAAAACTGCTGCCATAGAAGATCCTCATTCAGTGATTTTTATATGGATCTTGCTATTTAGGGAGAAGAAGCAGAAAGAACCAAGAGCCTGCTCTAGAGGAGGCGTAAATCAGACTATTTCTGCTGAGGACCCAGTCTGGAGTGTCAGAAGCTTATCTAGGCAAGTTCTGAAAGTGTAGTGTTTTCTTATCTGTCCAAAATGATTTAAAAACTTGCCTTACATCTAATTTTTAAACAATCCTCCTACCAAAAGGACTTTTGTCGCTGGAACTCTTTGCCCTCATGCTGTAGAAAATCCCTCATGATGCATTAGTGGGGAGGAAATCTTTGCAAACCAGCCTTCAGAGGGTTTCAGACTGTCTATAACTCTGGAGGGATAGGATTTGAGTCCCCTTCCTCATCAGAGCACGAACCCAGGCCACGTGGAGAGCACTACGGGGGAGCTTGAGCTCCCTTGTGAGCACCATGCCAGGCAGAGACCTCCTTGCTTGTTGTTGTTCCAACAATCTCATTTTTTATGTTCTCCACAGTGATGAGACTCAGTGGGAGGCTTCAGGCTCAGTGTTGATGACTTTGGTGCCAACACACTTACACCCTAAGCTTGTTTCTTCAGCCTTCTGCTGCAGGGACTCTCTGTGGAGGAGACACATGGGTGGGAGAGCTGTGGCAGGAGCGAGGCCCTGACTTGCCATCACAGGAAGACACAGATCCGTGTACAGAGATGCATTGCAGAACAATAGATCATGTTTTTATGACACAGGTTTCTTTTCATAAACTTAAATGCTTATGTAAGTAATCATTGACTTTTAATCTGTATTAGTGGTATAAATGGATTGGATAGAGGCAAGCAAATTTACGCACGCTTAAATAAGAAGCTTCCTGAGGGACTTCCCTCTTCTTTGTTCTCCAGCATCAGGTACATTTTCTCTGCCTTTCTCTTGTAACTTTATCTTCATTGATTTTATAATAAACCACATGTTTCAATGATCAGCAATTTTTGAGATACAATGATAATACTTTTGCTCTTATAGAATAATATTTTGCACTCCTGGCTTCTTCCATTCAAGTATCTCGAGCACTTTGCAAGCTTCACTTACTTAATGCAGATCAATTACAGGCAGCACCTCTTTTAATAACTCTGCTTTTCCTTCAAGGGAATTGCATTTGGCAAACCTGAATCACGGCTCAGTGTTAACATAAACACACAAATAATCCAATGCAAACACAAACGACTTCCCTCATTTACAAAAGGCAGCATGGCACGTGGCATTAACCACTGATCCAAGCTTCCTAAGGTTCCTTTTCTTTTTGGATTCCCCAGAAATGAAAGCATATTCTGATTTTCCTCTCGTCATTTGGTGGGGTGGAGAAGTTGTCACGAGGAAGCCTGAAACTATTCCCACCTCTTCCCGTCTCAGCTGTCATCAAGTCTCTGGCAGATGAGGTGGCTGAAGCAGGATACCTCAGTCTCTTCTTCCCCACGCTTGGGGGTTTGAGATTAGGGAAAAGCACCACTGTTCCACACATTATAAAACTTTTAGCAAGAGGCTAATGAAATGCAAAGCTTTCTATAAGGCCAGCACTAGCCTTCCTATCAAATCATCTGAAATATTTATTTGCCCTCTTGAATAATTGATAGGGGCATCAGCTCTCCCGGTCAATTGATTTATTAAGGGACTGTTTGGAATTAAACAGCTTAAAGATATTAGATTTAGCAGCGACCTTGCTTGTTAGCATATTCATTTACCTACGGGAGCTCCCATTAGATATTGTTAATACATGACGTTCCTAGTCACGGCCTGGATCTCCTCAAATTGCATTAACACTGGGCTGTTTAGCCACAGAATAACAGGTTTGATTGAGTGCTTGGGCTTGGTGTAATTAGATTTTCCTAGAAAAGGGGGGACTATTTTAATGCTGCTTGAGTTAAACTAGATATGTCATCAGCATTACTGTAATTGGCAAACAGGAGCTTTGGAGACCTGGCTGTGTGTGAATGTTTGTGTTTATGACTTGTCCTGCCATTGTCATAGATGCCATATTACAGCCCTGCTTATTTACATGTGCATGACACTGATAGAAAATAGCTGGCCTCTTTAATAAGCATCCTGTTTGAAATCTGTGGAATATTCTATACTGAATAATGGGATCAATTTATTGTTAGTTAAAACTGCCAATTACTTCTCACACTGAAAAGGTCATGAAACTGGTTAATCAATGATGAAAACATAGCACGTGTTGGTGTGTTTTCATTCTATGGATTTGTTAAGTATACAGAAATGTAGAATCATAGAATGGTTTGGGTTGGAAGGGACCTCAAAGATCATCTCATTCCACCCCCTGCCATGGGCAGGGACACCTTCCACTAGAACAGGTTCCTCAGAGGCCCATCCAACCTCACCTTGAACACTGCTAGGGATGGGACATCCACAGAGAGACATAACTGTCCCGAGTTCCCTCACAAACTCTACCAAAACTCACCAGAGAACACATTTACACCCCTCTAAACCACTTTCAGCAGGGCACAATCCTGTTCATTTCAATGATTCCAGCATGAAATGGAGTAACAGAGCAGTGAATCGGGCACTTCATTTTTAATTATGCACACCTTGACATAATTAAAGGTGCACACAGGTAATCAGATGCTCGCTGTCCGTGCCTAACCACAAGCTTCCTTGAGGGTCAGACAATGTCTTTGGATGTGTATGCATGAAAGTGCCACTGGCTTTAAGTAGGTCTGTCTGCCAAAACTCTGTTTTAAGTGTACCTGAAATTCTATGCTGGACATGGAATTAGCAGGAACACATCGATGGAGCCCAGAGAAGAGGTAAAAAAACCATAAAATAATAGAACATAGAGGAATTATCATAAAACTGAAGAAAGCACAAGTGTTCGTTGTGACTTAGAAAGGCAAAACCAGAGAAAAGTGGCTGGAAGACACACTCAACTGGTCTGTAAAGTTCAGTGAGTGCTCAGCATGGTCAATGGCAGCATTGTCTCCACCACCAGTTTGATTATAAAGATTTAGGATGGCTCATGAAAACACAGTTGTTCACAGCCAATTCAGGAAGCTAACAACAAGCCTGTGTTTCAACAAGTTTGGAAGCTGCTGATGCAATTACAGAGGGCAGGGAATGTATTTATTTATATGAGTAGACACACACACATATATTAGAGTGACTTATTCAGCAGAAATGGGAAGTTACTACAGGAGAGAATTGCTGTGGAAGTAAGGAATGTGCTGCAGTTGGGAGGCTGGATGTAACACAGTGCTGTCAATATGAGAGCTTCCATCACTTAACAGAAGGAAGAGCAAAGGGAAAGAGAAATAAAATAAGAAAAAATATATTTTTGCCTCCTTCTCCCCCAAAACACTGCAAAACACCTTGAAAGATATACCCTGATGTTAAAAAGTCTGAAATACCATGTTTTCCTTAAGTCTGTACTCTAATGAACAGATTTGTTCTGCCAGTTCTTCAGCAAGTGAGGAATCCAGCCTTCCCTTGTTTGGTTTTTTTTTTTTTTTTCCCTTCCAGTGGGACAGAAATACTGGAAATGTTGCGAGGTGGTTGGTTTTTTTCAATGCCAAATTATTTCGTGTGCCAAAGTACCATACTTGGGAAAGAAGAGATTTCCAAGAAGGGTTGTGCGTACAGCCAAAGCAGTAAACAAAAAGGAACAACAAAAGTCATTTGTCCCTGAGCAAAGGCTAAGAGGATTTTAAGTTAGAGGCAAGGACTTGAAGCAATAAACTGGCAGGTGACTGGCAGAGACAGCTGCCTGAATATTTGAAACTAGACTGAGTTTTGTAAAATGTATTTATTTTAATTGAGCTCAAACATGCACTCATTAGTAATGTGATCCTGCTGCTGAACGCCAGGTCAGGACAAGGGTGCTTAGAGCCAGGGCTCCAGAGTTGGAGTCCAGTCCCACACAGGCAAACCAAGACTGGAGAAAGATGACTCTTGGTTACACAAACAAAATAACAAAACAGCCCTGATTTTCCCTAAAAGACGGGCACGAAACCAGAATAGAATGACCCACCCTCAGAGTTTGAATTGGGCCCAGAGATGTCAATACGCCCATTTATTTTTGCAGGACTCATGCAAATTGTTTTTCTTGTGACACTGCATTTCCCAGCTCCAGCTGACCCTGGAGCTTCTCAGCCCGTGTATTCCCTTTACGAGGCAAGTTTCTTGGCTCGCAGGCGCGCGGGTCATCAGCGTGCAGCTAAAGTTCACTAGAGTTTGCGATGCAAATTTCCAAGTGGTAACAAAAAGTAGCTTTTTATTTTGAAAGCCCCTGGCAAATTTCTTGAGGGCAAAGCTTGGATTTTTTTCAGAGTGGGACTGTTGGGGAAAAAAAAAAACAGAACAAAAAAACAAAACACACAAAATAAAAGTAAATAAATCTCTCCTGTTTCAGTACTGGAAATCCCAGGAGGATCAGTAAGGAAATCTAATCATAAATGCAAAGTGCAACTGGCAACCTGACTCCCTCCTCTCACTCACAGAGAAGCAAAATAAAATCACCACTACGATTAACAAATAAGTGAGTAGATTTTATTTGTAGTAACTAATAATCTATCTTTTTTTGGTTTTTAAATCAACAAATCTTCTGCCAGTTCACATTAATTACTGAAAATAAAAGGTAAAAAGGTTTCCAGAATCTGGAGTTCTCTGCAGAATAACCCTTAGTAAGAGGCACATGTTCCCACACGGCAGATCGAGTCTTTACACAATCCCTCTGCACCCAAAAAAGCCACCTTCCCTCAGTGACTACCACAGTGCCCAAGTAGTCCCACACTAATAATCAAATAGTCCCTCACCAGCAATCAATTCTGTTCAGTGGTAAAGAAATCCTTGCTGTAAATAAAAGTAGAATAAACTGGAACTAATGATTTATCCCGTGTTTTCTGTGAATTGCTATTCCACTAGGCATGACATTGAACCAGGAAAAAAAAAAAGACAGAGTAGATGTTGAATATAAACAGAGTAGAGTTTGCATTCCTGGGCTGATGTTTTATTTAAAAAGGCAATTCTGGTTGCCATTCCTTTTTTATATATATAAGGAAGAAAATGAATATTTTCTGAGTATTGCTTTTCTCTTTCATTCACCTCATGTGCAAGAAACTACTCCCTAAAATAACTCGGAGCTATTTTTTTTTTTTTTTTTTTAAATGCCTGAGCAAAAAATGTGTGTTCAAGTAACAGCAAGCAGAAAGCACTGCCCAATCTTTAATCACTGCTTACTGATTTATGTCCATTTTATTAGCAGGCAGTCCTTTTCCAGAAAGCCATTTTCTTGGCAGGGAGCAGGGGGTGTTTGTGGGGGCAGAGGGCCTGTCCCCCCGTGGCTGTGCCCTCTGTGGCTGGGCAGCCCCAGGAGGCAGCGGGAGTTTGAGTGCCAGAGTTTTGTCTGACAATACTCATCTCTGCTAAGTGTGAATGAGTGTTAGATATAAAGCAGGAGGCCGGATACAAAGGACTCAACAGGGCATAAAAACAATACATATTGCACACTGTGACTCCTCTGATGGGCAAGGCAGGGGTGGAAGGAAAGAGAAACAGAGAATTGCACTCTTTGCGTTGAGAGATTTTCTTGGTTCTGGGCTTGTTTGCAATTGTTTGTGTGTCAGAGTAAAAATAATGGATTTGGGGAGAAAGACTTGTTAAAAACCTTCCTTGTTTTAGAACAGTTTTTCCCCCCTCCCTTCCCTAGTCACTATTTGTCACAGTCAACTACTGAAATCCTCTATTAATCGCTAAATCCAGATAATAGCTGAGGTGGGTTGGCTGACCTGTGAAATTAGGTCTGCATGTAAAAAGGAATTGAACTGTGCGAGCTTTGGAAATAACTCTGTCGGTATTTACATTAGCATTTGAACATCAAAGATCTCCCCTGGGCTCCTGTAGGTGCCTCTAATCCAAGTACCAATCAACCAACTCAGCTTTTCCACCCAGCCAGCCCAGCTTGGAGACCCTCGGAGATATATCCCAGCCAACCAAGAGGCAGGTGAGAAGCTTCTTGCTGGTTGTCAGCCCCCAGGTTTCCATGAGAGTGAGGCCCCAGGAAACATGCTAACAAAAGAAATGAAAAAAGTAAAAAAATCAGCATTTTTATTTCACAGGAGAAACAGCCTACTCACCTCACAAGCAAGCATGTGCAGAAATTGTAATTACCATCTTAAAAAGAGCCCTTTAAATACAACAGGCTCAGCAAACTACTGGAAAGTAGAAATTAAAAGGAAGACTAGAAATTATTTCTTTTGGTTATTGCTACAAATGTTGCTATTGTTTTAAAGAAGCCTTCACCTCAGAGTCCTGCAGGGGTCTGTTTCAATGACCCTCAGCTCACTTGCTGTTTGTAGGGGCTCAGTTGCTGCCATTGCAGCTGCAGAGCTCAAAGCACAGCTCTTGCTTTAAAAAAAGTCCCACAGTGACTTGGCCATAGGAATATTCATCTTCTCATTCTACAGATGGGTAAAGAGAGGCTTCCAGCAAGCATCCACCACCTGTTCCAGCTTCTCTTACTTCACAGAGACAGAATAGATGCGACCTTAAAGTTTATCTCTTTCCGTGCTCTGGGCAGGGATCTTCCACTACACCAGGTTGCTCCAAGCCCCATCCAACCTGGCCTTGGACACTTCCAGGGGTGGGGCACTCACAGCTTCTCTGGACAACCTCTTCCAGCACCCTCAGAGTAAATTTCTTCCCAATATCTAGTCTAAACCTCCTCTCTGTCAGTTTGAAGCCATTCCCCCTTGTCCTGCAACTACATGCCCTCATAAAATGCCTCTCTCCCTGTAGGCTCCCTTCAGGTGCTTAGGGCCACAGTTAGGTCATCTCAAGTCTCCTACACATCCTGCAGGAGATGGCTCCTCTGAAGTTCTGATAATTTGGATGCAATTTTTCTCACCTGCTCCAGTTCAGTCCCAAGGCATCTATTCTACGCCATTTGACAATGGGTTTAAATTTAGACAGAAGTATTTTCAAGAGGAGCAGAGAGCTGTATTCCCTCCCTATTAGCTCCAGCCTCTAAGGGTGTGGGAGAGGACTGGGAGAAGGGGAGGAATCATTTTCCACCATTTGCTAATAGGGTAGGTGAACTGCACAGTGCCAAGTATGCTCCTCCTGAGATCCATTCGCAGACACATTAGCTATTTAGCTCAAGAAAGCCAAGGTGAAGGTTGATCTAACATTTACCTTTTGATATCTTCAAGAACTTAAAAAAAAAAAAATACTGGGAAGCAATCTAGGAAAAAACTCCACAATGGCCATATAAAAAGTTGGCATGATTTTCCTGATATTTTAAAAAGTTGTCATCATCGTATAAGGCTGCAACAGAAATCTCTTACCTATGGACTGCTCCACCACCTCTTATTTTTTATGGACCTTTATTAAATTTACCCAGGGAGAAAGAAGAAGTAGAGAAGAGATCACCTTTAAAGCTTTTCCTTTCTTTTCCTGTCTTTTTTTTTTTTTTTTTAAATGACAATAGAATTTTTTTTTTCCTAAAGTTGTATTAGGGATTCACTTAAGCAGAAATGAACTGTAATATGCAAATAGTTCTAATTGGACTGCTAATAGAGCGTGTCTCTGTTGTTTTTTTGTAGGGAGTTTTATGCCTATGTAATCAGTGCAGACAGCCGTTAAGTAAATGAAGAGGCAACTAACAATGTCAGAAAAGAGACCGGGCGGTTCCAGCTGACACTACCCTAATCTTCCAGGACCCATTAAATGGCAGTTTCAACGCATTACCTACCATAACATCCTTGAATATCACTGATTTTATTTGCAGTATCAAACATTCCATTTCATGCCCCATTAACAGTAGGAGCCTGGGCTTTTTGACGCAGCTAAACATTTTACTAACTACCTGGACTAAGTAACCAATTAACTTTTGGAGACAATACGGCCAATTAAGCGCGAAAAGGTAAGGCTGTCATCCCCCACTAAAATTGAATTTCCTTTTCCTGATGGCACTTATTGTCGGTGTTCAATTGTTAATGGAGATTTGGTCCCTATTAAAAGGATGAAGCCGAAGGATAATGGGAAAGTTCAGAGGACTTGGTTCCTAAAGAGTAGG
Organism: Oreocharis arfaki; assembly: GCA_013398015.1. Taxonomy (NCBI): domain Eukaryota; kingdom Metazoa; phylum Chordata; class Aves; order Passeriformes; family Paramythiidae; genus Oreocharis; species Oreocharis arfaki. Next base: position 400,928 of record VZRR01005155.1, on the reverse strand, counting down.
TCAGAAAATGTCCCAATTGGCCACTAATTCAGTCATCTTTTCTTCATGCCAGCCCTCTTACTGGAATAGCGTTGGCAATGCAGCTCTAATCTGACCCACCACGGTAACACATTGTGCAATATGGCAGCCCCAGAGCCGTGCGCACGCGGGGGTAGTTAGAGAACTTACAGATAACCAAAAGTATAAACAAATATAATGGTTGGATTTTCAGTGCTGAAATATCATTCTTCTCACACATTGAGCTGTTCAGCACAGCACTGAGCCTTTGAGAGAGCTCTTGAGCCCAGGGAGCAGGCACTGTCATGGTGCTCCTGTGAGCCTCCCTGGCTGCTGTCAGGAACCCTGCAAGAGACAGACACTTGTGCAAGCTTAAAGTGTTCATCTCCATAACCTACATGGATTTTTTTTCAGTTGTTGCCATCAGGCTGAAATCTTCTGCCTTGTCACCAATATATGAAAAAGCTGACACCTTAGATGCTCTCATAAATATGTTTTTCTTCTTCAGAGGAAGTAGCAATGTGCCCATATATACCATATAAAGATAGAAATAGAAAGTTTTGGGTTGATACCTTCTAATTTTTGATATAATTTTTTTTTCAATTTCATACGTCTGCTCTGAGTAAAAGCGTCATCCTCTACCACTTAAAAAAGTTTCCACCAAAAAACTTGGCAGCAATTGGTAAGCTAAACATCTCCTCAAAGACATGCACTTCATGAGATCTTTCATTACATGATCTCAAAGCACTTCCCACACTACATTTTGTTAGAATAACTTTTTAATATGATTTAGCGTTTTCTTCCCCCCCCTTCCCCCCCTAGAAGTGAGCTGAAGGAAGAAGCAAAAGACAAAGTCTGTATCGAGAAACAAGAAAGAAATACAGAAGGTGGTGTTTTTCACAAGCACTTTATAAACAGAAATGCATGGAAAGCATAAGCAATAGGCTGCAAAGTTTGCCATGGGTCTACCCTGAAGCTGGTTTTTTGGTCTCCAGCCAGACAAGGCTGTGTGCTTGGCTCTCTGTGTCAGACAGAAGGTGTTTGCAGATAATCCTCCATCCCAAAGAAAGCACCCTCTTTGATAAGGACAGCACATATCCTCCAAGGGCACCTGGTGTCTGAGGGAGTGGCGAGCCAAGCATGGACAAGGCACAACATTTGAGAATCAGATTTTTGTCAAACTCTGTGGAGCCCTATCTGCAGCAAAGGTACCTGTTGAAAAGTACTGCAATCAAAATACAAGTGTACTGTAACCATTACAAGGAGGTTGGGAAGCATCATATTTTTGACGCTGAATAAATCCCAGTGCTGGTTTTGTGGCTTTCCAGGCTTTGTGAACTTTTCCATCACATAAGACAAAACCCACATTAAGATGCAGGCCTACTCTGCCATAATGCATTTAAAGATTAGCCCAGCCGCCACATAGTCAGCTTAGACTGTTATTAATCTAATCTCTTAAACACATAGAATATCAAAACAAGAAAGCAAGTGAACTGATTTCTGTCTGCTCTAATAGCAAAAATATGACTTTGGTTTTTCTCTGCAATGCTTTACACCACTGAGCAATTACTTGTGGGCAGAACCTCAGCCACCATATTGCTGCTTTTGGTTTGGGGATTTTATTGGTTCACCTTCCAATTAAATATGGTGTCATTAGGCTTTTCTGGGACCCTGGCTCACATCACACCGTGGATGTAAGTGACTTACTAGCCCAGTTTGAAACATATAATACCCAGATTAACATATGAAGCAAGGTTTAAAACATTTATTGAGAGATCAGAAAACTAATTAAGAGTAGCTTCCATCTCCTTTTTGACCATAATGCATCTTCTACTCTTCTCCTAGTTAACTGTCTATTGAATTAAATCCGCAAAAGAAACAACTAGGGTATTTCTGCCTTGCACATCACCATTGACTACAGAAATGCCACAGAAAAATCACCCTTTATTGGAGTAAAAGCTTAAATCTCTTAATTTTTCTTCCTCTTTATCCTGGCGGAGATCCCTGGTTGAATCAGACGCAGCAATCATTGCACTTTAGCCTGCAAGATCCTTGAATTTGCGTTACGGTTCAGATATAAACTACCCCAACCCATTTCTGTTTTTAACTTTGGCTTGTGGGGTTTTTTTTAAGTAAATAGATTTTGGCATATTCTCAGCTCCAAAAATATAAAGATTTCTTGCTTGGTTATAAAAATGGAAACACATTAATTTTAATTTGAAGGAGAATGTTTCATGAAACTATTTAACTTAATATCAAGTTGTTTTGAGAAACGTTAAGGGAAGAAAAAGCTTTTTAAATGAATTGTTTAAAAAATATTTGAAACCCTCCCTCTCCACACCCCTGAAGATATATGGAGCTAAGTTAATGGCAGAGCATAGGGGAACATTGCTCAATGGGAATTTTTCATTATTCTCAACGAAAAGCCCCTAATGCTCATGGACTCTGACAGAAACCATAGTTACGAGAAACATATGTCCCTAATAATAAATTAAATCTTTGGTCAAAGATTGAAATTGCTGTTGTGTACGTGAGGACAGAACTCAGCTGGGCAGCAAGGCTGGAGGCAGCTACAGCAGCGACAGGGGTACCCAGCCCCTCCGCTCCTCCAGCTCCAGACACATACAGGAATATGCTGCAGCCCTCAGCTCTGACAGCCCTCTCCATCCCAGGAGTACCAAGAACCATGTCCTGAGCATGCACAATTCAGAACCAGCCAGCAAGAGATATACGTATAATTTCCATGTGGTATTGGCAGACACATTTTCACAGAGAGCACCAAGGCCCCTCCTTCCTCTCTGAACAGCCCCACTGAGGACAGCTCTACAGCTCAGGCTGCCACCCTGCTTGGAGACTCAGGTCTCATAGACAGATTCTCCATCTCCAAGAGCTGATTTTCTAGGCAAAATTCAAACCTATTGAGCTAATCCTCATCCAGCTCTAACTGTGCTCCCACAGAAACTCTTCTACCTTCCTTTTACTGTGACAGTCTTTGCTTCTAGCTCCCTGGCCAATGGCACTACAAAAGCAAGTGGGGGATGAAAAACATCCCACTTCCTTCAGCCCTCGGTATGTCTCATCTGGTGTAGAGTCACCTGTGAGCTGAGTTTCCCACAATTGGAAATTCCCCCAGGTTGGTTTAGTTTATGTAATTAGTAAAATACACACATTTTTCACTTCTCCATTGTTAGGCTGCATCTTAGCAAGCATGAAGCGTGGGAAAAGACAGATTTCACACAGAAACATGTCCTTTTGTTCCAGACTTTTGGCACAAGGTGTGTAGGGCTTCTGGAGGGTCTGGTTCCCTGAGCCAGAAACTCAGACTCCTATGAACAGTACCGCTTTCTACATCAGTGCACTGTATAAATCCTGAGTTTGTTTCAAAGCTTTATTGATAGAGAAACCAGCTCTGTCCCTGAAAGATTGTGTTGTGGAAGGGTAAATAGCACACTTTATTCATTTTGTGTTTCTCCACAGGCTCCTAAAACTGACCAGTGCTTCACAAAGCAGCTTCTTCTATGAACTGAGCTAAGAAAATGTGCAAGATTCGCTGTTGCAGCCTCTATAGACCGGTCTTAAACACCTTGCTCTTGTCTTTCGATGCTGGATAATGTGTAGCCCAGGTGTGAAATTCTATATCAGTTGCAAAAGCACCATGTAATGTGCTAAGAATTTTGTGAGGAGTTATTCTGGTTTACACTGCAGATGATCACTGTTCCTCCCATTCACCCAAGCTGAGATCCTGACCCCTCACAGCACCAGCAGCTCCATGTAGCCACATGAATCCTGCTTTGCAGGATCACAGCTTTTCTTTCTTTTACCTATGTCCCCTCTTATTGTCTTCCCCTCCCTGCTTTCCTTGTGCTACACTCAAACTAAACATGGGCCTCATGTGGCAGCACAATCTGAAATCCCAGCAAGCGGATGTTTTCAACTGGAAAACTCCAGGTACAAAATAGACCACCTTATGTGGGCCCAGAGGGTAACTTCTTGCCTGCCTGGTCATTATCAGAGGTGTAGGGTTGCATATATAATTATGGAGAGGTTGGAGCAGGCTGAGGCTGTAAATTCTCTGCTGTCTGCTTGAGGAGTTGAGCACTGAAGCTGTTTGGATACAAGTTCTTTGCCAGGTTAAAGTTGTTCCTCCTCATGACCTTGATGCAGCATGTTTGTCTCTGGTAGGGAACATATCTCAGGCCTCCAAAATTCTCCACTGGAAAAATACGAGGGAAATTGGAGCTGGGACCCAATAAACACTACTGCCTTGGGATCACAGAGAGGAGAGGTTTGCCTGCACTCCATTTCAAGCCACTCATCACTTCTGAATGTCTGATTAATCCATATTTCCCCTACTATTTTTGATATATGTTAATTTGCTGAAAGGTCTTCTATGTAGTTTGCAGACTTACACAACTTAAAAAACTGGCAGAAAACAACTTTTCATCCCACCTAGTTTTGAATTACTTTCTTTTTGCATCTTTTCTTGAAAACAAATGACTGGATTTTGACTCCAACCTGTTAGATACGAGGATGGCTTTAATTCGTTGTCAAAATTATACTTTTTATAGTCATAACCTGAAAAAAAGGAGGAGAAAACACATATGAAATTTACCATTTCTTAAAGTACTTATTACTCTTAAGGTAATTTTATTCCAGTACTTAAAATCATTGCTAACTTCTGCAGCAGTTAATTAATTGAAATTACTGTAGCTGTAGGAATCTGTGATGAAGAGGTACCTGCAATTTGACCTGGAATTCAAACTGAAAGTTTCTTGAACAACATTTTCCAAGGAATGAAAAATAAAGACCCTGTTGAATTTAATCAGTCATCCACTTCTTTTTATCTTGCCTGTTGTTTTCCCCTGGGGATTTGCTGGACATAACTCTTTGTCAGCTGATGTGCACAAAGTACCTGCCTAAGCACAACTTTGGCTTTGGAAAAAAGACGAAATAACATACACAAACCACTTGTTTTGTTATTCAAACTACAGAAAAGTCAGTATCATTAAAAATCCTGACTCTAGCCCACTCTAAACTGTCCCTCAGCTGATGAGAATGGCTCATGTAATAGTTTTAAAGATGACAAGCTCTCTGTGAGAGACACTCCCTGCTCATCCATATTTATGCTAGCAAAATTGTGATATCCCAGCCTGATTAATAAAGTTTGTGCTGCACTTTATTTCTCAGAAAATATTCCAGCGGTTTTATCCAGCCAATGTGTGGGAATTGTTTTACCCGTGGCAGAGACATGACTGATTCAGATACAGCACTCACCCACATTTAGTGGAATCAGTAAGAAAGGGCTTGGAGGTGCAGGGGGAGATGTGACTGAGTGGAAATATAGGAAAGCATTAGATAAACATGCAAACTATACCTGGTCGGAAGAGAGTTCTAATAAATCTTCTTAGTAATTTAAAAGGGACATAGCAAGTTTATGAACTACAAATAATCAGAGTGATTCATTAATCCAGATTTCTGTATATCCTGTATACTCTAAAACTAGGGTGCTCAGGGAATCACAGGCTAGTAACACCATATCCTGAAATTGTTATCAATTATTTTTATTCTTCGTGATTGTTTAAAATCCCTAAATTTCTTCAAAATCAGCTGGCACCATAGTGATTCCACACAGCACATCTTGTAAGTCACACTGTGCCTTTGGGTCTGCCCCAGAGGATAAGGGGGAAAGGAGAGGGTGAACAGTAAAAATCCCAACACACAATTATACACTATGTTCAGACTTTCCTGGATTTTGTTCTGAACCACATGAAACAAGGACTTAGGGACAGAGTTGTCTTATCAAAACTAACACTGCACCCTGCAGAAAAGATGTCACAGCTGTTCAGTCTGGCTGAGGGGAGACCAATGCAATTATACCAAGGTATACTGAGGAACCCTTGGTGCTATAAATAATAATAAAGGGTAAATAATAAAAAAATAAAACAGAACCCCCAGAAGTGAGATGCTTTAAATGAAAGGTGATGCACTGTGAACTTAACACACTGGCCCTTTAGCCTTTCTGTTAAAAAGGTAATCTGATTGCCATTGATTTTTTTCACCTCTGTTACTAAGAAGGTGATGGAATGGTGTCCACGCAGATGTATTGAATCAGATACTAAACACAGAGCAACATAAAGAACAATTATCAGCAGCCTTGCCTTCAGCTTGCTGATTATGACATTACTGAAAAGACAAGGTCTGGGTGACTTAAACCAAAAGGGAAAAAAAAACCCTAACTAAAGAGGAGAGGGAAGAAACTGATACACGTTTACCATCTGTCTGGGTACAGACAGTTCTTTGCCTTTACCAAAAATATGTATTTCCCCTTTGCAGCTTGATAGGTGTCAGAGTGTGATCAAGCTAATTGGTTTGATCATGTTACAGAAAAAAACACAGCACAGAGGCAAAGGCCGACCTGTGTTCATGTGTTTTATGTTACCTAGAAAGTTTTGTGTGGAGAATTTTATGTCCGTGGTTTATGTCTGGTTCATGCCTGAGTATTACTGGGCTTAATTATTGCCTGCATGATCATCAGGCAGATTTTCCTGAGGGCCTGTAAATACAGAGGCTGCCATAAGGCTGAGAATAACTCAATAGGCCATAAATAGGTGTATATATAGCCACGTTTGAATGACGTACAGAGGAATGGTTGGCCAAATTCTCCCAGGGCATAAAATGAGAAAACACCATGCGCCCACACAGCTCTTGATTTCAAGGCAGTTGGGCCAATTTACACATGGTGACAATCGGGACAGGATAATAGGAAGACTAGTGCTGTAAACTCTAACCTTGTGGTATTAAATTTCAGTCTGTCCAAATGGCACAGGCTGTTCCACTTGCATTTCCAGCGGCACAGTTTTACCTGACCCAGCCTGTGTAAAGAGTACAGCCAAGTAGCTCTGGTGCTTGGCTGCCTTTATGTACTAGCAAAAGTAATGACGCCTAGTATGTAGTATTATTATTTTATGACATCAGCATAGTATGACATTTTCTCAAGGGCAGCCCATATCCCTTGCCCTCCTTCATATTGGCAACCATCACTAATTGACTGTGAAAGTGGAGAATTCAGTGGTTTAAGGTGATCTCTTCTCTGAACTCCAAAACAGTTTGTGGATGGAAATCAGCTGAAGCAAAACATTGGTTCAATTACACTGTCAGGGGATATAGCTCCTGTACAACAAAGAGGTAAACATTTAATCCACTAGTATGTATTGCTGATATTATAGTTCTATTTCAGATGTGAGGATCATGTGAATCAATAAAAGCCAACACTGACATGACCTAACTAAAATAAACCCTGATGAGCTTCTGTTGCTGTAAGGAATGAGTATTATATGTTTGGTCTGGATAACACCTCAGCACCCTTGCTGGATTAGCAGCTCCCCTGTCCAGCTGAGGGTACCTTCCAAACTGTGTCACTCACTGAGAATAAGACAGACAATTTTATCCTTGAAGTTTGAAGGGCCAAATTGTGTTCTTCTTTCTTAGATGGAACAAAACTTATTCACCTCATTCCCTTCACTAGTTTATTCAGGGCATAAAGCCCTGGCTAATATGGATATGGAAGAGAAACTACTTGTATATTTAGTGTCTATGTGCTTCTGGGTGTGCATTTTTTACTGTGCAATAATTAATGACATCCTCCAAAGACAGCTTAAAGGACAGGTACATAAACTGTAGAAATCTAAATGGACATACCCTAAATAGGATCTCATGGTGCTAAGCCTGGTCTCAGCAAACACTTGTTATTGAAGAATATTTGCTTTTGCCTATAAGGAGAAGAGCTGGTGGATCAGATATGGATGAGACCATTTAACAATTCATTATGGCTTAAGCACACTATGGACTGCTTTTCTCTACAGATGAATAGTATCTAGTGGAAAATTATGTTGCACACTTTCACATCATTGAGCAAGAGCTTTGGCATCTGTTAATGATCCTATAATCAATATGAATATCAATTTCAGCAATAATGAGTTGGTTAGTCATTTTTTCAGCCTAGGGAAAACAAATTAAACTTCTTCTCAAATGCTTCTGCAGATAACCAAGAGCACAGCATTTTAACTCTATGATCATCCACCACAGAATTAATTGGACATTGGCCCTGAGGATGAGAGTAGAAATACATTAGTCAGGTGTTATTTGAACTACTTTGCAGAGCAAATCACCGGATATACAGGTGAGGGGACACCCACTTGTCAGCTTGTTTCATACCTCCCACCTCAGACACCATCTCTTCCACAGAAAATCCACAGATATAAGAGTGTGAGGGCCAAGGCTGCAGCCAATGTCCTACCTGAACATGTCAAAGGGCACAAAATCAGCAGCAGGTGCCACCAGGAAGAAACAAAAAAAGATTAAAAAAAGTGCTTCCACCCTTTCTAAAATAGGCCTAGAAAGCTTGTAGCCCAGGCTACTGTAAAAGACAGCAACATAACCTAGAAGAATTACAAGAATTTTTAGGTTTGTTTTTTTTTTAGAGACTCTCAATACGGGAAAATTTTTATCTTTTCTCCAAGAATATAAACTCATTTTGGTCTAAATAAATATACGAAGGGCTGAGAGAGTGATCAGAACTCCACCAAAGGAATTATTTTATGACATATGAAGAGAATATGTCTGATTTCAGAGAGCAGCAGTCCAGGACCTATGCTTTATTTTGTAACACAAGGGGGAAAATAGAATAGAAATTACTATTCTTAATGAGTTTCTCATAAGGGAAGAATTCCACTCTGCATGTCCTTCTGAATACCTGTGGAAAGGCAACAGGCTGCAACAAAGTTAAAAAAAACCAATGATGTCACACCTAAATTAATCTGGAGACTCCAGAAAAGTACTGAAACTATCACACGTATAAATTGCTAAAATCTCAGATTGAACCTGAGCTCCTCCATATGTCACCTTAGTCACCACAGGGTGTGAGGCAAGAAAACAGCCACAGTTTGCTCAGCTGGCAAAGGCAAAAGCAGAGATTTTGCCAAGTGACAGCTATCTGAACACTGTTCAGTGAAATGGACTGTTTGCTTGGATCATGCAAATATCCAGAATTGGATTACAAATCCAGGTCAGGTAATTTCTAGCAGTTCTGCAGTCAAAGGAACTTTGCCCATAAATACTGGGGGATCCAGCCTCATAAGATATGGACTTTAAGCAAAGAACTATACAGTGAATAACTGAAAAAAATCCTTGCTTGTAATTCTAATTCCAAATGCAACTGTTGTTTGCTGGTCCAAAGTCAAGACATAAACTTGGACCTGAATTTACAGCTGAGAACTGTTTAGAAATTGAGAAAACAAGATTTTTACAAAGAAGTTTTGCTTAGGGCATCGATTAACATTTTTCCTGATTTCTTCACTTCACTCCTAGCTTCTGGCTGTGACCAGAGGCATAATTACTGCAATTAAGGCTGGTTATTGGATCCAACCCAAGATGTAAGAGGATATACCATGTACAAATGTATAGTTCTTCTTAATTGTCTTCTATTTAAGAATTTCAAGGTGATTTAAATTTAATCTCATAGCACTTTTATGAAATGACTATTATAATTGTAGTTGGACAAATAAAGAAACTGAGGTAGAGACAAGATTTATGTGTGGTCAGAGCGGAGATATGAAATAAATCAGACCCTGGAAATGAGCTTCCTATCATATAGACTTGTCCTTGTTCTTTTTCCATTAGTATAGCTATTTTCTCAAACTTTTCAGCTCATCACCAACAGATTAAAGTGATTTGGGGAATCATCCAAGTCTCTGGACGTGATTTCCAAGTAAAAGCAGAGACAATAAGTATAACAAAGCCAAACTTCTACCAACGCTCAAAACTCAGCACTGGACTTCAGTGGAAGGAGAATGCTTGGAAAGAGGTGACTCTGGGAGAAATGTGGTCCAAAGATGAGAAAAATAAATAAAGTACAAGAATGGGAGGGAGAACCTGACCAGAGATGAATGATTCCTCTCCTGAGATGTGTTTTTGTTTTATCGCAATGACCTTTCAGAGGAAAGATGAAGCCAGCCTCAGGTAAAAAGAAATAGCCACATTTCATCTACAGTTAGCCTTTGTGACCTCTGAACTCTGCTTTTCTATCTGAACCTATTTCCATGCACCATTTCTCCTCACCACAGATAAGAGACTTCCAACTGCCAGAAAGAAACTTAGAGCTTCCACACAAAGGTTAGCAAGCGAGCATGACTACTCTTTAATTTGGGAAATTATCCCCACCTTGATTTTTAATATATCTCCCCTCCTATATGCCACAGGAATCTGACAAATGATGCAGGAGTGTTGGAGACTCAGGGCACCTCTGGATGCGGGCTGGCACATGCAGCTGTGCATGTGTGCTCACGTGTGTTTGTGTGTGTGTGTTTGTACAGCATATCTCATTATCGTATCATCACTTTTCAGCTATCTCTAACATGGGAGTCAAGGGGTTTGGGAGCACACACAAAAAAAGAGAGATTTCTAAGAGAGCAGGAGATTGGGCCGGGGTCATCCGAAAGGGTAATTATTGTTAAATGTCAGGTTAACTCTGAAGGCCTCAGCTCATCCAACTGAGAGCAGATTAGCCCAGATGGAGACATTTTCAACACGGTTCTGTCTGACCAATCAGCGACAGATGGGATTAACCAAATACCTTCTCTCATCTGCTTGCTCACAGAAAGGTCAGTTTCTGCTCATTGCTTCCGTTTTAACATGTGCCTTTCTTTTTTTTTTTCTTTTTTTTTTTTTTTTATTTGTGGTGGCTTTATGCAGGAAATCAAGGTCCTTTTATCAGTGAATTAAATATTCAACATCTAAAACCCCTTTTTTTTTTTTGAGAATCAACTTCATTCACTTTCAAGAGCTCTTTTATCTTTTCTTTTCTTTTCTTTCGTTTTTTTTTCCTGTAATGCTGCATGCAGATAGATAAAATATATATGTAGCTATCAGACCCCCAGCTTGTGCAAAGTGATGTTGTTCCATGGGCTTCACTGGAGCTACATTGATTTCTACCCACTGAGAATTTGGCCCAGTGTTTCAGCATCATTCCTCGACTGCTACAGAACACAGATTATTTTTACTTTTTCTTTCCTTGATTTGCGTTCCTTTCTAGAAAGAAATCTTTGGTAATTTTATTCTCAGCATTCATCTATTTAAGAGCTACAGTTTATGTCTTCTATCTAAAGTGCAGAAAGAGAAAAAAAACAATGCCACCAACAAGTTAAAACAAAACAAAACAAAACAAAACAAAGAACTCTCCCTCCAACCAACCCTGGAGTGCTTTAAAAACTAATAGTCTTTTATGTACAACCTCTTTTCCCAGACAGCTCAAACAAGTGCAAACATAAAACTCAGGCATAAAATGAACAGAAACTGAAAAAAAAAAATGTTCAGAACATAGTTACCAATAATTTGACTTCATATCCCTAGAAAGTTCTTTCATGCCTTAATTATTCTGATTAAGAGGGAGATCCTTTTGGTCTCTTGTTAATTTTGTTTCTGAATTTCTGATGTGGGTGATAGATATAAGTGGCAAGGGCCAAACTGTCTGAAAATTTTATTGGCTAGTGTTTTGCTTACACTTAAAGTCTGATGGTGCAAAGGGACCTTTCCAAAGCATTTACATCACCTTTATTTTTCTTTTCTATTTCTAGGACTCTGTAAAAAGGTGTCAGTGTGAAAGTGAAATGTTGGGCCTTATAAGAATTGCCATAGTGAGAGCCAGGTCCTGATGATGTTCTGGAGTGATTTTTCGGGGGAAGTGGTCCAACCCTGGAATGAAGGGAATATTTCCTCCTAGGGCAGAAATGTTTTCCACCACTGAAAGAGTTCACTGGAGAAATGACACGGAATTCTGGGCACCAAACAGATCTTAAAACAGGATGGAGAGTTGGAACTAAAGAATCTTTAAAGTTCCCTCCAACCCAAGCATTTCTATGGTTCTAAGCCATTCTATGATGGACAAAATATGGGTTGACAGTCAAAGAGAAGTTGGAAAAATCCTCTCATTTAGGATATTTATAATAGAATTGTAGGAGGACCTGAAAGACACACAGAAACAACTGAATAAATGGACAGATTGAGAAAGTGGTTTATAAAGTCTTTTGCTTCTCTTGTTCCAAGCAGCATCCCTGTTCTTCTGGCCTGGAACTAGGTCTAGTTGAAACTAGAACCTTAAATATAAAAATGAAGAATTAAGACTCCTGATCTGGAACAATAGGAAAAATGCAGGCAAGCTGCAGTCTAACTGTGTACTCTTCAGAGGTACGGAAAGCACAGATAAAATCTCAGTGGTTGTTATGGGCCAAATCATGTTTATGAACACAAACCTGTCTAGAGGCACGAAGGAATGGAAGCTCCAAAGGTTACCTTCCTCATAAGCTGTCCAGAATATGAGTCCAGATACAGACAAAAATACCAGTTGTGAACACGTGCCGTGGTGGACCTTCATCCCCAGTACTTAGTGGAGCAGAAAGGATCTGCTCAGGAGGGATACAACATTAGGGGGTTAATTTTTTTCCCTCTAATATGCAAGAGGTTTCACTCACCATCCTATCTCCTAGAAGGACTATTATTACAATATTAATTGGAAGGGCTGAAGTGAGTAACTCAAATTTGCCAAGCAGTTTAGCAACAGAACCAAGTTCTGATTTCCCTGATCTACTCCTTTTTGGCCTATGGGTATCATTGGTTCTCTGCCTGCCTCAGCACTGTGGCTCCCTTTGCAGCATATAACCTTCACTCGAGCAGGTAATATCATCAAAATCAATTACTATGTCAATTAAATAGCCCTGCCCATCATCACCACAAATTAAATGGAACTACTGTGCAAGTTGAAACCATTTATTCATTTAAATTATGTGTCCACCATTGCTCTCTGTGCCAAGCCTTTGAGCTCTGCCATGAGTTTGTATCTAGATGCAATTGGGCTTCCTAATTCTTCCTTAAATATAAGGGCTGTAGCAGCCATCAATTATCCGTGAATGATGCTAAGTTTTTACTTCTCAGGCATGTCCACATATCAAACTCTGGTGTACTATGGTGACATGAAACTGTTTCTAAGGTAAATACAGTTTTACTCCTGATCATTTTATGGACAGGAACAGAAAAACAAAGGGTGAAATGATTTGCCCAGTAGAAAATAGTAGGTCAATGACAGATTTCGGAGCAGAACCCAGGTGTCTGGAATTGTCGGCTACTTGCCTACCCATCGGACCACACTAATTCTCAAGAAGAGCTCAGCCTTGTTATTTTAAAGCTCACTTTCCTACACAGCTGCTCTTGTACTTCATACACTGTGCTTCTAGGAAATTAACATATTTAACAACATGTCACATACAAAAAATAAATGTCTTTGATAATCATTTGAATCAGGCATACAGGGAGTCCAGATTCTTTTTAGTATTCAGAGCAAAGCATCTTATCAGAGATCTACTTAAAATATGACACAGCTTCTTTATGTAATTGTGTTAATTCAATAAACCCCTGTTTCAATAGCATGGGTTATTTTTTCCAGAATTCTGACAAGAAAAAAAAAAAAAAGGAGGGAGAAAGCTTTTAGTAAACTTGGGAAGAACCTATGTTAATCTGAATGTAAGACCCAAAAACGCAAAGAAGAAATCAGTTTATGCATGAATCCAGTACACTAATACTTGAAACTAAATTCGAATCTACACATGCTTTTTGCTTTGTGTGCACAAAAATTTATATCTATCTATATATAGACATATAGATATATCTCAAGTCAAGCAGAGAAGATTCAGTGAGGTTATGAAAACAAGATTCTACAGGAAACAGCTGAGCTCAATTCTGTTTCCCAAACCTCCCAAGTTGTAAAGTTGTTTAAGAAAATCATATTAATTTACTGCAGAGCTAATTTAATAAATGAAAGTATTTGAGCAACTGACCTTCTTAGTACAAATATAAATCACAGTGTTTGAATTCACATGGAGCAGGAACAGACTCCACCACAGAATATTTACAAAAGAGTAGGATGAACTTTGGGGTACAACATGGAACTGGACTCTGCCCCACTCTGCTGCACATCTTTTCTTGACCAAGATTTACTTTTCATCCAACTCACGAGTCTTGCCCAATGTTGCTTTGCCTTTGTACCCAAGGAGGAGAAAAAGGTCTTTTGTATAAACAACCTGGGTGTAATACTGTTAATGCTTTGAGATCTCGAAGTAAAAAGTGATGGTCAATACTGTAACCAAGGTAAAACCCATGTAAAGAAAATGTGGGCAGTTAGTGTGTCTCTGCTCAAGCCAGGACAAAACACAGGTGAATTAATTTGCATTTTAATTCGCCACTACAAGTCTAATGCTATAGTGTGAGTGCAGATCATGATTTTCTACTCATTTTTTATTTGTTTTAATACTTCTCCTGCTTAACTGCAGGCCTTGATATTGGGAATTAAGGATATGCCTTGAAAAGATCTTCGGAAACCCGGGAGAAACATCTACACAAGGTCAAGCGTGGTTCTTTCAATCTATAAATAAAAGTATTTTCGATCCAGGCTATAATTATCCCCTAACTACCTTATTGCATGAGAAAGATGAAGAAAAAGTAGGAAGTAGTTATAAAATGGATATTATAATTTTTATCATTTTAAGGAAAGATTTAAGTCATAAATTAGGGTTTTGCTGTTCATAGAATTCTATTAGAAAAGCAGAATGATGAATCAGAAGGAACCGTTGCTGATTTAAAAAGGAAAGTGTTTTCTGTGCAACAACTTTATTCCTTGGAGCGACTAGAAGAGGTATATCTTAGCCATCTAAACCAAAAGTCTCCCAGTACTAAATAGTTAATATTTATAGGTAACTTTGCAATCATTACTATCAACAGACAAAAAGCTACAATAATCCGATTGCCATCACTTTAACCAAAGCCTGTGTCGTAAACCTTGTAATTTTCTGCTGTCATGCTCAGGCACTTTCAACACATTTAAATTAGAAAGGACTATGCTAATTTTGCTTCATAGCCAGGGTAATTGTTGTAAGACATAATTATCTTTTTTTTTTTTTTTTAAAGGATCGTTTTATTCTCCAGAGTTGTTTAAATTCAGTCTCAGTTACTGCTCGTCCTTTCATCCCTACACTGCATTCTGGCTCCCACCTCCATTAAATTATTCTTTTCATCTTCGTTAGCTGGAGACAACTTAACCCTCCTTTCTGATGGACATTTCAGGCCCTGGCACAACTCTGTTAAAAGGAGGAAAGTATGCTAAGGACAAATCTAGTTCTTTGTTTCCCCCTGACCTTCCTGAGGAGTCGTCAGAAGGTTTGACATGTTAAGTCATCTTTGATGCCAGTTTAAAGCTATAGCCCAGCATACAGCCCTCTTGATTATCGACGCATCAGAGCTTTGTCCTTATACGAGCAATGAGTTTAAGCTGAATAATACTGAAATACAGCCAAACAGAAAGAGAATATGTGGGTTTTCCACTTGAATAATGTTCACCACGTAGGGCGCTCCCCGTAGTGTATTTCCAAGACTTTTCAGCCAGGATATTAGTAAGAGTTTTCATTGCAGTAGCAAGTAAGAGGCACAGAATGTAGGGCCAGCCAGCAGCCGGATGACTCTGCTAATTGGCCAGGTCTGCTCTGTCAGCTGCTCCACCCATTGGCAGGTACAACACATCAGAGCTGCCTTACAAACCCCCTGCCTGGTGCTGCAGCTGGGGATATCCCATGGTGTGTCCTTACAGCAGGTAAATTGACTGCTCCCTCATTATCAGTGGTTGTTCCAGGGCACCTGGAGCCAGAGCTAAAGGAAACACTGCTGAATGAAAATACCAGTGATACTAGTTACTGATTAAATGCTGAGAAGTGAATGGAAGCATTGTTTGCAGTCCAGGTGGACTGACGTTGGCACCATGACATCTTCTGATGCCAAATGGAAGACCTGAGCCGAAAAAGGAGAAACATTTAGGCTTGATGCCAGCAGACCTTGGCAAGTCATGTACTCTTCAGAGCATGTCAGCAAGTCAGTTGCTGGGCATGTTAAAAGGCGTGCCTTGGTAATTGAGAATCTGATGCCTCATCAGAGCTTCAAATGTCTCCTGTGGGGTTGCTCGGAGAAGTTTCCAGTAGACAGTTTTTTCTTTCCCTTACATGTTTTTTCTCTGCTAGAGAAAGGGAAGAAATTTTAGCGATAAAGTTTCAGGTCTGTTATAGCCGTGCCTGTCACCACCCATCAGCTACCACAGATAGGACTCGTTAAGGACCACGTTCTCTGTGTTATAGTGAGCGTCCAAAGGAATGAGGCACTGAAGAAGCAGTGCTGCAACCTGACCACAGGGCAAACCTCCTCTCCTTGTGCCCGTAGAAGAAAAAGTCGGTCTGTGTTTTGGCAGAATAACTTATTGCCCCACTTTTCAGCTGTGCGTGTTCTGATTTCCAGCTATAGGACTTTGACTGTCAGCTTTGCTCTCCCCATGATAACCCCACTGCTTCTTTTTCTGGCCTTGCTGTTGCCTTCTTGTGTCTTTTTCCTGGATAAAAAAAATAAGTCTCCACAGACTGGGTTTTAGTGATTTGGGTTTTTTCTGTTTATGTCCCTATACTGTCTTTTTCATCCTTGTATCTGAACAATTTCTAGTTAGCAACAGGGCTATCAGTTACCACATATCTCTTTGCCCTTCTGTCCTCTCCCTAAGGAAGGGTATTTGTGCAGTGGAATGACACTGCTCCTTACAAACATCCTTTTATTGTCAAAGTAATCAATTCTGCTTGTATGGAATGGAATGATAACTAAATAATCAGCAGCCCAATTGGTACAGTCAAATCTGTTTGCATTATTCAAATATACTTGTACTAATATGTAATTAGTGAATATCTATGACAGATGTGACAGAAATAATGCCATTAAGGATAAATCCATTGTTTTCCCTGGAATGAGTGGACCTTCACAAAAGAACCAAACTGAGATCTTAACTGCTGTTCCTTTACCATGTACCAACAGACCCGGGTGTATGTCTGTGGCTGCAGTCAGGGGAACCACATGGCCCTTGAAGACTTCCCCATGTTACTGAGCAGCTGATGAAGAAACCAGGACCTTCACTCCCTGCAGTTTGATTTCTTGGCCATGTTTGCACCAAGCTGAGATTCTGGAATGCGGAGAATCACAAAAATCATCTGCCTAAATGACTAACTGAAATATCTCAGGATATTTGTCTGTGCCAGCATTGGTGGAGGAAGAGAATGTTAATGAAGGAGAACGTTTCTAATTAGGAACCTCTAACAGTGTCCTGGGATGAACAAGGAGTGAAAATTGTCTCCCCGCAAGCCCTGGATTCAGATGTTTTGTTTATGCACACACACATGTGGATACACACACTCACACACACACACACTTGATTTCCAAATGCCACAAGTCATTTACATCACTGTTAATGACTCTGATGAGTTACATGTGCCGTCACTGCTCCAGGCTCTGTGTTTCCATGTTCATATGGCATTAGGGGTTAAGTTAATTCCTGCTGCAGTTGTCATGCTGGAAATGCCCAGGGTTAAGCAGAGATGACTGGGACCAGTGGAAGTGCTGGATCTCGTAACACTGTACAAAGCAGCAGATATTGTCATCTGCTCAGTCACAACTGGTGCTCGGAATTGTGGCAGAGCCAGACCCCAAATCAATGATCAGCACTTACTCTTTTGCTCAGCAGGAAAACTTGAGGTTGTTGCGGTCTCTGGTAAAATTGGACTTCTTGTGAGAAACACAGAAAAACTTTACAATAGCCATAACATGTTCAATCAGTTAATTTCTATAGTGGCCTGAGAACAGTCTCATAGCAACACTCCTCTTCCAGAAGATCCTCTTCTGTATTCTGGGGAAAATAATAGGTTTTGTTCCCTTTCATTCAACACTGAGATGCCCATCGTAAGATAAGAGTCATCAGTGAGACAGACAGATGGACAAGCTATAAGTCATTGCAGAGGTCTGTAAAACGAGACAGGCACAATTCCTTCCATTTCAACTCCTTGTTTCCTCTCTTCGACCCCACCTTGATCCCCGGTGTTCTTTAATGTCAGGGCACTTGGGGAGGATCTGTTTATGGACATTCAACAAGCAGCAAATAAACCCTCATGTTATTTGTAAGCATGGCATTTTCAAGAGGTATCGTTGGTTGTTTAACAACATACAGTGTTTTTGTAACTGCAGAAAAGGTCCTATGGGCCATTAAGCAATCATTTATTGGTTAAATATCTCCATTCCCAGTAATGAATTGCTATTTTGCGAGAACAAACATTTCCTTTCAGTTTAATTTTCAGATTTGGAGGTCGCAATGGTGTGTGCTCTGGAGAGGGAATAAAGTCTGGGACCATGACGTTAATACACTCCCAACTTTTATTTCCTTCTCCAGCTGTGACTACACCTCCAGTACATTAATTTCCCTGTTTTTCTTAAGCCTCCAGCCTCTCAAGGAGAGATATGTATGTCTTTACTACTCCTCTTGTCTGCCTAACTCACTTATCACTGAATATTTACCTGCAGTGAGATAAACATTGAATTCCTTTAATTGGGCATTCGTAAGTGCTGCCCTTACAGATTTCTGAGTATAAGAGAGCAACCAGGTTGGTTTGCTATATTGCTTTAGTCTTCTGTTTTTTGGCTTAGTTCCTTTTTAGTTGAAGAATTGAAGTCTTGGATTAAGAATCTTGGAAAATTTATTCCTTTGTTTGTTCCACCAGAGGGACTCGTACAGATTTTGCAAAAGCCTCTTAAGAATAAATCATGTTTTCCAATGCAGGTTTTTGTTTTTTTCACTTTTCTGAAGATTGTGCTTTTGAGGATAAGGAACAGGTTTCTGTAACCTCTATAATCCTTCTTTTTTTCTTAGAAAACTCTGGATCTAGCCTGTGTCAGTGACTGATTTTTTTGACCCCAGTGAACTTCATGCCCTGCAGTTTTCCAGGAGCACTTCAGCCTGTTCTGTTGACTTGAGAAAATTATTTTTAGCCTCATGTTGCAAGTGGGAAATCTGAGATATGATGATCTGAAGTACTGGAGGCTGCATGACTGAGCAGGGAACATGACTGAGCAGAAGCCAGATTCATGGACCAGTGTCTGACCCAACATGGCAAGGATGAGCCCAAAGACCCAGCCTGACACCTGGGCAAGGATGAAGTTCACAGCTTTCCCTTAACCCCCTGAAGTTATGGGATTTTATTTTATATTTATGTAAAGATATATATTTTGGAATGACTGAGATCATTATAAAGATTAAGGAAAATGTGGTCAAATGGGCAAAGCAGGTAGCTTTGATTCTATCCTTGGCTATACCACTGAGTTTCTAGGATGGCCTCTGGCAAGACTTTTTGTCTTTTTTCTGCCTCAGACTGTTAATTTGCAGTCTCTATTCTTGCCTGAAGGCACAGTGGGGCAGTGACAGTCTCTTCAAAATGTTAGTCCAGTTCCTAGCATGATGGCTTACTGCATAGAGCAAAAACTATGAGGCACAACCATAATATTATTTTTTCTCTGCTATTCATTACATTCACTGTGAGCACCCTTACAGCAGCCGTTCATTATTTTTTATTTTTTTTTTAAGAGAAAAATGAGAAAACAAGTCCTGGACTATTCACAGGCTTTGTAGGCATGTATTTGTAATTGTATGGGTTGGAAGGAATACTTAAGGCAAGTGTATGTTACATGGAGGTGAATATGACCCCACTTGTCCCAGCTATTAAAGTCCATCTTATCTCAAGGGACGAAAAGTGAGTCCAATTTGATACAACTCCTGCTAGAATCAGAGCA
The DNA here is from genome assembly GCA_013398015.1 of Oreocharis arfaki. Classification (NCBI taxonomy): domain Eukaryota; kingdom Metazoa; phylum Chordata; class Aves; order Passeriformes; family Paramythiidae; genus Oreocharis; species Oreocharis arfaki. The sequence continues at coordinate 381,194 of VZRR01005155.1, read as the reverse complement.
CATGGGCCAGGTTATATACCTCCAGTATCCAATTAAAGCAGCTGTAGTTACAATACGAACTTTAACACTTGCCACAATAATACTTGCAAAAAGCAGATTAAAACAGCTTTGGAAATGGCACCAATATCATTCGCACTTCTTTGCAGCATGTGATTCTGGAGCTTGGGCTCAAACATGGTGACTGGGAGGAGGACAGGTCCCTGCCAGAGCCTGGGTGCACACAGCCTTCCCTGTGCAAGCACATCTGGGATGGGAATCATTGAGGCAATCAGCACAAAGAAAATATCTCGTAGTTATCAGCTGCCAGCAGGACCCCTGCACGCTGGAAGAGGGAATAACAAAAACAGGACTTCCACCCAGATGAGCTCTTAATAAGCAAGTGAAAATCCAGAGTAAATAGACTGATGGAGCTTTGTAGAGGTGGTACTACCTTAACCCATTGGCTGTTTACTCAGAAGCTCTTTTGCTGTGCAAACGAGCATTGGGAAGGCCACCTATCGATTCGCTTTCTTCCCTCTGGACACTTACAATCTATCAAGCATGGAGAGCAAAACAGAGGGAATGAATCCTCACTGTGGCACAGCAGAAGTTGCTGAGAAGAGAGAAACTCTTCTTTCTGCCGTGCTCTGTGAGGGACGTTTCCCTGCATTCAGGCAGCACATCTGAATAACTCCTCTCCTCCCTATTAAGTCGTCGGAAGGGGCAAGAGCCTGTTCCAGCCTCCCTGCTCGGATTTAACCTCAACGGGTTAACTTCATAAAACTGCAGCTCTTTATTCCAGCCTGCGATTTCCCATCATACTTTAGGACCAGCGAACCGTCCCTTCATTGATGGCACCTTTTGGCTTCACAATAGAAGCCAATTTGTTAGAATTCTTCACAGGTCAGGGGCTGCGTGAAGATGTGGAGGGCGCAGCAGTGGCCGCTGGAAAATGAAGTTGTATTCGCTTGGCAAATTATACGTCTGCTGCACTTTATGGGCCTTGATTTCCTTTCCCCTTTCTCTCCCTCTCCCTTCCCAGCCCCCTCCCTCCAGCCCCTCCCTTATCCTCTCTTTTTTTTAAATCGGAGAAGCGTGTATGTGAGCTATCGTCACATATCCAGTTAATGTAGGTTAATAGATTGATTCCAGTGACACGGATCATAATGAACAGTAAATTGTTTTATCTCTTAAGTCTTATTTGGTCAGCCAGGAAAACATATGAGGTAATATGGCTTGGACTAAATGGACCGTATAATAGATCTCCCTCTAAAGAATAAGGACAGGGGTGACAGCGCCTCTTATGATTAATGAAAATAATAATGGTCCTGAAATTGAAATTTTTCTAATTTTTTTTCCTTCTTCTCTCTTGGCTGCCACCAAAAACTTCATCCAGCAGATGATTTGTGCACAATAACCACCTCTGACTTCTCCCTCAACTCCTAATACAAGTTTAGGGAGTGCTGGGGAGGGAGAGTTGAAGAGGGATGGATGGTTGCCTACACTTCTAAGAGCTTGGCTCAACAGTAGAGTCACGTATAAACACAAACTGTTTGCTTTTAACCCTGGGTTTGAAGCAGATACTTTCAGGATCTTGCAGCTTGCCCAAACACAGGATTTCCAAATGTGTCCAAAGGAGTTCTATTATTTAAGTGCTTTGGAAATATCGCAATAAGGTCTTAGACCTTCAGACACATCTGCTTGTTTATTTATGCAGGAGCCCCTACATTTATTGGTTGTGTACAGCATTAGGAATGATTTGTCATTATTAATGAATATTTACATTTGCTTGGTGTCAGTGCTTCTTGCTGTAATACACGTATAAGAAGGTTAATTCTGCAGCTGAAAAAAGAGGTTGGGGCAGAATCAGACCTTTTACAGAGCAGCTATGTCAATTTTTTTGTTAGGGGTTTCACCAAAGTGCTTCCGTTTGGCTCAAAAGAGCTTTCAAATAAGACTCATGAGCATTTATCTTGAACAGCATCAGATGACCTGGGAGACAACATGAGATCTTTGTCAAATAGGAAATCTCTATCTAACTACTGTTAATAAGAGTGGGGAGAACAAATCCAAATGGGATCAGTAGGGCACATACGGAAGTATCAAACACGGTGACCCGGCATGACCAGAGGCACTCATGGCACTGGAGAGCATTTGTGCATATGTGTGTGGGTGATTCCCTGGTCTCCTCCAGTAAAGCCATGGGAGAACAGAAATATCACACTGAGTATAAATGTAATCTTCAGTCCTTTCTTCAGGAGATTCATATAAAGTAAAACAAAAGCAAGGATCTAGAGAACTATCCCATGGAGTACCTTCCCATACAAGCATAGTAATATGGATCGGTGTACCTATGACCAAGCCTGGATTTTGCACCCCCACAGTTTTTTATGTTGCTTGTCTTTTTTTCTTTCTTTTTTTTTCTACACTTAATTCCTTTTAAGACTGTAACAAACAACAGTAAACACTCTGTCCTTTCACTCCTCTTTTATCTTTGTGCTTTACAGCTTCTGTGTTGTATCCGTTTTCATTCTTATAGGATCAATAAAAGGTTTGTCACTTTGCAAAGTTTTGGAAACCAGAAATTGCACTTGAGGAGTGGGGTAATAGGGGTTGTTTCCTGATGCTTCTGTACAGTTGCATCCCTCTTTTTTTTCTTTTAATTCTTTTTTTTTTCCATTTTCCAATATCTAATCTCCATATCTGCAGTCATGCTTTTGGGTTTTACACTGGCTGTCAGCAGGCAATCAGTTCAGGCATTCAGCTTCTTTGGATTAACATCAAGCTCTGCAGTTTGGGTATATTAGCAGCAGGGTCAATCACGGCAGCAGGAAGCAGCCTGAGCAATAAAAAGAAAAAAAAAAGGAAAAAAGGAAGACTAAAAGGAACCCTCTGAACTTCAAGGGTCTGGAAAACCCAAACTGAGACTAAACTTCATAAATATCCCTAATCTCTGGTTTAGAAGCCAGGATTGTTTATGATTCATGGCATTTGATGACATTTAACAGCATGCAACCCATTACAGCCCTTAAGTCATTACACAACACGGCAGAAAATGTCATCAGGTGCCACAACAACAAGGCAGGTTATTGGAGGGGCAGGGTTCAGTTCAGATTAGTTCAGACTTCTGACGGATGCTAGCCTAGTTCCAGACTGAACCCAAATTCTGCTTGTCAGGCTTATCTCTCTAACAGATCATCCTCGCTTCTCTTTATGTTGTACAACTTCCTCCCCCACAGCTCAAAATCCAAATTCCCAGCTTCTGGTGGAGCACTGGCAAAAGTAATGATCATTCTTATGCGGGAATTGCATCAATTATTTTTGTAAGAGGAGCTGGGGTCAGTCTGGATCCTCTCTGAATGTGCAGAGGGTTACTTATATCTGACATTATGTCTTAGTGATCTGCACCTCGAGACATTTGTGCTGATCTGAGAAGATTACAACTTCCAGTGATGAAATCCAAGTGTTAGGTATTGGTTAGGAAACCCACAGGATTAGTGAGCTGCAGCAACGTGTGTGAATAATGTGCTTCACAGCCATGTTTCAGGGCACTACAATTAACCTTAATAAAGTTACCAGCATCTAGAAACAAATGGGGCATTAAAAATCTGTATGAAATATTTAGCTGGAGATCTTCCCATAAGTGAGTGGAGATTGACACACCACATCCTAATCCCCTGCACCAGGGGAGAATTTCCTCCAAGATAAGGAGAGTTTACAGATCCCTGGCAATAAACAGCTATAGGTAGAAAAGGAAATAGTTTTTATGGTGCTGCGCTGGTTTAAAGAGCTGGATTCAGAAAAAGTCACCTGCATTTCTTAAATTTGAGCTTGACTGCCAAGACTCAATGACTAACAAGAGAAAATTCCACACTACCAAGGGAGCTGAGAAGATCCCACATTTCCTTGTATACCCTCAGTGTCTAAACCCTACCAACCTATGCAAACTGGGCAGAAATTTCAGAAAATTGCTATGGGGCATTCTGAGGACCCTGTTTTCCAAATGCTGCTGGTGTCTTAATTTCCAATGTTTAAAACATATGAAGTATCCACAGAACGGCAGGAGAGTGAGGATTAGGGGTAAATAGAATGGTGACCAAAAGGGACAATGAATCTTTGCAGCCTGAGAAAACTTTGGCTGTTAGATGCTGGTTTGTATTTCCATTTGATTTATCAGAACCGATTTAGACTCCTTGTAACTAATAGAGCCTAGCTATCTTTTAGAAGCTTTTAAGTGGCCTAAAGTTACAGAAGGAAGGACACAAAGACAACATTTTAATCTGCTGATACTGTGTCTCGTCTGGTCAAAAACACAATGGTCATATACAATTCACTTATTTATTTGGGGAAGTCTTGGGCTGCAGATACTGGAGGCAACGTATATGTCATCCATAACAATAATATACATGCATCCCACACATCTGAATATCCTTTCCATTTGATAGAAATGGTGTGTATATATGCACACATTTACATGTAACACAACGTTGCCTTATTTTGTCTCTTATGGAAGAAAAAAAGACATTAAAAAATCCAGTGACTGATTTTGCTTCTTGAACCAAGTCAAATATTTTCTTGTCAGTATGCTCATAACTTCAGACTGCAGAGGTCATGGCCTTGACTTTCTCCTTCAGATGGTTTGTGAGTGGAATGTCCTTGAGATTAAGGTTCCCTTTGTTTTCCTTGGGAGGGGCTTTGCTTACACTGGCAAGCAGCTGAGACTTGCCAAGGTCCTCCAGACTCTGTTTATTAGATTTTTATCTTCTTATCAGAGTCTTCCTCCTTAAATCATGTCAGCATTTTACCACTCTTCAGGGATTCCTGGTGTTTTATTGTCTCTGAACTGCTTGGGGGGTGGGGGTAAAGGAAGATATCCTAGCAAAAATAACATTTATATAATGGCAGTGATGGGAAAGGTTCAACTGTCTCCTTAAGATTCTCATCCTGACCAAAGTGACCACTAACTGGCCATCTACTGTGGATTTAATTAAATCTATATTTAAACAAACTCCCATTGATTTTGTTGAGAGTTTTGGGCCTGGGGAAGGACTTTATAATTTGGTCTGGCATTCCTGCCCAACTCTGACATGAGAAAAAGTCAACCCAGTTGGTTACTGCCATTATATTGTATTTCTTGGCAAAACAGAATTTCTTTTTATTATTATTTTCACATTAAAAGGTACATTGTGACTTAATAAGATAATACTAAAAAATATTCAATCTACTGGTTCCTATTCCTACTAAAATCAGCCAAATCTATTATTTAAAGCTGATACACACAAGTCTATGTATAATTAGAGTTTAATGTGTGTATACAAATATATACTCTAAAAGATACACATCTCTATTTTATCTTAAATTAAAAATCTCAAAGAACTCTGTAAATCTTAATGCCTAGCTCCTCCCAGATCTGCTCTGGAGTAAACCGATTATGAAAAAATTCCTTTTCCCAAGGTCTGAGCCAGGGAGGGAATAAATCCTTATCATACACAAAGCAAGTGTGGGGCATCTCTAGCTCAAGTGCTGTATACTGTGCAGAGGAATGTAAATGATTCATGATGAAGACACAAGCAGATCACAGTTTGTGCCACATGTGCCTACAGATCAGCAGAAGTGGAATCTCAAACAGTTTGAAAGCACGTGAGCCTCTGGTGTGAAGGTGAAGGCTCACTTTGAGTTCTAAGATGTTGATGAAGAAGTTAATCCTCTTGAGGAGATGACCTGGAATTGAAAAACCAAAGAGAAAATTCAGCCAGTGCTTCAAAATATATGAACAGGTCCTCACAGGGTGTGAAACACTTATCATTGTTAAAGGTATCTGCCTGTTGGCATCCATTAAAGATGTGCTCAATCTGGTCATACAGCAATAGCCATATTATACACAGAGACAGACAGACCAAATTTGTACTAGTCTTTGGAATATATTCATCTTGGGATTGCTGTCACCCTTTGTCAGGGGAATGAATCAGTGGTACTGCTCATACTTTTCTGCTTTAGGTAACTACTCTTTTGATAATGAATCTTTAATGATAATTGCTCTTCTAAGGAGAGCATTTTCCACCCTTGTTAAAGCAATACTTTCTTGTGGAAATGTGCTTAACATTAAGGCTTCAAGACTGGTGTACTTTTCCAATTGATAAAGATCTCCGTGAAGGACAGAGATCTGAAAATTTTGGCAAAGACTCTACGACGCAGAAGTTAAAAATTAATTGTGAAGAAAGATGTATGAGGTGTTATTTCTGATGCTCTCTGCATGTGACATTAATGTCTTTAATCCTAATGCTAAACCTTACCTAAGCTAACAGGCTCTATAAAATGAGTAAAAAAATATCATTTTAACCTTATTCTTTTATACTGACATTGTAAAACTTCAAAATAATTCCTGTTTAGGGACAATCAGAAACCATTCTACAGTTTGGCAACAGATGTCTCTACAAACTCAGCACAGTTATGGCAACCTTACACCCAATTGCTTGAATTTTCAATACAGAATTTAGCATTTTGTCCTGGAGAAGTTCTTACGCGAGCAAAACCCAGTGCAGCTATGGTTAAAACAAACCCTATTTTGCAAAGTACTTTAGTCACTATAAGTCCTAGACATGCAAGTCCACGTGTTCTTCCAGCCTTCCAGGAACACGCTCATCCTTCCTGTGCTGTCTGGAGGAGTGACAAATGCCTGCCAGAGCTACATGAAGGAGGAACTCTCACATTTTTAAGGAAATAAATATAAACTACAACCCAACAAACATCAGCAGAATGGGGTTTTGTTATTCCTGGAACAGAAAGGGTGGAAAGTTTTGGGCCATGCAAGACTTTAGGACTGGTGCTGCTTGTAACTACCTGATTGCAATAGCTCCAGATTTTTCCTTCAGCTAAGATGAGCTGTACTGAAAAAAAACAAAACAAAACAAAACCTGGGTTTGTGTGCCAGCACCAGCCCTCAGCTCCAGATTTGATCCAGAACCAGCAGGAATGGGAAAGGAAAGGAAGGAGTGTAATGTGCATATGGGCAGATCTCTGTGCGAATGCGAGCAGGAAAGGCAGCATCGCAAATTCAGAAACATGGAGCTACTAAACTAATCTGGCAACTGAAAAGCATGTTAAGGTTGTTTTAGCAGTCATTTACTATAAAGAACTGAGATGATAGAGAGGAATTGGTGTCCAGTGAGTTCCCTCCCCTGCCATTGCTTCAGGAGAAGGTGCCCTCTGCATAAGCCGGAGGAAATGTAAATATCTTACCAGCAAGTAGTTCCATGACAGTTAGAGCCATGTGCAGGGACTGTTGCAGCATGTGCCTGAGATGTGACTCTTTCAGTGGAAGTCTATTTACAGGATGGAGCATGTGATTTTAATTGCAAGTATGTTCCTTCTTCCTTTCAAATTCCTCATGTTTTCGCATATACCATTAAAAGATTGTCATACGAGCTTTCATTGCATTCTTTGGCATGTCTTCCAGAATGAGAGGAGGAAAAAAATCCCTGTTAGTGCCAACAAAATCACATACCAAATATGAGAAACAGATAAGACAGCAGATTCAGCATGGAGCAGAGTGGGAGAAATCAGATAAGAGGAGATCCAAAGCTTGGGCTTTCCACTCTCCACTCATTCTTTTACAGGATTGACTTTGTTCCCCCTCTTTTCCTTGGGATCATCTTCCTAATCTGACCTCACCTCCAAAAACTGGGAATTTGGTTCCATTACCTGGGAAAGTTCAGGAAAGGACTGAGAAAAGAATGAGGGATTCAGGAAGGGGGGTCTCATTGGCTTCAGCACACACGTTTGAGGAGGAAAATATTTCTGGGGACTGTGGGCAGCTAAATTCTGCCTTTGGAAGTGCAGAGGGAACAATATTGAAGGTTTCAAGGCATTAGGCTTAAAAACACTCAATAATTCAGGCCTTTGGATTTATGTGCACCATATAAGCAAACTTAAAATGATTTTGCTATTAAAAAAATTGACTGTATTTTTAATGAGCTCACTGTATATTTCAGTGGGAAACATTCACGGTCTCCTCATTCCTGCTCCAGGCTGGTGGTATTTCACTAGATCTATCTTTAAAAAGAAACTCTCACTCTGGAACAAATAGAAAAAAGAGATTAAAAAACAGGCAAACAAAGAATTACATAACTACATTTGGAGTTTTGTCAGTAATTTATCGCAGCACTTTGTAGTTTTCAACTTTTTTCTAGTTTGAATGTATTTTATTTTAACAACATTCTACTTCATTTTTGTAGGGCAAATTAATAGTCAGAAACTTCAAGGAAAAATAAGGAATGTGATATATACTTCATAACACACTACAACCCCTCAAACAAACCTGATATTGTAATTTCTTTGTATCAGTGTCTATCCGCATTTTGCAGAACTTCCATCATCATAACATCTTATTGGAAATAAGGAACATCAAAACGTAATCTAAACCATAATGTCCTGGTATGGGATTGGATCCAAACTCCCCTAAATGTTGAGAGGACTGTGGTGTTGGCAACTACAAAGCTCAGTTGCTGGGTACAACCACAAGGTTACAATTTATATTCAAAACCACACAAGTTTTCTGTTCAGGAGTGAGAAAGATAATCTCACAGGTTGTTCTACTGAAATTTAAAAAAAAAAAAAATCCATTTAAAAAAATCAGCACGATTTGACCCTGTGTGATGTGCAAAGGTATTATTTGAGGGTTAGAGTCCATTCCTAATGAGTATGATCCTGTAGTTTTGCCCAAATTGAATTGTACTTTCTTGTTTTATTTCCATTGTACCTTTCCTGAGACAAGCATTTAAATTGTCAGACCTAACTGGGAAGTAAGGGACAGATCAACTTAGCCAACATCAGCACAGCCTGCCCTCGACAAAACTGTAAACAAACTTCTCCAACTGGCAGGATAAATCTGAAGAATTTTCACATTTCCTTTTTCCTAGTTTTCTGTGCTTTGAGGTGATATAGGAAGAGTCTAGAGGTTTCCAGCCTGAAATACCTTCCTCATGAGCAGTTTTATAAAGTAAAATCTTCATAAATATCAATAACTCCCCATACTCATATTTTCTGTAATTGCTTTCATTTGTACCATTGAGGATGCTGCGTGTCGTGGCACGTGGCTGGATGGGAGAACTGAGAGCTTTCAGGGAAATTACAAGAGTGGGAAAACCTGAGGCAGAGGCACTAAATTGTACTCTGGAAGTCACACATCGTGAATGTTCCTCCATGCACACCATTTATGACAGAGAGGTCATCTTCAGCAGTGGTGAAGAGTGAGGAGCTTTCCCTGGATTGGAAGTGGACCTTCATATTCTCGCTATAATGCATCTCTGCTTTAAATGGCTCTTGCTTCCAAAATCATGGGAGCTGAAAGTTCAGAAAGTGACATTCTCTGAGAGGTAGTAAATTGTTGGTGTGTTTGCTTAAACCTACTTGCTGGGATTAGCTCTGTCCTACTTTGTACCTTCTGGATTGAGGGTTAGACAAGGGTCAAGTAGGTGATTTCAACACTCTCTGATACAGGCTTACCCCCTCCACTAAAAGGGAAGCTTTTCAACCAATCCAGTCTAATGCTTCCATCTCAAACTCCGTTTTGTTTTGCTTGTATGTGTAAGGAGTTTTGAGGGCAAGAGGGCACAATTTTAAACCCCAATTCTCAATTCCATAACATCCATCATTATCTATGTGAGGCTATTATTGCCCTTCTCACAAAGCCCCCTGCTCAAATACATCCAGTTCTCCAGAAAAAGCCATGTTCAACTGGACTGTGCCATTGTTGAAACCATCGTGACTTCCTCACTCATGTGCCCACTTATGGTTACAGGAAAGGAAAACACTCCTACCTTGGGCAGGGATTATGTAAATGGCCTCCAAAACTGAGAACTTAAAACTCACAGAGACATCATAGGAAATACAGAGTAACACCTTAATTAAGTAGCCTTGTCCAATTTTTAAGGACTAAACCTCACCCTCACCAAAATTTTGATTTGGTACCAGTGAAGAACATTGTGAACAGCTGGAAGCCTTAAGGGATAGATAAACAGAGAGGTAGGCACAAACACTCACCTTTCCCTCTCATTCATTTAAAAATCAGATGTAAGTCTCACTATATAGAAACTATGTAAAATGAGGAGGTTATAAAGAATTCATCAATATACCCTTAAATTTTATTAGATCATTTCTTTAGCCTGAAAATAGCAGTGGATCAAAGTGGGCCTTTTATAATACAAAAAAACTAGTTTTATTCAAGTGACAGAGCTAAAGCTTGCAGTGCCCAAGTATATATTCTTACTGAAGTTCTTCTCTAGGTATGCTGAGGAAAGTGAGTGTAAAACTCCTTATTGGCATAGTCTACACAAAGCAAATTCTCCATGGATTTGTTCAGGTTCACATCAGGCTGTTGGGCACCATGGAATTTAAGTCTGTGCTTTGAACCCCAGTGCCAACTCCTTGTTTCTCTCAGGGTTTCATTTATGTGCTGTTTCCTTTCAAAGAGATGAAAATTTCCAGTTGGTGGGGGAAATATCAACCTTAAATTAATTGTGCTGAGGTTTAGCTTACTTTCTTTTCCTGAATAGAAAAAAAAAAAAAAAAAAAACACAGGAGAAGGAAATGGAAAGGAGAAGGAAAAAAGGAAAAGAAACATGACCTTCCTAGGCCAGGGAGACCAAGAGTACACAAGCCACCTCTTTGGAGGTCAAGCTGAAAAGATTGACTGGTCCCCAGAGTAATGTGGCGGCCCCTCGACATTTATTGTAAGTAGTTGCTGAGGGAGAGAATTGAATTCTGACCTTCCTAATTCAGCAACAGAGGTAAGAAGTCATCTCCTGCACAGTGGAATTACACAGAACATAAAGGAACTCCCCCTTCAGCATTATTTATTTGGTGAACTCTCTCTGTATCCCAGAAAAGTCTACAGCATGCTTATTTTGCAAAGAGATTGTGTTGTTTAGTTCCAAAGCAAGCACATTAGAAGAATTCCACATGGACTTCATAATAAATCCACCCAAGGCCCAGCACCCAGTTGCTGTTGTGTACAGGGCTTTTTTATTTATTTAACCACCTAAAAAAAATTGCACACATAATGAGAGAATGTCCTTCCCTTGCGAGAGGAGAGTTCAATAGTTTAATTTTTGTTAACCAAAATCCCTTGTACTAAGGTAAATTACATTGCATTTTCTATTACTAGCTCTGTTAATTGTCAGGCAATAAGAGTTTATGCACTCATCCAAAGCAGCAGAGAATTTCCCATAATGTTACAAAATAAAACCTGACAAAGCACAATAATCTTTAGTTTATTGATGTGCTGCTAGGCTGTGGAAAGAATCAGATCTGTAATGTGCTTTTGGTTAGGAAATTGGGGCCTAGAAAGATATACTGGAAACAGCAGAGGAATGTCAGGTTCCAAGAATATATATACATATCCATGTGTGTGCATAAACTAGGGTGTTTTTTTCTAAGGAAAATGATGATGAAGGACTTTGACATCAACAGTAAAGGTTCAAAGACTGAAAGGATAGCAAACAAAGAAAGTAAAAAGTGTGTGAATGCAAACAGAACTTGTTAGTTACTGTTGTTTCAGGCAGACAGGATTTAAAGACAATGTGAAAAAAAAGCAAGGACAATACCTAATACCTCAGATGGGATGTTTCACTGTGTTCAGGTTGGCCCAAACATCTGTAGTGAGTAAATTTATCTCTAACAGTCCTGAAAGAATATCAATTGTACCTTTATGGACCCAAAACCTGTTTGGCTTTAACTGAACAGCCTCTCTTCAGTTAAGGCTAGAAAAACTCTTGGGAAGGTTGGAAATATTATTTGAAAGCTATATTTAAAATAAGTGGGAATTCAGGAAATTCAGCTTTCTGAGAAATGCTGAAAGAAAACCAAAACAACAGATTATTGGACTTTAAATTCCAAGCTCATATTTGCCTACAAAAGAACACGTAGACATATGATTAGGGAAGGTTCTGACCTTCTTTAATCGCCTCTTTCAGGATCTCTCACGGGTATGAGGTTGCAAAGTGCACGCTGTTTCTGACACCCAAAGTCTGGGTCCAACATATTGATATTTTTTCTAGTTTTGATAGAGAATATTTATGCCAAGGACAACAAAACAGGGTTTTTTCCATTTTCGTAGGAGAGGATTAAAGGATACTTGATTTCTATATCTGCTGTGGTTTGATGTATAACTGCATTAAGAGGAGGTTCTTAGCACTGCAGAAGAGGCTAAAATTTGGAGTTTTCCCGCATACTTTCCAGTAAGAACCAGCATGACTCTTGCCCTTTAACAGGCAATGATGGAGCATGATAATGTACATTTCTGCTTCTCAGAGCATTTATTTTAATTACAAGGCCTTATAAACAAATACGGAGAGGGAAGAGAGGGAGGGAAAAGGGGGGGGGTGGTGTCTCTTTATTGCTCTGATTTTGCATTTAGAAAGTAGAAGAGAAACACAGAGAGAGAGATTCTCTACCTTGCATAAAAGATGGCAAGGTGATAAATTAGTGCTCTCAACTGAAATTGATTACTTTGTGTTCCTATCCAGTTCATACGGCAGCAACACAGATGCTCTGAAACACAGTAATGACACATTGGAGAAAAACCAATCAGGTTGGTCTGGTGGAACATTTCTCCCTTTCTCTCCCACCAGCTCAAAGGATAAACCACCATGTGCTCTGCCTGCATGAGGGAAAGGCACACACACCCAACATGCCCAAGACTCCCACTTGGAAACTTTTCAGCCAGCCTAAGGACATTAAATGATAAAATGACAAATACCGGTGATTTTTTTCCTCTTCTGTGCCTGGATATATCTCTAATACTCAGAGGGAGCTGCTTATGTAGCAAAAGGTTGAAGAAAAATCTAGTCACCTTCAGGCAATTATACCTGAGATAGTGCAAAAAACCCAAGAAACGGGGCATGGTTTATCAGCATTCCAACATTCCAGAGGATACATTCAGATTCCATGGGTATTGGGTTTTAAAATAATAATTTGGACTTCTATAACAGTTCTGCTTTGTAACTACTACTATTTCATCTTTACTAAGCTGGGAATTGACTACTTTCATGGCAAGAGGTTTATGACCACTAGGTCTTCCAGTAAAAGACAGAATCCTGCTCACATGCCACAGGATTGGTTCTGGGGAAGGGAAAAAAAAGAGAAAAAGTGCTGAGCAATTTATTTCTTGTCATTTATCAGATCTTCATGTACTGAGTGTGTGAGGACAGATGCCAACATGATGGACCATTCAAGAGCTGGAGGACATCAGAATATCACCCTAAATTTCTACTTCATATAACTAGACTTAAGAACTAGTGAGAGAATGAAGGAAGCAAGAAGATGAGATTTAGTGTAATTATTCAAACTTATAAATGTTATGAATTTCCAAAGTTATCCCTCTGGTAGAAATGTTCTCTTTAGTGTCAACCTACTCTCTCTTTTCTTCATTTGGCTTCAATAAAGATGATCAAATAAAGTCAAGAACCTTTCCTAGAGAAAGTCAGCCAAAGGACTGAGTCCTCTTTACCCTCATACATTGCTGTATATGCCGCGCTGTCTCCCCATTTCTACTGATTTAAATCAGCTCAGTCTTTGTCTCCAGACCTTTTATCCTGGCAAAGGAAGGACAGAAGGCCTCAGATGCCTTTGATCACCTATGAAAAATGCCTTGTACTCACTGCAACTTGTCCAACCAAGTGGCCTCAAACCAAAGCTGTTCATAAACTTCAAGTAAAGGAGAATCAGAGTTGTCCTTTAAAAGGAAGTCTTTCATTTAGCAGTGACTGTATAATTTAGATGAATGGAGCAAGCCACATAAAATTATACGTACAAAAATTTAAGCAGACTCTTGTTGAGGTAGTTTTCTTACATTTCCCTATATTGTATAAAATAATAAATTATTTGAATAGTTCTATTATCTGTCCCTAACTGAAACGTACAGTGCCTGTCCTAGTTCCTCAAAAAGCTTGTTAATATGCAATCACCTAGTACAACTGCTAAGTTTTTAAAGGTCACCTATGTTTTATTCATAAAGGGTGGTTTTCTGGAGAGAAAAAGGTTACAGTGTCATGTAATATCATATTCTGATAGAGGCTCAGCTTCAAAAATGTATTTCCTAACAGTTTGTAGTGAAGAAAGGTACATTTGTTTGGGGTCTCTTAGTTTGACTGAGATCTGCCGTGTTCCACAAATTGTTTGCTGTGTGGGAACTGCACATCATTTCCCAGACATATTTAAAATATTTAGACTTCACTGATGTCTCTTGTTTGCTCATTACCCCAGTTTCAGGACAAGATTCATAATGGCCTGATTGCATTTGTTTATTTCCATTTAAAACACTATTTAAAATGATACCAGTGGGAAACTGTGAACAAATTTTGGGACTGGAATTCAGTATAATAACTGCAGTCTGGTGAAAAAGCATAAGCCCCGAAGTGATAGGTGACTGTTCAGGCTTTGGCATGGAAGTCTGAACTCTGTGGCATCTGTTTCTGGTAGGGTTTCTTCTACCTGCTCTATTACAATGGAATATTGGGTTTTCCTAAGTACCTCATTCACAGGGCCCTGCATGTTTTGTAATATATTGAGCATTTAACTTTCATTCAAGAATAAATTCTCAAATCAATGCTACCTCCAACAGATGCATTAGATGGCAACTTGTTTTTATTCTAGAAAACTCAGTTCTTTCTCTCAGGGACAAAGCAGAAAATTACTGCGTAGCTCAGACCCAGGCTATAAATTAGCTTCCAGTCTTCTCATGATGCAGCAGAGTTTCCATCTGGATAAAGACCCAAGCCTCTGCACCAAGGTTACCTGACATGAAGGGCCAAAGCCAAATTTTGCAGAAATACTGATCCATAAGACAGAAATCTGAGTTATGGTTTCCACAAAGCAGGCATTGTAACTTTCAGGGAGGAGTATGATGGACATACATTTTTTTTTTATTTATTTGTCCAAGTGTCCCTTTTTCGGTTAACTAGCTGATATATGCTTTCCCCTGGGAACTGCTCACCAAAATGAATTAATTAATTTGTTTTCCGTTGCAGATTTTTGTTTGTCACTAAATGGGTGGTGAGGCTGGCTATTAAAAGCAGTTCATATAGGGAATGTGACCTCAGTGAGTTAATTGGCCTATTTCAATGAAAAGCTCCCGATATGAAATTTCCAGCACTACTGGCAAGGGTGCCAAATTCAGCGAGGTTATGAAAATAAATGTGAACCCTTCAAAACACTTGAAACACAGGCAATTGATGTAATAAAACCATTTTGCTTAGGACAGAGTAAGCTGACTGTTGTTATTCACTCTGTCTCCAGCTGAACTCAGAGCTAAAAGCCACTTTACTTGCTGATCTGGGGATCTGCTGTATTATTAGCATTTTATTCAATTTTGGGAAACGTGACATTGCATTTGTAAGTGGATGTTGAGGCTCAGCCTTTTTCAAATGGACGAGGTCTTTGGAGTTATTAAATTATTGAGGAAACAGTTTGTCCCAATTTTCAGACCTAACTTGGCTTACTAAACAAATTTCAATGTAAATAAGGTTCCAAATCTATGCATTCATTAGTACTGTTTAACAGCAATGACATTTCTTTGGCAAGAAAGCTTTCTTTGAGAGCCTATTTAGCCTCAGGTCACTTTAGCTGAGGCCCCAATGGCAAAGAGAGAGAAAGAAAAAAAAGTGTTCATGTCAATAAAAGTTTTGTTTTTGCTTTTTATTTAATGGCCCAGCACAAAACTTTGGTTTGGCAACTGATGGAAAGAAGAGGGCCAGAGTAAAGAATGTGTAAGGCAAAATTGTATGGAATTCAGAGTGAAAAGTAAAGCTGGTTTATTCTATGTTTTTATTTCCCATACCAGAACATCATCTTAGCCATGACAAAATTATGTCAGCTTGAAGATACAGGCCAAGATGTGGTAGCTTTGATCTGAAGCACCCTGAGTGCACACACAGATATGTGTACACAGCCAGGTATGCTAACCTTGGAGGAGAGGGTTGGTTCATGTGTTGTGATCCACTACTCCTTCCCACTCCATGACCTCTGAGTCTCATGTCCAGCAAAGAGAAACTCATTAGAAATCAATGCAGGGCTGCCAGTGACCCCACCAGTGTCACAGACCTGTGTGTATTGGGAGTAGAGTGGCTTCAGGCAGACCAGTGAAGGGTAGTTTTGGAGGGGTAGAAAGTATTTTGGGTGATGAGTAGACTGCAGGTATAGGTACCTACAATGCAGACAGTCTTTTCGTGCTCCAGTGGAAGTGTGCAAACACCCAAGGATCTCATTTCGGTGATTTGCTGTGAGGTCTAAGAGCAATTCTCTACCTCAGAAAGTTCCTCCCTGCCCAGAAAACTCAAGTATTCTAGATTTCCAAAGAGTGGGAGAATTTTATCCTGTTATTTTCCTTCCCAGACCTCTGCAGAATGTATGGTCATTGCCACTGCCATTGTGTCATGGGACATACGTTATGCACTTCACCAAACTTCTCTGCCTCTCCAGGACACTGTAAAAGTTGAAACACCATCCAAATGGCCACATTGCAGCTCCTTGACAAGGGTAGACTAGAAAAATAAACTCCTACATATTTCATAAATATACATAGGTATGAAGTTTTGGGTCACAGGAGAATGTCCTTCCAGTGTGTGACCCATCACTCAGAAATGCTGAACTTCTGTCTGTTTCACTCTAATACTTGTGTAATCTTTAATTTATTTTTCTTTAAATCTTTAGCTTTAAACTGCTTTGGTATGGAACAGGGCTATTTGCACTCAGACAAGTAATAAGAGACTAGAGGCCAAGTCCAGACTGAAAATCAGGCACTCACATTCCATCCCTAAAAAACATGTCCTATTTGTATTTTCAATGTGTATCTGGGTTCATAAATATCTTTGTGCTTCTCGTCTCAAACAGTCAACTTTTTGGTGCAATATACAAACAAGAACCAACAAAGCTGGATGGAGTTAGGGGTAATCAGATCTAGTGGAAGGTGTCCCTGTCCATGGCAAAGGGGTTGGAACAAGGTGATCTTTAAGATGCCTTCCAAAACAAGCCATTTTATGAAGAACAGGAACAATGATTTAAATTCATATTTATCAAGGTCAGACTATCAGGCTAATTGCTGGATTAGTCTTCATTTTTGTTATTAGCTGGTTGAGGGGTAGTATTGCTGAATACTAGGGCCCTGAGACCCACAGAGCACAGTCCAGCCCTGGGTTAATGTCTTCTACTTCTCACCAATGAAAGCAAAAATACTTCAAGCAGGAGGTGCTGCCTCTTCCCTGTGCAAATTATTTTGTCCCTTTATCTTTTCTTTTCTCTTCCTGATTGAGAAGCCAAGTGCCGAGCCCGTGGTTGGCAAGTGATGAAGGAAAAAAATAAAAATAATGGAAAGATCTCTCCAGGAATGTTTGCTTCACAATATTTTCTTTCCTATAACTAATTATTCTGGCTGGACAAAAAATAAAATATAACACAATAAAGCACAATAAAATCCTGGATGTGCGCTGGATTCCCAAGTCTGCTAGGAGCCAAAATTTTAGGTACATGAAGAGGAAGAAGAAATGATCCTCTTCATCGCTCAGCCAAAACATCAACACCACACTTGCCAGTTATTCTCCACCGTGATTATCTGATTGACGCATGAACCGATAATTCCCATCCTGCTCAGAGTGGAGCACACACACACTTCAAACAAACTATTCCCTGGTGCTTGGTTTTATCAGTGACTCAAAACAACAACTGTAAAACACAGCAGTTAAATTTCCCCTTAGGCACAGCTGTGCCCCAGGTTTTATGTGCCAGCCTGCAGTGGGTCTGACAGGGAGGGAAAAGGCAGCACAATTTCCAAGTGTTACTACAAGGCAACTACAACTCCTCCAGCTTCCCACCAGCATTCCTTCCTCTCATCTTCCAGAGCTGCTCCTTAGCTCCGGCAGTGGATGGAACCCTGTAAATGACCAAGAGCCTTATGGTTTCCCACAAATCCAATGTTTTTTTCCTCTGTCACTCTGGCAGGATGGTCTGAACTTTCTGTCTGACAGCAGATTTCTTTTCCTGTTGAAGGACATCAGATTTCTCCAGGTGAGGGAACTGGTGCAACCATGATTTATGGAAGGTACCTGTAGCCTTCCATTTCAGGAGAAAGTCCAAGAATTATGAAAGTAATCTAATTTTTTTTTTTTTTAATTATAGTAGTCCATGACTTTTACAAACAGGGAAGAGGAGAGAAAGAACAATAATCTTTTCTCTCCTCTGTGAAACATGTGTTCAAATATCACAAGAAATATACTTCAATTATATTCTTGACTTAAGACATCGTGCCCACAGGAGAGTAAAAGACGGGCTTTCTCTGGAGAACTCTGACTTTAGCTTACCTCGTGACTCTGAGCAAGTAACGTCTGTCCGAGCCCAGCCTTTGGATTTACCACCACATTTAGCAGAAAATAAACACAGCCCAAGGTTCAAGTATGGATAAGTATTAGAAAGTCTGAGACAGAAATCCAAAAGTGAAAGTGGACCAGGGCTTATTTACATTTTCCCACAGTTCTGACTCTACCGAAAATTCTGCACTAGCATTGTTTCAGCTTTTCTTCATCTGCCTGACTGTAGACAACTTAAATCTCTGAGAAATGCTTTTTTTAAGATGTGCTCCAGGTTTTTGTGGGTGCTGAGATCAATAAGACCTGCTGTCCTTTAAATGAGCTCTCTGGCTGCATCCGACAACACAGGGGCCACATGCAAGGCACAGCCACACAAACCACACTAAGTGCTTCTTGCCTGTAGCTCTGGACTGTTTTCCAGAATAAAAGCATTTAGATAAAAATGGATAAATATGTAGATCTCTATCTCAAACCATTCATGTCTGCTTTCCACTCATTTTTACCTCAGGAATTTCAATGTTACAGTACACAGGATTTTCTGTTCTCTGTATACTATTAAAAAAACCCAAAAAAACCCCACACCAAAAACCCCGAACGAAAAATCTAAAACAGCCCATACTTTTTAAAAATGGGTTTCTGTAATATGGCAGAAAACCATTGCAATGAAGATGCTGTTTTAAAATCCTTATTAATTATTATCGTGATAGACATTTCCAAGGAATTTCAATTTCAGAAGCCTCTACGGTCAACTAATAACTTATTAAATATTACTCAGTCATTAAATATCTTCAGTTTAAAAATGAATATTTAGGGGATAGACATCTGGTAATATGTCTTAATCCTATTTTTAGATTAGATCCTCTTAAGAAATTCCCATATGCTTTTAGATAAAGCTTGAACCTTGCTAATCTTCCTGAATATTCTCTGCCTGCTGCTATGTACACAAGAGCCCCTAAAAGCTGTACTTAGGGGTTGTGTTTAGGTTCAGATTTCACAAGGTAATTGTGCTCCCTCATTTTCATGTGTTTTAGCACTAAAACCACATTGAAGGAGGAGGTGGAAGGAAAAATCAGGGGGAGCCCAACAGTAATGCTTGCCTATTAATGAAATTACTACAAATGGACTAAAAGTCAGAATCAAAAATAACCCTGACATTAATGGACTGCTTATTTGAATCAATTGGATAGGAAACTGCTCCGTGTGTTGGGATTAACTAACAAATATATGATTAAATTAATTCCCAGCATTTAAAAAATGCTTGAAATGATCTCTAATATAAACCAATGGTGGGTGGTGAGTGTCTTTAGCAATGTTCCGGGGTTTTAACTGCATTGCTTTATCTAAACATATTTCTTAGAGTCACAAACCCTAAAAGGTATAAAATAAAGTAGATTGAGATGGATTAGGTTAATTAATGGGTATGAACTGGCCTTTCACCTCAACAATTGTAGACAAGTTCAACCTAAGAGCTTAAATCAGAGTTTGCTGTTCTAAGCTCTAGTAGACATTAATTCACATCATATAATTTGGCAGAGTTGGCCCAGAAATGAACTTGCCATGGATTTGACCCTCCAAGTCAGAGATGGGGCAGCAAACAAAGGAAAAAAAAAAGAGGGAGGAAAAAAAGGAAGAAAACCACAATGTCTCCCAGCTGCTCCCCTGACTTGTGGATAAAATCAGAGCATTTCTGAGGGTTTATACACCCAGGCAGGACGTGCTTCTGTGTGGACATGAACACTTGGGACCCAAAACGCAAAACAAAGCATTGAGGGGAGTCATGGGGCGTTGGGGAGTTTCAGCTGGAGTCTGGGTTTTAGGGCACTTTTGGGGAGACAGGCGCCAATATGTGCTTTGAGCTCAGAGTGATGGATTTGGCGTGTTTGCACAATTTCTGTGCATTTACAGTGACAAATAATCAACAGCTTTACAAACACACCCAGTCACACAGGAGGTACAGCATCAGGCCAATTTCTCTGCTCTTACTTGCATGCCTGCAGCTCTGCAGGGGGTCACACACATAGAAAGGGACGAGAAATAAATAAATTGCATTAATCCTTTTGTTTTGTTTTGTTTTGTTTTGCTTTTATTATCTACCTGGAATTCAGGCATGAAACCACCAGATCATTATTCACCGATAACTGCAGAGGCAATAGCAAACTGTTCCACGAATAAATCTCTTCCCTGAATAAAGCCACCGCAGCCGTAATATGCATTTAATGGATTTATCAGTTTTACATTAAATGCCTTTTATTTGAAAGCACCAATTAATTTCATAGATGTCCTTTTTAGGTCTAGGCAAGGCAGTTTGTGGTGGTCTCCTGCCACAGCCGCATTCTCCTGGGGAACACCGAGGGTTTGCATGTGTACTGAGCACCCACCACATTTATTTGGTTATGATAACCAAACACAGCAAGCACCACGCCAGGAAATGCAAATGTGGGAGCCCACACATCTTTCACATTCTTTCCCGGAGCCCCGGTTGAACTCCCAGGATAAAGACCAGCAGCAGGACCAAGCCCAGAGCACCAGTGGGCTGGGAGGAATCCAGGGCCAGCAAGAGTGGAGGACAGATTTAAAGGAAGCCCCCTGTCAAAAACCAAGCCAGAAGAATAAGATGGAGCACTCCTCCAGGCCTGCAGGACAGCAACAGTTATTAGCAAATATTTGTACATTTGGCAGTAGCATTATTGTCTCGCTGCTAATATGATTTTTTTTTTTCTTTTCTAGACCTGGGTGGCTGGAATATATATCACAGCCTTTTCATGAAGGTTTAAAAGGAAAAAAAAAAAGATAAGTAAAGAATGTAGTGTTCTAAAAATAGGTACGTGCATTTGGAATTGTGTTCAGACACCAGCAACCATCGATATAATCACAGCCTGACTGCTTTTAGCTTTTGACATACCGTAGGCTCTGTGTGCAGGCCAGCTGTAGAAAATATCCTCTATTTCTATAGATTTTGAATATGCAATAACAACAAAAGGAAGGTGTGTAAGAGACTGACAATGTCTGGATAATTACTGCAGTTTAATCTGTCAAAATGCACTGCTTTAATAAATTTTGTCAGAAAATAGGGCTGGGCAAGGAAGAAAAACATGGGAAAATTAGTTATTTCCTAGTCTTACTTTTCCATCTTGCTAAATAGTTTATGCACTAATAACGTACCTGAGTTCTTTCAGTACTTTCAATGGGACCTGCACCTTAGAAGGAATTTCAGAATGAAATTCTGTTACCTTGCCGTTCTTTAGCCAACTTGAATTAAATTCAGCCAATGACTGTTTCACAGTTCAGTCAATATTCTTTAGCTTTCTTGTTTTATTTACTATAATTATGTACATGTCTATTTTTGTTTCTGTCTCAGTTCATCTTCTCTACACCTTTTCCACACAAGACAGGGTTCAGAGATGCCTGTGAGCCTCATGCTGTCCTAGAAAGAAAGATTCCCCCAAAGTCAGTCTTTGCATGGGGAAGATGAAGTCTGCAAAAGCAGAAGAGGCTGTGGAACTGGGAGACCAAATATGCAGAGTTTTCATGCTGTCACCAGCTCTGAATAACCACATTCCCAGAGAGAAGACATTCCCCTGCCTCATTACACAGTGCTCCTGCTGATCAAAAGAAAGCTAGAGAGATATTATCAATGTATGAAGCCACTCTGCCCTTTTCCCTCCCTTTTTTTTTTTATTAAACATGGCACTTTTCCAGTTTGCTGAAATTCTCTCGTTGACCCGGGTTACTATTCACTAGTTTTGCAAAGTACAAGCTAAATTTGTACTGGTAAGGTTTTGCATTGCTGGCCTCAGGAGCAAAAAAAAAAGAAAAAAAAAAGGTGAAAAATCAAAGAACATCGACACTGATGAACTATCACAACCCAAGGTCAGCTCAGGTGAAGGCAGCAATCCAGGTCAAAATCTTGTCCCACTGGGCTCTGCGGTATAATCAGAGTAAAAAGATCCTAAAACACCAAGATCACTCAATTTTGTATTCCAAGTGAGTGAGCAATTAGAGAAAGATCCATAATTGCAATACCCAAACACAAATTTCTCACTAAAACTTTTCACTGGGGACTCTTGGCATTCAATTGTGATTGCTCTGGGAAGTATTTCCCTGTGCAAGGTGAGATTCCTGTCTGGATGAGGTTTCATACTTACCTGACATGCACTCTGGGATCTATTTGCCACACTGTGCTGTAGGCAAAGCTTCTCAAAGTTGCAACTGGGCTGAATTTTATATAAATACTGTATTTGGTGTCTATAACAAATTTCACAAGGAATGTATAATCTACATAAGTAGGAATGAATACCAGGAAAAGCACTGGCGACTGATAGAGGGCTGCATGGCATGAAAAATTGGGTCATTGACTTCTGGCCTTTGACAGTCTTGAGGTTAGATCTGGCTTACATCACAAGTGAAATAATCACAGGAGTTTTGCTTCAAAAATTAACACTCAGTTTGATTGAGTTTGACAGAAATAGCACACAGATGCCAAGGACCAAGTCAGACAGAACTGGGTTGTTTGGTGGTGCATCTGTTGATGTTTCATTCTTTCATTTGCCCTGAGCCAACAACAACAACAAAAAAAAAAACCAACGTAGTTCTGGCCTGTGACATAAGAAACTATTGAAAAAATAAGATTTTTGACAGTATTTGCAGCTTATAGAATACAAATTGTAAATAAGTTGGTGGGACATAGAAGGGAAATACACCATTTTTACAAATTAAATCAAGATTTACTTTCAGATTAGACCAGCCTAAATCTGTCTGGTACAAAAGTCATCTAATCTCACACTGACATTCTACTTGTTCGATATGATCTAGTGAAGCTACAAACCTCAAAGTCCAGCTAGGAGCCAAACTTTCAACATTTGTGTGGTCTCAAAACCAGAAAATATCTGGTCCATCAGTCAGAACACATCTTCTGTCATAAATCAGGGCAGACATTGGATGAAAAAACAAGAGTTATGTGAGGATTTTAAATGCATTCTCCTGCTTTCAGCCAGATCCAAATTGCCATCAGGATAAGAAGTTTTTCTCATGGTATTTCAGCTGCCACGTCTGCTCCAAACAGGAAGCGCTGAAATGTGTACAAATAACTTCATAAAAAATAATTTGAAGCACCACAAATAAAGAGAAAAACATTACACTAACTTTCTCATCCTTTTAAATGACTTGAGCTCCATGAGAATGAAGTACAAGGAGCTCCCACAGAACAGCTCCCTGTTCCTTCTCATGGAAGTCCTCAAACGTGACCTTATGGAAGGTTGAGGACCTTGTTAATGCTGAAAGGAGGGGTTCAAATCCCTCCCCTCCAGATTTAGTCACAAAGGCAGGGGGAGTTTAGGTAAAATACTCTCAGGGCCTGGTCCTGAGCTCCTGAGTCAAAGGAATATCCATTAGATGGGGGAATTTAGCAACGTAACTGCACAGAAAAAAAATTGTTTCTGGCCTCAGCCGTACTTTGAGAAGATCTGAAAGAGTTTACGAGACTGGCACTGACTTTCCGAGGAGCTGGGAAAAGCAATCTGCTCATTCCCAGCAAGACTGAAACATTTCATCCAAACAGCAAAAATACAGCCTGTTGCTGTAACTACCATACTTTTATTTTATTTAAATGCAAAATACTTTTCATTATGCCAGAACTAATAAAACTTTAGCAAATGTTTCACTGTAAGCCCTCAGAGATGGAACCAATTCTTTCTGGTTTTGTTTTTTTTTTATTGCTGGATCACTGCTATAATAGGAGATCTCTCATTAGTTCCAAGAAAAGATCTGGATTTTTCAGGGTTTCTCACCAGACAGTAAGTAGGGGCACAATGCCAAAAAGACCCCTAATAACTCCCTCTGTATAGAAGCCTGGCTGTTACTTTAATGACATTTTTCAGATGCAGAGGTGGTGATCAATTTACTGATTCTAATCAGGTGCATAGTAGGAATAATTCAGAGGTGACATTCCCTTGTGTGTTGTTGCTGATATACTCCTCAAATCAATTCCAAAGGGTGTCCCTGAAACAGAGAAGTGAAAACTAAACAAACGTGTATTCATTTTCCCATGTAGACATTGAAGGAAAACACAAAAGCACTTGGCTGAAATGTGCTCTGAGACCCTCAAAGCCTTCCAGAATATCCTGTGAGTCTGAATGAAGGGATCCACTGAAAAAAAAAAACCAAAAAGAGTTTCCCCTGTGCAGGACAAGGGGAATTGCTTTGTTGCCTAGGGATGCAAAGGCAGAACGTGTGAAATACACACACAAACCCTGGCTTCTCCTCCTTCTGCAGGAGGTGGAGAAGAAGTCTTCAGGTTCTGGATGGTGGTGGCCACATCCTCTTTTCTGCTGCCTCTGTGGATGCTTCACTTTTGCCCTGGACTTTGTGGCATGTGGATCCAGGGGTGGCCAGAAAAGCTGGAGGATTTGGGCTGGCTGGGAATCAATCAGGTCTGTGGCACTACCAATGTTCAACCTTGCCCACCCTGCCTATCTAAATCACCACTGGATGGTAAACCCAATTGGGAATGTTAAAGTCAAAACGCTCTTCAAACCAAATAAATTCCTTTTTTTTTAAGAGAGATTTTCCCAAGGAAAGTGCCCACTTTGCCGGCAAAGAAACCATAATCCACTGAGGAAATCCAGCCTAATGGAAGATGGTTGTTAATGGCTCTTTTTAATGAGAATTATGTTTTGTGGCCAGACTAAAAGGCTGCACATAAAATACTACGTAAACACACCTTACTTCACTTGCAGGGAATGTAAGGTTGACAAAACCTTCCAAGAGGAAAGTGGTCCAAAGCCAATGTGTTTTCTTTTGATTCTTCCAAAATCCAATGTTTTCTGGAAATTCCTACTAGAAAGAAATCACAGCTTTGTCTTTTCACACCCTTTTTGGATGGGAAAGTCAGAAACGTGGAAAAGTCTTTACATCACATAACTCTATCCATATGATTTAGGATTACTTTATTATAATTAGGATAAAACAAACTTCAAAGTGTTTTACGAAGTATTTTGCTCATTCTGTTGTGTTTTTTCTCTTTTAGGGAAACTGAGGCATAGCCAGGAGAACAGATTTGAGTGGGAGAGCTGCACTGTTGTGAATAGAGTGAAGGCCCCCCCAGTTTCTGTTCAGTTCTCAAAAAAAAAGAGTTACAACAGGGAGTATGATCCGACTGGAAATATCCACACTGCCTTTGTAGCTGTACTTGGAAAGGGAATCAAGAACACTGGGCACTTGTGCTCAAACTGATGGCACCTACGTGCTCCATCCCCTATGGTACCCAAAATTCAGCCACAGGCAGACCTCAGTTTGCCAGCCCTCTCACATGCCCTTGTCCCTGCCTCATAGAAGGGCTTCCTGATACCTTTTCATTATTAAATATTCTGAAATAAATAATAAGCTATATCTATCTTTAGATAGTTTCAGCTTCTTTGAACAGGCAGAACCCATTTCTGTGGTGGGACGCAGTGTGAGAGGGACTTCAAATGTTACCACAATTTGGATTTTCTTCTCCAAAATAGACTTAGCTTAATTAGATACATTGACAGGTCCCAAAAAGTAGTGATCATTTGGGGAAGTTTTGAAATCATCGTACATTTAATACATCGACACAGCAGATGTCTGTCCAAAATTTCTGCTTGCCCAAAAGCACAATTTTCTAAACGCTCGGAAAATTGGGAAATAACTGCTCAATAGAGCTGTCCACCACCCAAAGTAGTAGGAGCAGCAGGTGTGATGGAGTTATATTTCATCAGTGTGACATAAAACATGGCTCACTGACTTTATTTTAAATACTGTTCTTTCTAAAGCTTTCCCTTATAAAACTACAGGCATGGAGCTGTCAACTGGGGAAAAAGGATACCTTTAAATCTAGCCTGGCATGCATGTGTATATTTATTTTTGTAAGTGAAATATAAACGGACATGCTGAGTTCCAAGTGCTTGATGGATAAAGGAATTAAATGATTTCATATATCTCCCTGTATAAATATACAAAAAACTTTCCCCGATGGGTCACAGAGGATTTCATGTGGATGTGAACTCTGTTTACTGTTAGTATTAGGGAAATAGTGGCTTTTTAACAAGTTACTCATGCCTGGAAAAAATCCCAGTATTGCAAGTTGTCCTAGATTCTCTGCCAATTGTCCGTGGGAATCGTCAGGATGGGAAAAGTTCAGATGTGTTTTAAAGAACCAGCTTAATGGAAAAAGGGAAGGAGAAAAAAAAAGCTACTGTGTCAATCTCCTGGGTAAGAAGAAGTAAAATGTGATTTGACTGTTTCATTTCTTCCTTTTTCTTCTTTTTTTTTTTTTTCTTTCCTCAATGCTTTTGGATTTTATTCTCACCCATGCAAAGTGTTTTGTTCAGGTCATTTGCCCTAGTGAAGAATTGCTTCAGTTCCTGAGTAAAATCAACCCTGGAGTCTCTCTCTCTCTATCACTGGTGTGCAATTATAAACTCTTGGGGTTCATTCTTTCAGCCCGACAGGGTGTTCAGTGCTGTGCAGATGCCCAGGGGAGCCTTGGGCTCTGCCTTCAGGGATTTTACAATTCAGAGGATGATCCCACGTGCTTTTCCTGCTTGTCCTTGCCCCACAGCCCATGAGGAGAGGGGCTGCAGTGAGCCATGTGCTGGGGCGAGGGTCAGCAAAGGGCTGAGGACCAGCATCTCCCGTGGGGCTCTTTGGGCAGAAAGAGTCAGCTCCTGCAGGATCCACCTCCTCCCCCCTCCCCCAAAAAATCTCCAATAATCACTTGTTTCCTATTTCAATCAAGACTTTTAAAACTCAGGGCATTGATCCTGTCACTCCAGAGACCACCAAGTGACTAACAGTGCTGGAGCGAGGATCCCTCATGGATGTCACATTTCGAGAAGCATTAACCCACTGATTTAGCTTTAAATAGCAATGGTGCTACAGAACATGTCACTAATTATTTGCTTTCCAGCAACAGTGTGGTGCCTTCTGGTACGTGCACACACAAAAAGATGAAGGTTAAGTAGGGGGCTTTCTTTGCCTGCAAATAGACACATTGTGTCATCATGACACCCAATAAATCCACCCGCCATAGGGGGGAACAACTGTGTTCTTCCACTTTAAATCCCCAGATTTTCTAAACCTGCTTTTTTTCCTTTTTTTTTTTTTTTTTTTTTTTTTCTCCCCCAGCAGCTTGTGAAGATCCCCCATCCTGAACTTTGCAAACTGGAGAGGGTAAAAAAAATCTAGAACCTGTATCCGATCTCTGTGTCACACAACCAGATACAAAAGCCTGATTTTGGAAACCAAAAGGAGCATCCAATATCATCTGGAAACAAGCTGTTAGTCTGGATACATTTTTAAGATACAGTGTGGGGCGAAAAATATGGATTTTGTTGCAGATCCAATATTTTTTTCTTCTCAAGACCTAGCCAAAAATTAGCTTCTTTTAAAATAAGATTAGTCATTTATGGGAACTGGTCGTACAGTTTGGAATTTTTAAGGGAGTAGAGAAAGCAGCTTTTCAGTATCTTAAATATTTATATTTGAATAAAAAATTATTGAACATATCTAGCAGCTACAGAACTCGACATCATTATTTTTCTTACATAAAGTTATGTTCCAACCTCCCCCCACCACGTCACTCCCTCACACCCCATCAGTGGTGTTCCCTGATTTTGGGGGTTTTATTGCCTTGGGTTTTTTCAAATCTCTTTTTGGATTTGCAATGGGAGATGCTGCCAGTCCCACTCAGCATATTTTCACATGTATAAAACTGAGCTGGTTTCTTTGGAGCTATTTTTGTTTTTTAGAGTTAAGGCGGTGGGGGAGTGCTTAGATGATGCTGGAACCCAGAAAAAATTCATTTCATTTGGGGAGAATTTTGTTATGATTATTGTTGTGATTGCTCTTACTATTATTAAAACAGGAAACTAACTCTTC
This sequence comes from Oreocharis arfaki, assembly GCA_013398015.1. Classification (NCBI taxonomy): domain Eukaryota; kingdom Metazoa; phylum Chordata; class Aves; order Passeriformes; family Paramythiidae; genus Oreocharis; species Oreocharis arfaki. Next base: position 352,962 of record VZRR01005155.1, on the reverse strand, counting down.
ATGTGAGACAAAGCCTGTTACCATTTTCACACACACCCCCAAAAAAACCCCCCTGCTGTCAAGCAGCCACAGAGTTGGTGTCATTCACATTGCACAGTTTTTATTCCCTTTTCTGGCCCCAGCTCCCAGGATCACCGTGTGATGTTTCTCCTCTGCACATGCCACTGAAGTGAATAAAATGCTGTTTATGACGCTGCTCGAGAAGGGACATGACAGAGCAAGAACACGATGCAGCCGGGTTGTGCAACATCCGCTGGAAGGCGGCTGAGCAGGGCTGGGATCGCTACTGCTCCTCTGGAAAGGGATGGGCTCGCCAAAAACTCTTTGCTGCCAACGCTCAGAGCATCCTCCTCCAAGCAGTGGTTCCAATTAAGCCAAATATGAAATGTTGGGAGCGGAGAAGTTTATGTCCTGACTACAGTGACAGGCTCAGATGTTCCCAGTGGCTGTCACACAGCAAAACCTTCCTCAGAAGAGGGGCTGCGGGTGCTGCGTTATCACCTCCTCTATTCATGCCATATTCATGGCAGAATTCCTTCCCAGTGTGCAATCTGGGGGCACTTTTGAAAAAGGTCGTTTCTGTTACTAAAAAATCAACATTAAAGAAGAGAGCCAGGCAGGTAGTATGGTTAGTTGTAAATCTCTCAGGAGTCAAAACGCTGAGAAGCAGGTTCCCAGTTAACTGGATACATCTTTTTCCACTGAAATTTTGATTATTATTTCAGTACTGCCAGATATCCCTATTGTTTGTTATTTTAATGCATTTGCAAAGAGGAACAAAGCCATAGATGAATAGTTCTCAAATTCCAGGGAATTTCTATCTATGTCTTCCTTTTTATCTGATTTTGGTATGGAATGAAAAAGCTATTAGTCTGCAGAAAAACACACTTTCAGCAAGAAAATATGTGCAACTGGGTGGAAAAAAAAAGATTTTACCCTGAAATATCAAAATATTTTCTTTGTATTTTGCTTTATCATTTCGAAGTTATATTTCATATACAGCACAAAATTTTTATACTCTTTTGTCTATAAAACGTGGAAATCTTCTACCTGAGAACATCAAAATTGATTTTTTTTTTTTTTCTTGAACCTGAATAATATGTTTAGACAAAAACACTTTCCCTTCCCTGCTAATCCTTTCCCACTAATAATTTGACAGCTTGGAACAAAGAAAAAATTGTTCAGTGAAAATTATTGCTGGACATTTTGAAGTCTTTTATCTGGATCAGGGACCTGCTGTGTGGGGCGCGAGTGTGAGAGTCTTGTCTTGAAAACAAAGCGACTTGTTCATCAGCTGGTGTTTATACAGAAAATTTTCAACCCAGGGGTCAAAATCAGAAGTACATTAGAGTCAGCATTTGTTTACTGGCAGAAGATCAGTCTGTAAAATAGCGGCTCTGTAGATTTTTAACAGGTTCAACCATTCTTTTGACTTCTATCCAGACTAATAATGGGTGTTCAGGTTTCCAGCTGAGTGTTCAGTGCTGGAAATACTTTTGCTCTTCAGCAGCACTGCCTTGCCTGCCCTGGCCAGAGAATAGCAGCTCCAAGGCATCTCTCTCAGGAGGGATTCCTGCTCAGGACAACCTCTCTCAACAAACAGCCATTTCCAATGGCACAAAATTCGTAACTTTCCATTAAAACACCTTGCAATGTGAACATTCAAACATTTTCAACAAGGGAACTGAACCCCCTTTTCACTTTTCAAGGTGGCAGGAATGTTCCCATCACAACCTGCCTAACAAAAGACCCTACCAAGGCTTTTGTGAGGCCTTAAGATTAATATTGATATAATGTCTCTATATTTCTCCTTGGCACCTGTTGAATTGTTGTACTTGCCCATTAGCACTCCATTTAACATCAGAAGTCAGTTAATAAATTCTTCCTTCCTGCATAGGAAATTGACTAAAAGACACAAAATTAGCTTTTAAATTTTAAAGAATTAAGATCTCTACAACTCACTTCTTTCCCTTTATTACATTACCTTGAAAATGAGTGTCAGGCTGCATTCTCAGCACTGCTATAACCTGGAAAGATCCTTTTGCCTTTCAGCCCTCTCCTTTAATGGATGGTGCCACGAACAATGTGCATCTTTTCTCAGCCTTTGCCCTCGGGCAGTTCTCAGGAAAAAGCCCAGCTTGGCCAATTGTCCAGGCCCGAGGCCTGAGAGGTCAAAGAGTTCAGGCTTTTGTGCTGGGATACTCTTCCTGGATTTCTTTACAGTCTTTGTCTGGTTACAGATAAATAACTTGGTTTGAGGTTTTCTCCTGGCTTCTGCAAACAAAAAAGTAGTATCAGCTGCCAAAATGGCAACAGAGTAGAGAGGCAGACTTTTTACCTTCATGGATGCTTTTTATCAACTTTATTTTCAGATTAAAAAATTCAGAGGTTCATTGGAAACATCAGTTAGCTATTTTGGCATCTTGCTGTCTAATTCTGGCTTTGCTTGTAAATCCTTTCTGATAGATGACTGTAAACTGGGACCGCAAACCACACGTTCATTGCTACGTATGAATTTCAGATCTGTTCCTCAGCACTACCAAGAGATGCTCCATAGCTGCAGCATCAACATCAGCCTCAGACTCCAAACAGGAATTAATTGAACTTCAGGCTTGGTGCCCAAGCCACTTCCCAACTTCACAGCATATGCCCATTCCTGTTGCCACTACAGAACAGTTATTTCAGAAATATTGCTACTGCCAGTCGCCCTGGCTCTGATAAGATGTTACATACGCAAACTTCAAAATGCTTTAAAACGTGACCATTTATATGAAAAGGAAAGTTTAAAAAGTAGGTAGTGTGTTTGGGTGGTACACAGAGGCTGAGGAGAAGATATAAATCCAATTTAACTCAGAGTAATGTGGAGAGATACACATAATTACTGCTTCTGAACATCATTGCTTTAATTTTTTTTTTATCTTTTTGTTTTGTTTTGTTTTGTTTTAAATATCCACCTGTCTTGCTGATGATGTCTCTTTTATCAAGCAGTCTTTGAGGATACAGGTGAATTTGAATTGTCTCACTCTTGGCGAAAACCCTGTTTATCATTTACACTCTGAGCTCATACTTCCCTTTAGTCCAGCCAAAGGCTTGGGTTAATGGGGGAAGGTCTAGCAAACCCTCTTTACTCCACGGCCTTGTTGTTGAAATCATAGAAGTCCAGAACCAGGGTGCAGAAAGCCGTATTGTATAAACACCCTAATGCATGACACATGACTAAGTGATAAATCCTGACACGTTTACAAAACAAAATGAAAATCTTCATTTGTCTTTAGGAAAGGGAAGTGCTCCCACGTGTTTAGACATCTGCACACTCAACATGTGGCAATTACTGCGCTGAGGAATTGGAGCACTTAACTGCTGCGGCAAATTAAGGCTCTAGTGATCAGTACCTTCTCGACACCACAAACAAAGCAATTGGTGGTTTTAGGGCTATTCAAGATGAGGGATGCTTCTGAATGGCTTAATCCCATCAATATAGATTTACCTCCAGCCCAAGGAGTATCAGTTGTTTCCGTTTTGTTTCCATTTCATTTGACTGTACATAACCGTCATATCCTAAAGCAGTTTGTAAGCCCTACTTTTGTGTGTTTGCTTAAGTACTGAAATTAAATACACATAATGAAGCCATCTGCAATGAGCAGAATTAATAACTGGCATACCATATTGCTCGGAGATTGTTGACTATACAAACATGTAGTACACACACACACACACTGATCTCCCAAGAACTTGGCATTTCTCAAAACTTTACAGTGTTTGTTTGAATGTATCCCAAAATTTTTAGTTCCCATGGGATTCTTATTTACTTAGACTGGAAAACTCAACATTAAATTTATCTCATAAAATAATCTTTTAGGCTGTCTGTAAAAAGTCTTCTTTTTAAAACAAAAAAAAATTAAATGCAATGTAACATGCATATTAAATTATTTGTTTGAGAAAATGATCAAACGTGGCTTGTGAAATGCGAAGAGTGATGTATTGCAATGATGATTCCCTGGATCTATCAGTCCCACACATATGATCCATCGAGAGCTGTGCTCTTCACAGTTGCCAATGTTTGTTTGTGGGTGCACAATTCTCAGTTGTGATGACCTGGTATTATCTCCCAGGATTTCCTGCAAAAGCAAAGAGAAGCTAAGAAGCAATCAACACTGGATTGTACCTGTCTTCTGTACAAACATGTAAGGATCGGATTATTAATGCCTTCTCAGGCAAACCTATGTTTGTCTTTATTTCACAAGCAATTTTCATATCAGACTGAAAAATCAGAAGGAAAAGCTCTGCTGAGCCAAGGTTAAACTGAATTTAGCCTTTGAACTTTTACCAAGAATGTAAAATTAAGTTTAAATTCACTTTTATGGAGTGACCTCTTTTGACAATTTATGGCATATATGCATGCACACACATGCACACGCAAACACAAATATACTTACATAATCCAATCAAAACATCCATTTAAATTACTGTGAATGGATTGCACATTCCCACATTTCCTTATAAACTGAATGTCACAGAGTGATAGTGCTTTGGCTGCAATTGTATTATATCAAGTTTCTTTTCAAGTTATCAAACACCAGCAGCAATGTAGGGTCTTTCAGTATATTTTTAGAGGGAAATAGAAAGGAAAATTGGCATAAAATTGACATTTGTTTATTTTTTCACTATTACTATTACAGTGGCGAAAGGGCAAGTGAAAGTGGGACATGCTGTAATAGGAATTCTACAAGCAGAATTTCACTATACCTTGAAAAACCCGGAATCTAATAGGAAGTGATAAATAACTCCAATTAAATGTGTCCATTCAGGTCCTTTGTTTTGTGTGTTTGGTTGATTATTTGAATTTTTCTGAGTTAAGAGGGAGTTGTTTGTGTGTTTGGTTCCTTTCAAGTTAAAAAATAACTTATGAGAAAGATTACCTGGCTTTCCCAGGGGTCTAAAAAATAAACAAACAAAACCCACCACTTTTGTCCTTGGAGCAAGAAAATCGCAAAGTAGACAAGGGAAATAAAGGAAAAGCAAATTTGACCTGGAAGGTGTTGAAGTTCTCTTGAGAGGTAACAAACAATGCAAAAAATTGCAGCCATGTTTTTGAGTTTTCTTTTCTTCATTCCATCATTTCAGGGTCTCGGTTTCCTTTTGTTGATGTGAACTATCAAATGCCCCAGGCATGCCCAGGGTACTTGTTGCATTACCAGGTTGGCAGCACCATCTGACTCCGTGAGAGGATGTCACTGACACCACTTATCCCCACAACTAGGAGGATGTGTTCTGACATCAGCATCACCCCAGCCAGTCACCCACCCAAGAGGATCCTCAGTATCTTCCCCAGAGAGTTCAATATCACTTTTGATGTGCAGGAGAAGCACAGCTCTTGACCACAGGAGGCCTGTTAAAAGCCAAACCTACGTTTTGCCAAAGTGAAGGGGAAGGATTTTTGTTTCTCACGACAAATGAGCCAAATCCTGAGGTTTAATTTTTTTTGATGTACATACATACATATATACATATAAGGCTTTGGGGCTGTTAGTAACGGCACAGAAATAAATCACTTCTTGTAAATCTACTTAAGCCGTTGGCTGGGGAACAATTTCCTGTTTGTCACCGTTAATGATGCTCACAGGCCTGAGAAAGCCCTCTTTGGGGCTGCTGAATTATTTGTCGTGGCAGAGCTGTGCCACCACTGGCACACCGGGCCATTCCTCCCGCAAACATCTGTGTTTCCATCGCTCCTCCTGCTGCTGCGCGCGGCTCCGCTGCCCTCGCGTGCATTAACGCCGCGCCAAGGAGGCAGCGACGCCGCCAGCCTGGCCAACGCACGCTCAAGCAGGGCTCTCAAAGAGCAACCAGGAGGCCTTTGTACAGGGGCCACAAAGGCTCTTTTTATTTGGAGCCCTTCTCAGCACAACCAGCTCATTGCTGATGCTGCAGCAATTGCAGCCTTTCCTCCAGGCGTGGCGGCGCCGGGCTGAGCGTGGTCGTGGTGGGGTGCAGAGGCCTGGGACTGACACATCTTGTATCTCCCTGCCCGAGCAAGAGTCCCTGCAGGTCCTGCATCAAGGTAGATGCCTTGCTGGGCCCCTTCCTAAGTGGCATGTGCCCAATAGGCCAGGAAAAGGAAATCAAGAGGAGTGTCAATGCCCCAAGGCACCTCTTGGCTGGTTCCCATATGGAAATCCCATGATGATTTTTTTTTTTTTTTAATTACATTGAGGGTAGTAAAACACTGGCACTGTTTGCCCAGAGAGGTGGTGGATGTCCCTTTCCTGGAATCATTCAAGGCCAGGTTGCGGGGCTCCCAGGAACCTAGTCTAGTAGAAGATATCCATGCTCATGGCAGGACATTGGACTAGATTACCTTTAAAGGATTTTCCAACCCAAACTCTTCCATGATTTTACGATTCTGTGATGCCCCATGAACAGAATTTTGGGATGCCCTCCTCTAAGAAACACATTTTGCTTGAGCAGGTACATTAACAGCTAAAGGAGATCATTGGTACTCATTATTTAGCACATGAGGGCATCCCACACAGGCTACCATGAGATTCCTGTCTTTATCTGAAGCGAAGCATGTTGGGTAAGCCTTTTCCAAAAGGAAAAAAATATATAAGAGAGAGAAGATATAAAATCAAACACCCAAACTAAGAACTGAAAAAAAAACAGGGCCTTTAATCTTCCTGATATGGGCAGAGTATTGACAGAATTTCCTAGCAGTAGATCCTTCACATACATGTACAACAGTGAGTGAATTGGGATGCATTTGCAGTACTGTGTGTTCATCATGTCTGAACTTTGAGTCCCCTGCCTCCCTCCTTGCTCTATTTTTCCATAGGGGAGAGATGGAAAATACCAAAGAGCTTGCCCGGAGCATGGCTACAGGAAAATAAAACCTGCATCTGTAAAAGTGTGCTCTGCTTTTTCACCTGAGGGTTGCATGGGCAGGCAAAACAACCATGTGCAAGTTGCACATTCATTACATTGTGCACAGAGCCACTGCAAGGATGAGCACGAAGTGCAAGTCAAACAGGAAATAAGTGCTTGATTTTCACTCATATTTGGGAGTTTCACTGAGTTTAAGTAGCCCAGGTTGATAAAAGTTTTAGTAAAATCATCTGTATACATAGGAAAAGGGAAGAATTACTTGCATCATCCTTTTGCTTACTCCAGAATAAAACAAAGGTTTGACTAAACTGAGCAGCACTGACTTTAAAGCAATGTGAGGACAATCAGGCCCAATGGGTTTAAAATTTTCTATTAAAATGCTTACTTGCACTTCCTCAAATACAGCCTGTTTTGACGCATGGGAATTAACCTCTTTAATGGGGCATGCTTCCTTCTTGTTGATGTGGGAGCTGGGTATTGATGTGTGGGTAAAGATTATGTTCTTGCTTCCATGGGACTGGAGCTGAGTACAGTCTGGGGGGACTGCTGGGAGCTTTATGGCAAGCAAAGAAATTCCTCAACCACTCTTCACTGTATTGAGGAAAACCCAATTAAATCTGACCAGGGACAGCTATAATTTGCTGTCCTGTTCTTTTGATATTATTACTGTGCTATATTTTCTCACTAACTTCCTCCACCTTCTGCCCCCGAGGGTAGCTTGTCTATATATTTCTGTTTTCTACGGTTACACTGTGTCTAGGACATGTGCTCACCCCTTCTTCCTGGAATAGTTGTGTATCTTGGACAAATGAAATTCTAGAAAAGTAAGAATATAATATAACCTTAACACTTTGCAAAGATTTGAGGATGTCAGTTTTCCATACAATTCACTGCAATTTTCCTTCAGTCAAATAGGAGAAAACTACAGGACTTACAAAGGGTTCTAAAGGTCTCAGTCTTATTTGTGTACATCTGGAATAACTTCTTCAATTTCTCCCATTAAGAATCAGACATGCCATTTTTTGTAATGATTGAAAACAAATCTGGACGGCCAGACACACAACTTCAGATAAAATCATACCTAAACCCTAAAGAAAACTGGATTGGCCACTAAATTTTGTATGTGGTCTTTATCTCCATCTTGCCTCATGTTTTTGAACTTGTAGGAAATTGGTGACACTTGGAAGCAGATGTGAGTGGAGTGAATTGGCCTTATTTGCAGTAATGCGAAGGAAATGTGTGAAAAAGAGAACTAAAAATCTTTCCTAAGCAATCTCAAAATAAACCACTTGACTCTTTCTGAAAAAAAAAAAACAAACTAGAGAGATACATGACAGATGTTGGCTACAATTTTAGTCACATCACTTAATGCAGCACCAGGACAGAGTCAGAAACTATGAGGACAAGCACAGCAAAAGATCAGCAGAAAAGTGTGTAAGGTGGCTCTGTTACCAAAATGTTTGAAGACCCAGGACCATATTTCAGTTAACTTGTTTAACACCACAGTGAATGCCTTGTGGAAATGTAGGTTTTCATTATTAATCCCAAAGTTTGGTCTGAAACCTTGGATTTATTCAGCTCCAAAGCCAGACTCCAGAAAGGGATGTCCACCCATAACAACATCAAAAAGGAAAAAAGTTTTATTGGGCACCAACTTCTAAGAAGTGCAAATGAAAGGCAGGAGATGTTTCAATCTCCAGTCTCACATTTTAATCCTTACCTTTTTCTTGGCACTTTTAGCAAGATTTTAACTTGAAGGAAAAAAAGTAGTTTTCTGTTGAAAGATAAATCCAGGTGTGTGGATTGATGGTGACACTATAGCTGTTCTGGCACAGTCTCCCTATGGCATTAAGAGCTTTTATTTCTCCATGGTAAGGTCAGTTCAGGTGTCAAATAAAGAGTTTTCTGAAGACCTTCATGTGCTCTGTCAGGAAGAAAGCCAAAGGTTCTGTTTGCCTAGAACGGATCAATCAGAGGTTGGTACATCTAAGTTAAAGATATTACCCTGATAACTTTGCCAGACTTTTCATTTCCCATATTAAACGGGACTCAGGGCCCAGAATTTAACTCATCAATAAAAAGATGTAAACAACCAGTTACATAATTTTGGGGGAAGAGGGAAAAGAAAAAAAAAAGAGGAAAACCAACAGCAACCCTGCACATTTTATTATCGTACGAATTCAAAATAAAATTATTGTTTTCTTCCTTTACCTCAGGAAATCTTGATATATTTATAGTTGGTGTCACAGTGAAGACTTTTGCTGAGAGCAACATCAATTCAAAAAAATTCAGCCACGCTAATTCAGGTGATTGGAGCAACAATAAAACATCCTCCCTTAAATATTACCAAGTTCTCACCACATACCTCAGGATTAAGCTGTGTGAATGGGCAACAGAAAAAACCCAGGAGTATCCAATTACAGGAAAGAGCTGCTCTTTATTTATTTAATTCCCCCCCCTTCCTTCTCACTATGGAAGGGGAAAAAAAAAGCTCTTGAAACCGACTCCAAGAACTGCCCCTGCTTGGGAGTTGGAACACAGGAGGAACAAGATAAATTCCTCAAAATTCTAATTGGGGAACAGTTGACTTAATTGGTGGCCATTTGGCAGACAATGGGAAAGGAGCCCTGGCTGGCGCTGATGGCACCCCAGGGGGATATAACCTTGCAACAGGCCAGAAAGCTCTCAGGGACAGATTGTTTCCAGAGAAGAAACCATGAGACCAAGGGTTGGATTAACCCTCCAACTGTCAAGCTTTATTAGGAGTAATCAGGCTAGATATAGCAAGGGTTAAACACAGGAAACTGAACTGGCAATGATGACATATGTCTCTTTAAAAACAAGGAAAGCAAAGAGGGGATAGAGAGGGAAGGATTCAGGGAACAAAATACATCCGAATGAACCACAATGCAATTGTTTCTGTTTCAGGTGGGGTATCTGCTGGTTCTCAGGTTTGCTCACTCCATGGTGTCACCTACTCAGAGTTTCTGGATTTCCAGGCTGTGCTTAATTCCTGGGGGCTTCTTTTGCACAAGTTAGAGTTAAGACTGAAAGCAGTGCTGCTGGTTTCTGGGGGACTGATCCTGCTCTGTGTAGAGCAGCCAGCGCTCAAAGCCAAGAAATGTTTGGATAAGGTGCACAAAGGGCTGCTAAAAGTAGCTTTGTGCCTTACTCCCAGGACACGCAGAATCAGAGAGAGAGGTTCTGCCTCTTAAAACAGCAAATTAATAAAAAATTAAATCATCTCCCAAGATTTTGGGATTAGCGACTCAGAGACATTGCAAGCATTTTTAAAAACCTGGGCACTCTGGTTCCTTCCACACCTCAAGTCAGAGCCTTTCCAGGTCAGTCCCTTCTGGCTGGGCTCTGGGTAAGATTTTGTGGGTGGAAAGAGCAGAGTGCCATGAGAATATCTGAGGTACCTGAACTCTTTAGCAAACACATCAAGAACATCCCAACAGCTCAGCTCTCATCTTTTTCAATGCATAAAATGGCAGTGTATTTGTAACACATGTGTACAGCAGAAAAGAAGGAAAGGGGGGGTCTGTATATGTGTATATTATTTTCGTGATTTAAAATAGAAACAATTAACCCCGGGGTCAGGCATTCCCAGGCAGTTAATGACCACCTGGATTAAAAGCCCTCAGCTTTGCCTCAGGCCCTCAACTCCTGCAGTCAGTCATTAACTGCTGGAGATTCCCCTCCTGTCAAAAAACATAGTTTAATTATAAAGATGGCACTGTACCCAAATTGTCGCTCTCTTTTGCCCCTGAATTTTGGAAAAAGTTAGAATTTGAATTCAGATCCAAGCATTGCTGTTCAGGGGCATCTCTGCTTAATTATAAACCTATCAGTTAATTACTGGCTATAAATTTCTGACACCCAATTGGTTATTCGACAGCTTGCTCACAAGGCAGCAGAGCCCATATTTTGGTCAGAACAGAGTGTCCATGGCAACCCACTGGCCAACATGGGGAAAAGGTAATTACTGGAGTTATTTCTCCAGTTTCTTCATCAAAGTCGCTGCCAAATCCTGTTCAAAGTAAGCAATGTTGCCCTCCATTTGGGAAGTTTCTTGCCTGCTTATGTCTCTGATTTAAAGATCCTCCATTCCCCTCAAATGTTGCAACAGGTCATTACTTCCAGGAATTTTTCTCATTCTGATCTGAGCAGGTTCAGGATGACAGGGGAAGAAAAGGACCGTTCTCCAGTCCCTTCTCCTATCATACCTGGTGGGAGGACACTGCTCTGCAGCAAAGCCAAGAGCCTAATTAATCTTTCTCTCCCCTGAGCATTTAAGAAAGGAAAGATAAAAATAAAAAAGACCAAAACAAAAATAAAAGAGTAAAAGGTACCCGGGCGTGTGAGGTATTTCATCTGTGTCGGAAACCAAGAGAGGAAAAGCTGGCTGAAAACCACTGCGGAGGCCTGACCTTTACAATGGAAGGTTGCAGAAATCCAATTTGATCTGTAGTCACCTGTCTGCCTCTGCCCCTTTCCTGAAATGTCAATCTTGGGGGGAAATTTGGTTATATAAGAGGAGAAAGATCCTCGTAGGCAAAAAAAAAAGGGAAACTGCTCTTAAATATAGTCCTTTCAATTCATATTCATTTCCAGCTTGTGCAGCAAAGCAGGCCACAAGTCTCCATCTAGGAAATTTGAATGGAAGTTGCTCTCATGGATGTAGTCAGCAGCTGCGTAGTTCAGTGGAGGTTTTTAATTTAGGACTAAGACAGAAATTGCCAGCAACAGATGCAATGCAGCGTGCAACACGGAATTTAAAGGGGGGAAAATGTGTGAATAGTACCGGATATCATTTGGAAAAAAAACCAAATAGTGTGTTTGATTCTCACTCTATTTCAGCAGTGTAATTGAGCAGACATATGCTCATAGAGGGACTGGGTACCAAAATAGTACCTCAGCGCTCTGCAAGCACCAGAGGCTGAAACCCAAACTTGCAAGCTGGGAATCCCTGTCCGAACTAGGATTGAGTTGTCCTGAAAATCTCCCAGGGGCTCTGTTGAGCCTCATCCTGAGCCAGGGGGGACCCCAGTGCCCATTCTCCCATCTGGTTGTTGCACTGCACTGAACAAAGGCAGCAAAGGTTAATACAAAAGGAACAGGATCAGGAGCTCTGGACCCTGGGAGGATCAAGGCATCTGCTTGCTGCCCCGATTCAGGTTATCTCACGATACACCTATTCTTTGCCTTTCTAATTATTATTTAACTAATCAGCAAATTATTTGATCAGAAGAGTTTCGAATTAACCTCCTGAGGGGCCTGAATTTCCCCAGGGCTTTACCCAAGTGCCAAAACCTGGCTGAAACCCCCAGCACCCAGCAGCTAAAGCGGGTCTAAAAACCTCAGGACTGCACCCAGACTGATGTATTGTCTTTGTTTTCCTCTTGCCTGACAGCCCAAGCAGAGTGGGGTCCCTGAGACTCAGTCCTTACAATTTGCATTCTCTATGTACAATCCTGCCTGGCATTTCGCATCTAATAACTGTGCCTTTTGTTTATCTATAATCCACCCCTGTCACTGTATACCTGTAGTGCACCTTTATCTCTAGGCCTCCTATCTCCCGTACAAAGACCATTCAGCCCTGGGGCTTGTCAGTTTTATGATTCATGGGTATATTGTACCTAAGATCCTACAAAGAAGGTCTTGAAGTAATTTAAAAAAAAAAAAAAAAGGAAAGAAAACAGGTATTTCAGATGGCATGCTGTGTGAAAGAAATCCCTTATTGACTAGTCTAATCTTGTATAATGTAATCTAATAATAAAGCCTGTTCCCAGAGGTACTGCTCAATAGTTGTTATAGTGTTAAAACATGTTTTATGCTGTGTTCTGAAACATATTAAGTGTAACAAAATTGTCCAGCTACTTCTTACATACCAGCTACTAAATATGGCATGAATGCTGTCAATAAAGTAAGCAGTTACTATATTTTAGATTTCTCCAAGGCATAGGATTCAGTTATACTTTCAGTAATCAATTAATTGGCTGCTCATTACTGGCCCAGATTGCTTGCAACCTTCTTGGCTGTGCTCCCTCTGCATGCTGGGTGTGGGACTGCTCAGGGCATCCCACCCTGTGTGCTGGAGCCATCAGTCCAGGGGACGCCAGGCCAGTGCCTACTCCTGTAGGTGTACATTGTCCCTTCAGAGCTGGGAACCACCTCAGAGCAGGGCTGAGAGACACCTCACTGCAGGGCTGGGTAGAAAACCTCCTGTGCAACTGTGAAAGGCAGTGCTGGGAGGTTTGAGTGCATAGATTTTTCATAACATATTGGGTAGGGTTGAATAGGTGTTCCATGCTTTATGTTCACCTCGTCCTCACCTTTTGCAGAAGCCTTGGCCTCCAGCTTCATACCAGGCTCATGTCTTGGACCTAACAATGTGCAAATCTCCTGCTAGTGACTCCCTCCAAAAATAAGAGGAAGGAAAACTCCGTGTTCCCAACCCAAATTCTTGCCATAATGAAGGGCACAGAGATGCCACACAAAGAATTGCCTGACTGAAGGGATATCCATCTGCAGAGCTGGGATGCACTGCCAGCATGGGAACAATACACAGCCAGAGGAAAAAAAGCAGAAACTTCCTCAGCTGAGCTTGATGCCCCTGGAAATTGCTGTGGAGCAGCACCCATCCAGAGCCCCTCCCAAAAGGTGCCAAACAGCAGTGCTGCCCTGCACAGGAAGGGGTCATCACACCCTCGCTGCACCCCAGCCCAGGCAGAAATTTCTAAGTGAACTCAATAACAAAAAGATCTGTCTTTCCAAGCTGCTTTTCAAATCTAAGCCCCATCCTCTCAGTACATGAATTTTCTTTGAACAGCTGCTGTTTTTTTCAGTGTAGTCACAGATTAGAAATTATATGTCTGGGGTCTCTTCCGATTATTTTTTATTGGGCGTGTGAATCACAGAGAGTTGTTTCTGTTCCTTGATTAACTGAGTGCGACTCTTAGAACCAAGTTTTAATAATAAATGTTGTATTTACAAATTCACAATTTGCAAATACTCTCCAGGCTTCTTTTAAATTGCTGTTTTCATGGAAACTTCTCTTGGCAAACTGACTTGTACAAGTTTGGTTTGATTTGTAGAAAGCAGACATAAAATGGAAGTGAAGGCAAGAAAAGATAATGCTGTTGGATTTTTCTCCCTTGAATGTAAATTCTTGGAAAATTTGTTGTTAGTCCTGTTGTAGGTTTCGGGCAGATTCAAAAATAATTTTATTGTTTTCATATAAAACAACAAATTAAATCTAATATATTTGGGCAACAGCAAAACCACTGACACTAATATTGTACCACTGATAGGCTTTAATAGCAATAATTAGTACAAATATTATTAACGATTTAGCTGACTGATCTTTGCATATATATATATTGTACACACACTAGAAATTAGCAAAACAGAGAGCAGAATTACATACTGATATCTATATTTTCATGTAATCAGCATAACAGCATGCATGGACTCTATGTGAAAAGGCATAAACGCTTTCCTGAAAATTATGCCAGCATTTGTTTTGAAGTGCCAAGATGTGTATTGTTCCTTCCAGACCTGAATAGAAAAGTACAGTCCAGGAACAAATATGAATAATTGAAACAGATTCTTGGTGTATTTCATATACGCAGTTGCTATTAGCATAAGAGAAACATTGCCTTAAAAAAGGTGATCTATCATGACACAATTAGCAATTATTTATCACAGTAACAATCCAAATTGTGTCCTCAATATGCTTCATTGTATATTTAAATTAAATACAGGCAGTCCATGTAAAGTAGAAATCAATCAATATATTGTAATTAATATAATCATATCTCTCTAGAGGTCTAGCAGGTGTGTTAGACACAGATTCATATTTTGTAGCTTCTTAATACAACAGGACATTTGTGTGGTAGGAGAGCCTGAAATACAGACAGTAAATACAGAAATACAGACAGTAAATACAGATATATTAAGCAATATTAAGCATAGGTACATCATTATGGCCCATGAAATCGTTAGCCTTTATGTAGTCCCTGCATCTTTTCAGAGTACAGTAGAATTATCACTCTAGGAAACATTACATGTTGACATCCAATTGGTGCTTAACAATAAAACAATTGCCTTATTAAATCTAAATTAAATCCTGCTCAAGATAAATTTAATTTCAAGTGTGGCTTAAACGGCTCACGAGAGTGATGAATACCCAGAACGAAGCAATCCCAAATCATTTGTACTGCCTTACTTTTTCAGCCAGATATCTGTTTATTATTTTTCGCATTATTATTTTAATTTACTGATATCCTTTCTGTTTGCAGGGAGCTATTTGAACAACCAGAACTACAGAGCTGTCAGATGCTTTCTAATTCTAACGCGGAGCTGCTAACATTCCTCAGAAACTTTCGCAAGCAGACAGAGTCATTAACATCATTTGACCATTTCATTTCAGGATTCATTTTACACAGCTGGAGTTGAGCTGTTCTGTGAATAAGACATGCCTATAATTGACAAAACACAGGGCCAACCCTGAACCAGCAAAAAAAAAAAAAAAAGTGTTGCATCAGCTAAAGGTGCTCATACTTCTGGAGCTTCTGGCCACAGATTTTGTTTTCTATGTGTTATTGTGGATTTCTTTGGGTTTTTTTCTGAAAAATAATGGCTACAGCATAATCTTCATCCAGTGCATAATTTAAATAATATCAAACAATAATCTATAATTGATGCAAGCTCTCTGGGCATGGTTGCCATTAAAATATCTTTTTAGATTCTTCTAAAAAACTGACTTTTCCTTCTTAAATAGAAAATTAGAAAGGTATGGTCTGCATTTTATATTCCAGTGAATGGAACCCCTCAGCAGTCCAATTCCCTGAAAAATTTCCACATTGATTTGTAACCTTTGGGGGAAAAATTCTTAATTCTCCATGGTTTCTGATCACTTAGGCTTTTCTGGGCTTGGGTAACACAGCATGCCACATGTTTTCCTAACAAATTGCATTCGGACACTTTCCGACACTTTCATTATTTTAACTCAGGTAATAATTAGTCACTGTCAGAGCTAAGACTTAGGTTGTGCAAATCAGAATAAATTTACCTCGCTGTAGCAGCAGTCACAAATGAAGCAATAAATTAGAAATAGCAAATTGTTACGGACTTAAGAGATCACAACTCAGAATCGCTACCTGAAATCCAGGAAATGTTACAGCCCTGCCAAGATTTCCTTGAGAGCTTAATTTTTCCAGATAACTTCGTGTTTCAAGAATGTTATTGCAAAAAGCCCTGGAGATATTATACTCATGACATTCCCTAAGAAAACACGGCGGGACTTTGCTATTGCAAAAAAAAAAGAGGAAAAAAAAATAAAATGACCGAAGACTGTTTCTTATTAGTATGAAATGCATGTCTTTTGAAGGTCTTCAGG
The DNA here is from genome assembly GCA_013398015.1 of Oreocharis arfaki. Taxonomy (NCBI): domain Eukaryota; kingdom Metazoa; phylum Chordata; class Aves; order Passeriformes; family Paramythiidae; genus Oreocharis; species Oreocharis arfaki. Next base: position 336,674 of record VZRR01005155.1, on the reverse strand, counting down.
GTTCAGAGTCTCTCCCCCTCAACAGCTTCCCTCTCCCTTATCCTTACAGTTTGTATAGATTAAATGCATAGTGCAACCCCATGGGTTCTCTGTTGTAAAGCTATGTCTAATATGAGGCCACTAGACACTGTCACATAAAATCCATTAAAGTCCATCAGATGCACTGTCTTGGTAACATTCAGCTCATTGTCATTGGGCTGCTGCAATGAAGCATAGAGTGCCTGCTTTGAAACTTGATTAAAACAATTCATTAAAAGTAAGGCAACTAATCAGAACACAAGGGTTGTCTTCATGGGACTTGAGAAGTTCATTAGTGCCCCCACTATGAAAAACAGGAGTGGGAAAAAGAAAGAAGCAGGAAAGAGAAAGAGAGAGGAGTCCTCCTCCTCCTCCCCTCCTCTTTGAGCTGTTATCTAGGGGCTGGGAGCCAGTATCCTTCCCTAGTGCTTTAATTGGTTTGATCTGATCCTCCAGCATCATCCCAAAGCCTCTGTTTGAAATTGTTGGTCATTACAGTCTGATATCTCTTTTTTTTCCATTTCCTTAAATAACTATAAAAAAGCCATTCCTAGCAGAGTTATTCCCAATTTCACCTCTCACCAAACCCAGAGATTTCATTATACAAATACCCCTCTGTATGAAAGCCCAAGAAATGAGAAGCAGCCTGTCTCTTTTACAGTGAACACTCAGCTTGTTTTCATTCAAAATCTCCTTCAATTTATTTTTTAACGCCCTCAAAATAAAATCATTTAAAATTGAAAATTGTTCTGAATTTTTCAAAACAAAGCCATTTTAGAAAGCAGAATTTACACTTTTCAATTGCCAAAAAACAAAAAAAAAATCATTTACTTCCTGAACAACTTTTTTAAAGATTCCTTAAAAATAAGGAAAGACAAAATACCCTCATGCAAATGAAAGCAATGTGTGGGGGCTGCTTTCTAGAATTCTTACACGGTGTTTGAAGATGGAAGGGGCTGCTGCAGGTCTGGCACATCGTGTCAGCCGTTTGCAGAGGTGCATCAGTTCCTAATCTGAACAGGTAAATAGCAGTAAATTCACAGAGACTATTTCAGTGGTGTTAATGTTCTTGTGAATAGTAATAGTGGAGCACCACCGCAGACACCCTTCAGGAGGGCCGTGATTTACGGGGTATGGGAAAGGTCTATTCTCTTTGTTCAATACAGACCATAAACAAAATTCATCCAAATGACTGTTATGAAAAGTAGCTCCACAATATTGCATGAATCTTTCCACATCCTACGCCTTATCTAAAGTTTATGCCTGGAAGATGGACTACTTGTATTGCAGGAACTCTATAGATTATCTCCATCACCGATTAGAGAGAGTGTCTTTTTCCCTGCCTCCTGCCTACCCATTTGTTACCTCCTTAAATGAGTGAAGGGTCTTTTGATTAAAGGGTTCTTTGCTCAGGAAACCACCGTATTTGCAAACACAAATGCATATATACACTCTAATGAATAATGAAGGTTATTTATTGCTTGTGCTTGAAATAATGGTTGATTTTGGAGTGCCTTTCATAAAACCCACATCAGAAAGTGTGTTATGTCCTGACATTTTCATTGCAGTTCAAGTAAAACAGTCCTCGGAAATTGTCTTGCTACCAAATTGCAATCATAAAGGCATGGCTTCAGACTCTGAGAATCACTTCAGATTGTGAACTTCTGGATAATATATAACATAAAGAGTTTAATTGAATCAGCCAGTTGGGTTTTTGCCCAGAAAAGTAGAAATTTAAATGCTGATGCAGCTTTAGCTTCCAATGACACAAGTCAGCACTCCTTAGATTGGATTGTAAATAATCTTATTTGAGGATATGCAGTATGATGGGGATATACTTGTCTGTAAACTTGCTAGCAAAAGTAATTAAATAATTCCATTGTGTACTAAGACATATGAAAAATCACTGACCCCAAAGAAAGATTCGATAAGTATTTACCAGCAGCTAGAAGAAAATACTGACTTTTTAGTGATTCTTGTCTTATTCTTGAGTTGCTAGGACAAAAGAAAACAAAAAGAAAATCAGAACACAGCAACGGTGAAATCTGTTTCTGCCCCACATTTGAACACCTTTGTGGCAAAGACCTTTCACTCCACTTGGATGGTGATGTGAATCCACCATCTGAATGCGCGCTTGGTTCACATCCCAGTGTTTCAAAGTTCACCTGGATTAATGTCCTGGACGTCTCAATAAGTCAGATTTTTCAATCTTCAGCTACAGGTGACAGAAACAGAAAAATAAATACAAATAAGTCTCCCACCTGATCCAACATTAAACATTGCATTAAATTAAAAAAAAAAAANAAAAAAGAAAAGAAAAAAAGAAAGGAATGTGGTCAGTGGTTTTACTGAAAACAATAATTAGCCCCAGCTCACAAATGTCTCAAAATTTTTTATTTTCCAGACGTTTCACACATGCTTAATGAGAAATGCTAAAAGTGAAAAATGAAACAATTATAAGCTGTACATTTAAACACTTGCAACACCTTCAATATTTCCTTTTGCTTTTTTTTTCCCAGAGACAATGTGAAAATGAACTATTGAAAGCATTAAGTGTAAATAGAAGAAAGTGAAGCAAAAGTTATAAAAAGTGAAAACATTTGTTCTGTTTAAAAAGCACAAAGCTGCACAATTTCAGTGTTGTGGGGCTTTTCCAATTTAAAGTACAATTCTCTCTTTAAAATAGAGTTCTATGATCTTCAGTGAGGTGCACCTACTCAATGCAAGAGGCACCTGAGCTGTAGAAGAGGAAAAACAGTTGCCTTGGTCAGAGAGAGCTTAGTTAGGACAGGAGATGATGGCTCTTTACTGTAGCTGTTTGTGTAGGGAAGCTGAAGGGTTTGTATTACGAATTAAGAACTCACATTTCAAATGTTCTTGCTTCTCTGCCCAAACTCCTCACAGAGCTTAAATGTACAGCTGCAGTCACCCATTCTGCTTCATGCTGTGCCATCATTAATCCATGCAACATCAGTCACATGTGCTAGACTGGATCACTCATTTACCTCCATGGGATCTCTAAGAAGAGAATTGGATAAAACCTCAGGCAATTCACAAAATACTGCACAACTCCTCTAAGACATTGAATCTCTACCCCCCAGCATCAGTACTTTGCTGCCAAAATTGTTGTTTACAGAAAAGTATTGACATCAGAGATTGTTGATTTGTAATTTCAAAGATCATGTCTCACACAGAAGTACAATAGTGGCAATTTTATGGATCTAGTCAAATTCCAGTTGGAGTCATCTTCCCTTCCTGGTGGAGCTAGCCACCATTGCTGTTACAAAACAGAAACTTCATTCTACTTGCAAAATAGCTCCCTGTTGTAATAGCCAAGAATATGTGTCCTTGGGAGCATTCACTCTCTTTTCCTTATCTTTATTTTCATTTAAAAAATAACAAAATAGCTGTTTATCCCTACTCAAACTTTTTTGTTTCTGCAAACTGCATGGAGAGCTCTCAAGACATCTCATCAAGTTTCATTTTCTAATACCTTTGTTTTATTTCCCTGCACACTCTTTCTGTTTCTTTTCCCTTTGCCTGTTTCTTCATGAGGATCATCACAATGCCTACAAGGAAATCATCTGTAGCTGATGCAAACCTCGACACACTTGTTCCATCCCTCTGAAGATAAGACCAACTGTGCCTTTTGCCAGAAACACTCAAGATGTCTCCCAAACATTATACTTGCTAAGCAAGATATAGATTCCTCTCCTTTTTTTTTTTTTTTCTCTTCCCAGTTATCATCTTATCAAAAGCTGAGGGCTGAAAAATTTCATACAATGTGGTTTGGTCACTGCACAAGGTAAAAGCTACCTGGCCAAGGCAGTCTTGCTGCATTGGGGTCATTTTCTTAGCGGTCCAGATGCCAGTAGGGACCAGAGGTTTTGGGGAAAATTACACCAATTCTGCACTCTTTTTTGGTGCACAATTAGGAGTACCTTCACCTGCCTCTGCAATGCAACTCTGACCCTTATTTTGCCACAGGTTTGCATCATAAGTAGCTCAGAGAGGATGGAGAGCCAGCAGCCCCTTCTCCCCAAAACTTATTAGCCACCAGACCTACTTCAGCTCCAAAAAATGTCAATATGTATCCAAAATCAACTTTGCAGATGGATTTTGCTTCCATTAAATTCCATGGTGGAAAAAAAAAGCCATATATAGGGTTTAATTTAATTGTGGGCATACAGTACTTGCAAAAAAACAAATAGCTTCATATTTGGATTTATGGAATTATTTTACTGAAAGAGAATTACGTTACATATTTAAATCCCTGATGGCTACTAATGTTTTATTAAATACAGTGTAAATCCAGCTGCAACCATGCAATAAAACCTCCAAGGGGCAAAAAAAGGGAATGTTTTATATTTGATTTCTGCATGCAACAACTTGGTCTCCTGAATACTGCCCATATGCCACTGTGCTCTCCTTGACATTGATCTTTAATGGGGTCTCAGTGTGCTGAACCTCAGCTTCAATGCATGGAAGGAACATGATGAGATTATGCACAACCTCCAAAATTTCACATATTTAATCCACTCTCGAAACAAAACCTGGTGCTAAGCTGTTGTACAAAAGCTGTATTTAGTGTTGGATAATAAAATACACAGAAATTCAGTTTGTACTAACAGAAGTTTCATTTCATTACAGAACTTCAGGAAACAATGATGTGGCTCTGCAGACAGTCACCCACAGTAATTAGCTGGAGAGTAAATCCATTTGTTTTCTGCATTTTTTTTATCAGGACATGCATTTTCACCCTCATGTGCCCAGGGTTTGAAAGGTTTACATTACATAAAATTAGGACTATATAAACTATGAGCTTCAGCTGTTTTCTAATATGATTGCCCCTTCCCTTCAGCAGAGTAGCCTAATTGATAGCCTCCATCGTATGCAATGCACGTCAATAAATACTGAACATGAATGTGAATCAATATTGTGTTAGTACTGGGATTAAGCAAGCTATTTTCTCTCCTTTTTTTTTTTTTTTTTCTTTTTCCAGAAGAGATGAATATAAGCAAATAAAATGACTGTCTGAAATTCTGCCTAGGGATTTAGTTTTGCATTTCTCTGTAGGAGCACAACATCAGAAGTCAGTCTTATCCCTGGTTCTTTGGTCCAATGTGGACAATAGAAGCAAATACCTCAGCAGAGTACTGGGAAGGACTCTTTTGCAAAAGAAGCTCTTTTGCCTTTTTCTCTGAAAAAACAAGTGCAGTTGTAGAGGCAAAGAGATTTGACTTCTGATTTTTTTTTTTCCCTTTTCAAGCCACAAATTAGAGGACAATTTATGAGAGCCCAGCTGAAAATTTATAGGCCCAATATTGACTGCTCTTGACCCTGTGTGCTATTTTGCAGTCTAAACAATGCCAAATCTCTGAGATGACCCAACACCATGCCAAAATCCATAGACACCTGATATATATTGCACAAATTTTTAAAGCGTGGTAAAAGCATAACACAGTGATAAATGAGCACAATATTTTAGATCAGTCCTTGTAAATGCAGAGCACAGAGCCTGCAAGACTCAAAGGTTTCGGGAAATGAGGTCTGGAAAAGGGGGTTGATAAGGCTGGGACGTGTGAGCTGTTAGATCAAAGTTCGGATCTGAGCCCAGGACCACAAGAGATTAAAAAAATCTCTGGACGAGTCACCGCGCATAAAAGCTCAAGTGCTTCCTCTGCAGAGGAGCCTGCTTGCTAAAGTGCTTGACTGCTCTCCATGTCCTCAGGGGTATTGCCTCTGATTTCCAAGGGGTCAGAACTCGTTATCCCAATGGTGACAAGTTGGAGCAAACCCCCCCTGCATCCCCCTGTCCCCACCATAGGCACTGCTGAATCCTCCTTGTAGTTATCATCTGCTTTGAGACAGAGAGTGATTCGGTTTGGTGTTGGTTTGCCAAAAGCACCCAAGTGAAAATAAGTAGATCTTAGATATTTAACAGACATAGGAATATAAAGTGATTTTTTTCCCCCAGAAACATTAAACTATAACATCATCTCCAAAGATCTGGTCTTCAAAAGGGCTCAGAACTGACGTAAATACAAAGGTTAATGGATAAATTTTCTAAAGACTCTAAGGCAGTGACAATGTTTGGCTTTCTGAGAGCTAACTTTTGGATTTAATCTGTTCGTCATCAGCATATTTAGTTAGGAGGTAGAAACACTTCAATACAAATCCTTTTTATCCCAATTTTTTTACAGAAGTGAAATCTATGCCATATCTGAAATAACTGCCCTAACCACAGGTCTTGGTAGAGAAAAAACTCAGTATTACCTTTATAACTGTAATTTTATACAGAATGGTTTTATTAGAGGAGAGGCTGGGACATGGGTCCCCCACTTTACTGCCCAATTACATGGCTACAGAATCATTCCTGTACTTGTTTTAGTTGAGGATTTTTTCATTGCAGAGACATGAAATTATTTGCATTTATTCCTAACTGAATGTATGGGGATTTCTATACTGAAAGTTAGGAAAACCTTTTTATTATATTTTTCTGAATGTCTGTATGCTCATTTACACCTGATAATATCTCCATTTGCTAAGACTGTGTATTGTGTATGCACAAATGCATTGTACATAGCAGGTAAAAAATCATTGCAGTGACCTCTTGAAAACGTGCTGCATTTCCTGCAACTGAATTTATTTACCTTAATACACTGAAAGGGAAAAGTACCATATTTTAAAGATGTATTTTGCAGATTATTTTTCCAGCAGCAGCAAACCATTTCTGCACAACTACTCACAGTAGATGAATTATCGTTTTCCTACCTTGAATCTACAACAGTTAATTTAATCGGTGACTTGTGGAGAATGTATGGCTAAATCAAGCCTTCAGTTGAGGGCTCGGCTTAGTTTTCTGTGGCATCTTGTGTCACAATATGTCACATCAGTGTGGCTGCATGGGTGGATGGGTTACTCTTAAAGAAGGCATCAGTCTTAAATGGGTTTTTCTGAAAAGCCAAGACACCAACCAAACAAAAAATGTTAATGAACTGGATCTCCATGTGTCAATCTGTTCTTATGGTTAATTACTGTACCAGTGGAGGAGTTTGGGGAGAAAAGACGACCCAGGTTTGCACTGCACAGTCATTTCACATGGATCTTTTGAATTCAAATCTGTGCTGACAGGGTCTCCTAATCTGGAGTAACGTCCCAAAGTACCTGGTACATTAACAAGACCACAAATTCCAACTTTTTTTTTTTTTATTATTATTTGCCTCCCACCCCTTTCCCCTTTGTTGCTATAGTAAAAATGTTTCTACTTTTCTACATCTGTCTGCTGTTGCCAACAAAACACTGGAGAACAGGAGGTGATCTTTCTGTTTTCGTTCCAGCAGCCTGGCCCTGAATGAGTTTAATCGGCTGAGAAACACGACTGAAAAGGGCTTTGCTACCCTTTCTAACTCCACTGCGCTCAGGCTTTCTGTAGCCTAGAGAGTGACACCCTATGCCTTATTTCACTGTGGATTATTTAGAATGCTTCAATTGTGACTTGTCAATGTGGTCCGGGGTAGATCAAGGCAAAACCTCCGACAAGAAAACAGCAATGCGAATATGATGTGACTGACTGCCACACAATAGACTAATACCTCTTAATTTGGACTTTTAGCAATCGTTTACCATCCTTATGCACTTGAAGATTCCAAATCCACTCTTACAGAGAATAAAAAAAGTCTTTTTCTTCCCTCTCCCTCCTTCCCCCCTCCCCATAACTCGAGTGTATCGATCAATGTCTCTGTATGCATTTAATAGCTTTATTTCAAAGCACTTTATTCTTAAAAGCCCGTCTCACCAAGGCATACTATTGAAATACTGTGCAGGTGTAATTAAATGAACCAATTTTTTGGCCTGGACTGTATCCCTGTTCTCTCTTTGGCATTAGAACTCCAAGATGAGGTTTGGTCATTTCTTATTTCTGAGCAGCACTGATTTTGGGTTTGTCTTTTTTTTTTTTTTTAATTAAAAAAAATAATTAAACTGAAATTAATTGGTTAAAGGTTAATAGATGTAGAGATTGACATCCTTAGTAAAAATACTCCACCTGAAATGACAGTGCAGGAGAGTTAATATATTACTAGCTAGTTATGCCTGTATTACACCCAGGAGTACTATGGCCAGGGCATCACTGAATTCCAAGTATCCAGTGACTTTGCTGCTGAGACTGCTTCAAAATTATTCAGTTACTGCTGGGTGCTGTGACTCTATTTGCAATGTTCACTGAGAAGTGGAGGGGAACTACTCATTTATTTCACACGGGAATTTTTCACACAACAGTTTTTTGCTCACTTCAAGATCTAGGGAAAGAGTTCAAAAATAGCGTTTCAGAACACCAGCGTGAATAAATTTCATACATCTCTTGTTTCTCTTCTTCATCAGGCACTTTTCACTTACACTTGTCAACATGAAATTTTGCCCACAAAAAAAAGCTGCAGGAGAGCCTTGTGGGCACTCGTGCACATATATTTTCACCAAAAGGGTTAGAAGGTCAGTCGAAAGCTCTTTGCAATAAGGGTGTCATCCAATGAAGACAGAGAAACAGAGCTATGCATCTTAATCAGGCCTTGTGAATAGGAAATACTCAAAGCAACAGTCATGGTGAATAGTCTGTGATTAGTCCACAAGCTGAAACTGGCCCCCATAACCCACATGCCAAATCATTTTGGATTGTGCACATATTTGTAAAAACCCAAAATTTGTCATTACACAAGTCACAAGCAAAATAAAGATATAAATTCCTCAGATGAATTGCTCACAAAGGATAGAGTGCAAAGCTACAACCTGGGACGGTATTGAACTCGGTGACCTAGAGGTGAAGGGCTGAAGAGCCCATAACCAATCACCTTTGAATTCGGTGTCCAGGATTGTCTTTTTGAAAATTAAACAAAGACCCAACTGTAGTAATTGTGTCACCTTATGTACTTAAAGTAATTTCCCCAGCTCAGCGCAATATCTGGAGGAGCAAATGGAGAAATTGCCTGTTGTGCCACTTCTCTAAGGCTTTATATCTACTCAATTTTTTCCTCAGTGCTTTCCTACTGCTCTTCACAAAAACACTGCAAATTTCCTGAGAACAGGCAATAAAATGCACAGATTTCTGAGCCAACAGAAATAAAACAAAAATAAGACCTTCACACAAATCCATAAAGGTGAGACAAAAAAAACCCTCCTATGCATAGCTGTTTTCTTTAAGCATTGGTCCGTTTTCACTGGAATTACTCAGCAAATACATTTATTTGTCAGATCACTGTTATAATAAAATGAATTTACTTTCTTTATTTAAAAAAAAAGGAAATAACTTGCTGTGATGGGTGTTGTCGCAGTTGAGGTGGACACGCGACACACGCTAAGTCAAGTGTAAAGTGCAGGCAAAAAGTGTTTATTCCAAAAGCCAGTGTCATATATATACACTTTTGTATGTTTATCATTTGTGCTCATTGTCCATTGGCTACTTAACTACTACGACAGGTTCATTGGCTATTTTAACTACACTATACTATTATTAGTTATCTACAATACAGACATCTCAAGAATCTAAACAGAAGCCAGCTGCAGCCTTGTTGCTGTTTACTCCCTCTATTGTTTTGAATTTCTTGCTTCTCTTGACTAGATTTCTCACAGGTAGAAATGGACTGTGCTGAGACCAATGTCAGACTCAGACTCAGACAGACTTTCTGACCTGCTGTTAATTCCCACAGGGTGTCAGTCATCAGCGTGTGACATAAATGTGATCCCCTAATTCTGTGACTGACTGAAAACCCAACATGTCTCAGAATGGGAGCACAGTTACCCTCCTCTGCAGGTAACACTGGCTGCTTGAAGAACAGTTTTCATTGATAGTTCTCAGGTTCAGTGTCTGCCTCGGGAACTAAGCAGGCTTTTCCAGCCCATGGAGAAAATCAGACTTGAAAGACCCCTCTTGCCCCAAACTCTTATATGAGTACCCTGAGCTGCTCCCAGATGGGATGCTGTCAGCATTGTTACCCTCTCTGTAAGGGAAACATGTGAGATGCCCCAAGGACCCCAAATCAGCAAGGCAGCAGGGCTAGAGAAAGCACCTCCACTGATTCACAAGCCATAGGAAAACAAAGTCTTCTCTGATGCCTCCTGCTTCACCCCAGCGTTTTGGCTTTGAGATCACTTCTGTGTGTAGCACGTTCCCATCCCAGAGGGACAGACTAATAATGAGGGCCAAATTCTGCTAAAAACACCATTATCTTCTTGGAGCAGAACTGGTTCCTTCACTTTTTGCCTAGAAAACCTCAGGCCATCTCTACCTCGGCTGAACCATGTGCGCAGCCAGGGTAAGCCAGCGTGAACTTCACTGAACTTCAATGTTGTTGATTTACAACACCTAAAACACTGCCAGAAGCCATAATTAGGATAAGAGCAGCTTAAAAAATAATTTTCCCTATTAGAGTCGAATCATAGAATCATAGAATCACAGGATGGACAGGTTTAGAAGGGCTCTTAAAGATCTGACTTAAACCAGAACAGAACTAACTTTAAAGTCTCCTGCAAGTCTAAAAATAACCCTTCCAACTAATTGTGCTTATGTTACCTCCTCCAGCAGCAACTATTTAGTTTCATCCTAACCTTCCCACTTACCCATAATTACCGTCTCCTTTGACATGGCTAACTAAAAGTGGCTATTAATATGGATTTAATGTTGTTTCAGAAATTGGTGGGGGACCGAGGGTGCCAATGACCCTACTTTAACTTTGTACTAAAAATGTGTTGATCTGTGGGTTTTGGCTGCTGCTTGAATTTGACTTGAAGGTTGAAAGTAAACACATCACTCAAGCACATGGTGCATGAATTAAGGTCTTTCTGTCACCAGTCTCTGCTTTTTTTCCCTACTCTTGGGTCATGCACCCCAGAGTCCCCCTCCCTTTCCCCTTTCCTCTCAGGGGACCCTGGGGAAATATTTCTCTTGACATGAACTCCTGCGTGGCAACACCTGCATTTCTTTCAGAGCACATTTCCATGGGGGAAGGTTTGCTTTTCTCTTAATTTTTTTTCCCCTCCCCAGAAAGTTTTTCTCTAAGAACGAGCAGATTTTCCTAGCCGCTCCACAGAGACCTGTTGCATTTCCAACAGTGGAAAGCACACTGCCTGAATTTGAATTCTCATACAGGAGATTACCTTCCAAAAATATGTGCTTTAACTGAACACAGTCCATTTTTTAATCTTCGATGTTATAGATTATGATAGAATTGGACACATTTTAAAGCCAGAAAAATAATAATAATTATGATAATAATAATAATAGTAGTAGTAGCAGCAATAATAGAACGCATTCAGCACACCTTAGACAAGATTACACCTACAAGGGTTTGCTGTGTCAGAAACCTCCCCCTTAGAGGATGCAGTTTTTGAGAGCAAAAATGGTCATTTGCTATAGCTGAAGTAGTTCCTTAACAAAATAAAGCTATTCTGTAAAACAACTTTTCTCAATATAACTGACTACACCGGAGCTTGTGCTGGTATAAATGTGTTAGTCGAGGTGTCCAGGAGGGAAGATTGTTCTTTTTTTTTTTATTTTTACACACTAACTGACATCTTTATTCTGGGGAACAAAATTAAGTGTAAACCAAGCATTACTATCTACAGCATTTTCTTGAGGTCAGGGTTTCCAGGGAATAATAGAAGGAGAAAGCTTCCTAAAGACATATCTTTGTGGAGTAGGGATGGGGGTTCCAATTTACTAGTCTTCATCTTATTGAGGGCAATAATTTCCCTGAAGACTTTATTGGCAGGGCATCACTGCAGAAAACGTTTGCTGCCGGCAACCCTATTATTTTCCATGAGAAATACAGTCCCGTGAGAAAGCACGTTCTCACTCTATTTCTGTGGGAAACACCAGGAGAAGAAGAATTCCAAATCCCGCGAGACTAAGCAACTGGAAACAACACCAGAAGCCCTCTTGTTTGTGTAACTTATTGCAAAAATATCAAAGGAGCGGGGGGGGAGGAGAAGGGGGAGAGGGAAGAACATGTTTTCATAAAATTTTCAGTTTGCAAGAGCTCTGTTTTTTAAAAAAAAAAGGATTTATATTTGACAGCCCAAAAATCCCAAGGATGTTCAGTCTATTTCAGTTGTCAATTTATGATCTTTAAAACATTTTTAAAATTGACTGAACCTTAACTACATCCTACCTCATCTTGTACTAGCCAAGTTTTACAGATGCCATCTTAAAAATCAATTCAAAGAACAGCCATAAACTTGAAAGCTTCCTATTTGAAGTGTATATGGCAGAATGCAATTTTGTTTAATTTTAATTGACAGAGATGTCAGCCTAAGAGAATATTTTAGAATATTAGTAGGAACAGTAAACTCATGCCTTGACACTTTTATGATATAATGGTATAATTCTCAGGAAAAAAATCACCACTGTCAGGATTTACACAAAAGCGGTACATGTTTTACTTTTTCCTCAGTAAAGGAGTGACAAATGTATTACTAATTACACAATTACTTTATTATGTAGAACCAGTAATAAAACCCTTGACGTATCCTCAGAAAATCTAAGTTTCGTTAAAACAGTCAGGATTTTTTATGTATTATTTTTTAAAATTAGTATTACACATTGTCTTGGGAGGCTTTAGCCTGTGGGACATAGTTCAGTTCACTTCCCTCTGCATTTTGCAATTCAAAAAGCACGTTTGTGAGGCCTATTTTTTTCCTAAGGAGACAAATCCTCAAGTGGTGTAAAACTGCTGTCGCTACCTGTTTGGACAAGCTGAGAATTAAATTTGAAGCAATATAATCATTTACTAAAAAAGATCCAAACAAGTTATTTCTCTTGGTTTTCTTGGATACTGATTTTTATATGTATTTCTATTTCTTGACATGATAAAGCAACTTTGCATCAAGAAATAAATGCATGACAACATAAACTACTTGTGTGCCAAGATCAGAACGGATACAGAACATAGATAGGAAACTTCCCTAAATGTGAAGGTGGCTAAATTCTGGATCTACCTGTTTTTTCATAAGTCTACAAAACTGAACACTAAGTTCTCAATCCCACACTTTGGGAGTGGATGAAGTCCTGCTCCAAACTATACCCACCGCCTCTTTGCACCGCTGCTGCAAAGAAAATTCCCAGGCAACAAGGAGAACCAAAGTGATGCAACGGGAAACTGAGGAACTTGGTGCTGCTGTACAATAAATATAAATGTTCCCTAAATCCCCAAGGCCTGACCTAGAAAACTACTTCAATATGCAGCTGACTTTCAGCACATGAGTAATCCCTTTGACTTTAAAGAATTAGTCATGTGCTTAAAGTTTAGTGCCCTGCCGGATTGGGACCCAGCCTCCAAAACAAAGTATGGCTGCGATTCAGTGATTAATTACAGCCCCCAGATGGACAAGCCAGTTGGGTGAAACAAGAATTGTCCCAACCCTTTGCCCTTCTCCAAAAACAAATCTGAATAAAGGTCAACAGAGTTTGGTTAAGGATGTACTTACCAAACTTTCAAACCTTTTGAGGATCCATCCACCACTAGTAAAGGCCTTCGCATTGTATCCCTCCGGGAGTCCCATAGGCGTAGTCGGTTGTAAACTCATTTTCCTATATGGTCAGGCACGCGTGTGGGGGACAGGAGTGAATGACAATGTGGAACGGCCAAAGCCGCTGTCCTGTGACCATGGAGCTTTTAATATGGAGGCAACGGAATCGGGATTAAGAATTGCAGCTGCTAAGATGCTAAACCCCACATACAGCTCCTAGGGCTCAGATGTTATCAAGCGTAAAATCTTTTGAATAAAGCCTTACATGGGGGCACCATTGTAAACTGCTTTCCCAGTTAAAGCCTTTGCGTAGCGGTAAGAGGGAAAAGGTTGTATTTTGCCGTATTATTTTCAGTAATATGTCAAAGGCCACTGAAATCAATTCCCATTAATTCTAAAGGACTTTCCATAGTAAAAATAATGCCCACTAAAAGCACTATAATGAAAACACTGTTTAAACTATTCCACTCCTCTAAGGATGGCCAGCCACTGATTTTCTTCCATGAGATGATACTGTAAAAATTCCAGTGTTCATTTCTACTATGAAAGCTAAAGGCAGACAGGTTTCTGATCAGCAGACTCTGAAGGAGCGAGTGTGATTTTGGAGTAGTTATTCCTGTAGCCTCTGTTTACATTTGCTTATATCTAATCCAGATTTCCTCTCTTTGGTATTTATGTCAACCTCTGTATGACACGGCATCAAATTCTAATCCCAGCACTGCCACTAACTGGAGCCGTAGTTTTTATCTCGGTAGTGACATGAGGGAAAAAAGATACAGTTAATATTGTAGCCCATTTAGAAAAGAAGTGATGGAAGTTATAGTAATTTAGAAAAATGACACAAGATTTCTGTGTTCCACAGCCAAATGGATTAGCAAATCCAGGTGAAGGCTCCACATCATAAATGTAAAATTGATCTTATTTATTAGTATCCTGTTCAACATAATGTTCTAATGCTGCCTGTTGTGTGCCTTCCCAAAATCTCAGGATTGGGCCCTATGCCAGGAGCTTCCAATTTAAAACACATTTCCACTGAAACAATTTCAGATTCCCAGAACCCAAAAGCCATTTTCACACCAAATCCTCAACTATTCCCTTAAATGCCTTAAATTGTCCCCAGCAAATCCAACATTCAGATCATGTTTTCCAGGATTCTTGTAACATAAATGAAAGTTGTCTCCAGTAGAAAACTTCCTGTTGGTTTTCCTCACCAGAGTTGTGCTTATTACACTTGCTGGAAGAGAACACCTTGGGGAAACAACCAAACCATTTTCCAAGGTGAGCAGTTACTCCCTGAAGAAAAATGCTGGTTGTTGACCCAACATACAGATGACTGACCAGATTAACTACATACCTCATATTAATTCACAGACTGTGGTCACCCTCATTTATATGCATTTATCCAATACACAAACCATGACAGGAAAGTGCCTCCATACAGATGAGAATCATACATGTTATGTATCATGGAAATTTAAAGGACAGCACAGTCTTCAGTACTTTTTCCTGAAATATTTTTGCCCTTTTTAAGGTTCAGTTTCCTGTATTTTATGTATAGAATTTGACACTATGCACAAATAGTAAAAGTATTTTCAATTTAAATGGGTTTATATAGATTTTTTTGACTGAGGAAAACACCCCCCCCCCAAAAAAAAAACCCACACAAAAAAAAAAAAAACAAACAAAAAAAAAACCAAAAAAAAAAAAAAAAAAAAACAAACAAAAAAAAAACCAAACCAAAAAAAAAAAAAAAAAAAACAAACAAACAACCACATAAGGCCACAGTTTTCCAAGACTGAGACCACAGTGTCTAAGACACCTCTGTGATGAGCAGCATAACACAAACAGCAGTTTCTGACTCCTTCAAAAGTTGAACTAGGAGCAACCACATGGGTGGAAACACCATCAAGGATAGACATTACGGGAGATGAGAAATGGACTGGCAAGAGTGGCAGGAAGGCTGGAGATGAAGAGATTTAAGACCAAGCATAGGGAACAAGGAACAGACAGGATTTTTCTCTATTTTTGTGATAGAGATGGGTGGGAAAATAAAAGTCTCCTCCACCAGGTTTGACCCTCCTCACTCACAACAGGCACTTGGCCCATGTGAAGGATTAACTGGCTGCTTGTAAACTGTCATGTTTTGATATTAAAGCCATTTTTAGCAGCAACTTGGCCAAGCGACGTGTGTGCATCTGCCACCCTGTAACTCAGCCATGGCTTCCGTCATGCTTTGAAGAGAGCACCACACCTGGGTTGGCATCTCCCATGCCAGCTTTCAACCCTCTGAGGCTTGCATCGAGTTTAGGGGATTATCACAGTTTAAAATGCAGGCTTTGTAAACAAAGAGTAAAAATAGTCATCACCAAAGCAATGTAGTTCTGCTTTGTGCAGCTGAAAAACAACAGTGGAAATGCTTGGTGGCACGCCTTTATCAGGAGCTATTTTTAAATGCATCTAGTACTTTTTTGGACAGTATAAAGAGTTTCAATTCAATTTACTGATTAATAGGCTCTAAAACTTCAGCTGTGATCAAAAAAAAAAACCAGCTGATTTTTCTGATCCTTTAAGGGTTTCAAAGCCACTACAAAGAACCATTTAAATGCCCTTTCCTTGATTGTCCAGAGCTATAGCTTACTAGATAGAGACCCTGGAATCAAAATCTGTTAAAGTCAATGAAAATATTTCCACTGGCTTCAATGAAAGCTGCATTTGGCCTAAAAATAAACCATTATGTGAGGCAAATTTGCCCACTGAGTTCTGGCCAGGTCTGATTTTAGGGGAGTTCAACTGGAAATCATCACTCATTCTTTTGGATGCTGTGAAGGAAAAGGCTTCCTTTATTCCTTACCTCACACTCATTAGGTTTAAGATCTACCATAGGATTTACCACATCTAACTAGCAACTATTAAGTAACCTTCATTTTTCATTACTTTTGTCCTCTGCACTGCATAAAATCAGGCTCTTTGTGTTTGGGGATGGGCTGGTTGTAGGTTTTTCTAACAGTAAAAATCAGTATCTTACTCTGCTTTATTGGCTCCACATTTTTTCATAAGATGCTGCCAGTGTGGATACATGACAGCCAAGCCCTTCCTAAGTCATATCAACATTACAGTGTAATACAAAAGAAAAAAAAGTTGGGGGGGAAAAACCCCAGCATCTGACTTCTAGTAATATCTGGCGTGATATTTTAAGGTAAGCAATAACAAGAATGAGTCGTATAAACATATAAAAGAATGCAATTCTGAAATCTGTAAGAAAATCTGATTTGGCCACCAGCTTTTACACAGATTATCTGTTAGCTTCTATTTCTAACAAACCATGTTATGAGATCATGCTTCTCTGTCTCATTTATCAGCCGGTTTCAATTTTGATGACAGGAGGAGGAGGGAAAAAGTCTCAAAAGATAATAAAATCTCTCACAATCTCACAGATGCTGAAGTTCACAGAAATGAGGGTTGGTTAGCAGAAAAGGACTTAAATTGGAGCTCCCACCACAGAAAAGGGTGAAGTAATCTATGTGTGGTTCTACAAAGGACAAAGCTGTGAAAATTCTGAACAGTTCCTCGCCATTTGGCTTTTGCTTCCAAGCAGTGTTTTGGGAGGCTCACATTATACAGAACAAACAAGTACAATATTGAGTGAATACAAATGAGCTGAAACAAATTTATTTTGCCATGATGATCACATCACAGTGTATATAGAGGCTTGCTCATGAAGGCAAAGTTTTGGGAATGGCCAAATGATTTAGAAAGGCCAATCTGCTATCAATTCCCACACCTCTTGAAACGTGAGATTCACTGTTGTGTAGAAAAACTGGAGTGGTTCATGGGCTTTGCTGCTTGGAGGCAAATCTCCCCACATAATGACCTTCAAAGTATATTTTTACACCCCCATGGGCTCTCAGATTCAAAAGCTCCTTCATGTATTGGTAGTCAAAAGGGATTTGCAATGGACCTAAGATTCAGCCTGCTTTCTGCAACCCCTGTTCATGCTGAATAAAAATGTGCTCCAGGAGGATTTCTGCTGAGGGCATATGACAGTATGCCCACCAAAACCATCCCAAACCTGGATCAAAACCCAAACCACTGTTTGGTACCACCCGTCTAAAATAATACTGTTTCACCCACAGGAAAAAAGTTCAAAATGGGGAAGCCATCCAATTTGACACCAGATGACCTAAGATCTGCCCCTAGTTTCTCAGTGGCTCTGGACTTCATTTCCCATGCTCTCATTTCCTCAGCAATAAGTGGCATAAACCTCCACCATGGATCAGTACTAGATTTGAAGATGGAAGTCACTGCACAAGGCCCAGGTGTTGGGCTTTTCAATAGAATATGAAAAGTGGTCTGTAAACCCCAGCAATGCGAAGCACATGGGAGAGCAGAAGAGTAAAAATAGATAAATTGGATCACTTAAGCAGTAGAAATAGAAAACCTTTCTTTCATTTTTATGTGATACAGAAGGTTCATTATGTGCTGTATCGACAATATAGTATTTTTCAGTGTCACCTGTTCATTAAAGAGTCATTCTAAAGGCAGTTGATGGGTTCCAGTATCACACAATTCATCTAATAAAAGTATTCATTAGTTTGTATATTATATCTCTTTTCCTGCTGTTCTGGTAATCCTTAAATAAGATGTCCCAAAGGTACTGATTCTGATCTCACATCAATGTGTATTAGTAAATCCATTAAAGTTAATAGGTTATTGTCCATTGATGTAAGAAAATCAAGGCTAATGAGGCTACTTGAGTATGCAAAAATTACAGGATCGGAACCTACTGTCATTAAATATTTTGGAAGGTTATGTGACTTTTCCAGATAGGACATAATTTTACTTAACACAGCTTTCAATAGAGGTGCATTAGCCTCTAGTGGCAGTAGAGGTGATATATTGTATTGCTAATATAAAGGATTATGCATGAAAAGTGAATATATTGCAATAATTATGAAGTCTTGTTTCACTTCACTTTTCCACAAGCGCACTTTGTCATGCTTTAAATACTCCACGGATCTGAAAAGCACAATCAAGATGCTGTAAATTGGGGTGAAATAAAAAGCTTATTAGCACGTTCTTAGAGCAGATTTAGGTTTGGAATATTTTCTGTGTGACTGCCATCATTACTGCATTTATACCCAAGCAACGCCTCCGCCTCTTTGATTGCGAGCATGTGTGAGCCCGTGTGTGCACGCACGTGCAGGAGGGGTCATGACATTTATTAAAGCAGTCAATAAGGCACGCACAGGACAGGCATCTAACCCTGGAATATATTTATATTTATACTCATTTCTGATATGGAAACTAAAGAGGAAAAATCAATTGGAATCTAAAGTTTCATTGTCCTTCACCTTGACTCTTTGGTTTAAAGTAAGCAGTTAAAGAATAAACATTGCTGGGGAGAAATAAATAAATAAATAGATGAAAAAGCCACTCTCTAACATTATTAGGACTTCCAAAGTAAATAAAAAGTGGTAGAGCTGAGACCAAATTGCTGCCGTGGTGCTAGGGAGAATCCTGATTTTAGCACCGCTGTACCAAATTTGTCATTTAGGAAAGCTCTTGTTCCCTTTATTGAGTTCCACTGTAGTGAACAATTTCTGCCTGCATCCCTCGTGTGTCCTTTTGGTTTATTATCTTTCACTGTGAATTGAGCATCCACAATCAGTTTCACAGGAAGCCTAATTTCACACACTGCTTATACATATGATGAGGACTTCCCTCTCCCTTCCCCCCTTCCCCATCCCTTCTCCCAATGTTCTTATCAAATGAAGAATTGTGGATAAGGGTTAGGTGCAGATAAACATGAGTGTAGCACTTCCAGAAAGGTCATGATCCCCCCATAAGGTGCTTCTTGTTATGCCTGACCTTCAGATTTTCATCATCAGCCCGCCTGACAACTTAATAATGCAGAGGTGCAGGATTCATTTCTCCCCTCTGAGAGCGCCAGTACGGGACGCCCTTTTCCCTGATTATTTCCCTGCACTCCCGGCTGCCCTTTATAAGCCAACCAGAACTCCATCAATCATGCTCTTCTCTCCTTTCCTCCTCAGCCCCCAGTCCTGAGAGCTCGAAAGCTGCAGTGTCCCCTTTTGTCTTGCGCTGCCACACAGCTACAACAACAACAGAAAAGACTCGATGCCTGCAAACAGCCTGTGCAGAGGCAGCAATCCACCTTCCCATCTATAACCCAGAGTCTTTCAGCCTCCCTCCGTGCTGATTATGTTATCTTACAGAACAACTCCTCGTGGGCTCTGTGAACTATCAAAGGAGGGAAGAGATTTGAGTTGAAATTTGAAGTTTCGATCCCATTTTATTTTTTCATGTTTTCTTATTGCCCCTTATTTTCCCTTCTTATTCTTGTACTTATATTCTTATAGCTCAATAAAAATTAGGTTAAAAGAAAAAAAAATTTCTAGAATTACTCACACACTTTTTTTTTTCCTTCTAAAGATAACGGAGAGGCAAAGACTTGATATTTTCACATGTCTGTATATTGGAATGAAATAACACAGAAAAATTTGGAAGAAAGTAATCTTAGGATTGAAGGATTTTGGTTCTGATCAGATTGTAAATACTGCAATAAACTTATGTTACAAAATATGTGTTCACTTTTCCCTTCAGCCTTCCCAGTGCTTTTTCAGCCAATGATTCCTAGAGTGAAAACGGGATGATAACTCACCATGAGCATCTGGTGAGAGCAAAGTACAGTATGTTCCCTGATAGAGCAGGGATATGCCAAGGCCATCTCCTATTGCCTAAAGCAGCTGCCATTTGTACCTCCAAGAGGGCAAGTATCCCCTGGTAAGCTGCAGCTCAGCTGGGTACGAGAGCTACACCATACCCAGCAAGCAAACTCAGATCCTACCCTGCCCAGTGGCAGCAGGATGCAAATCTGTGCCCAGCTGGATGGAGGAGTTAATGTGATAGCCCAGCTCAGCCATTAAGGCACTGTGCTGGATCTGTAAGAATAAATAAATAAATAACAGAGCTGCATGAAGCACCGTAAAACCACTCATTTGCCAAGGATCAGCATTGTGGCTGAAATTAAGTTTCCCTCACTCCTCCCGTGCCTGGATGCACTCACATAGTGCTGGTGCATGAGAAAGCCTAAACTCAGGGCTGTGGGGTTTCTTAACTGAACCATCACCTCCCCATGGAAAGCAAAAACCTGCTTAAAAGCAGAGAAAACAGCCTCAGTGCTATCCAGTCCCCCAAACAGGTATTGTGGGACTAATTGGGAAGCCCCTGAATAATGTTTTACCATCTGAATTATTTCATACATCGTAGATCTGGAAAATCCCAACACAGATTTAGAGCCTGTAGTGAAATATGGAATTACATTTACTCATTGAGAAGGCTAAATATCTCTTCCCAGCCTTCTTTTTCTTAGTAAAAATAAGGAAAAAATAAAAACTTTCTATGAAGATTTTCCTTCAAACTAATAACATGTCAAAGATTGCAAACTACCATCAGCAGAGATCTGGAAAGACTAGCAAATGTTCAGGAGATTTGCTGACAGAAAGAACAGGGAGTTCACCCTAAATCCCACAGAGTCAATTAGTGTTGCTTCTAACTCCAGTATTCTTTGGACAAAATCCCAAAGGATTTCTGGTTCATTTTCAGGCTTTTCTCCAGTTCAGTCAAGGGTCTAAAACAAGTCTAAGGAACATCCCAGAAAAAACTGAAAATATGTGTCAAAACTAATCAGTTGAGAAAAAATCTCAACAAACAGATGAAAGAAGGAAGGAAGGAAGAAAGGATAGAAAGGATGAGGCACAGTGGAGAAAAGAGAATGATCACACCAAGAGGTTGGAGAAGAAAAATAGATGAGTGATAATGATCTACAAGTGAGGGAGAACCTGTCAGAGGGAGAGAGGCAGGTTTGATCACTGAAGGGAAGCACAAACAAATGAAACAGAAAAACAGGAAGGAAAGTGAAGCAAACTTGTAGATACAGAGGAAAAGCAACAGGAAACCTGCAGTGCCCAGTATCCTTTCTTGAACAGTGGGTGCAGGAAGTCACACTTCAAAAGGACAGCCAAGAAATGGGGACCTGATAAGAGTGATAAAGATGCCCTTACCACCAGATCAAAGAGCTGAAGGGAGGGAGGGAGGAAAAGAGGGAGGGTGGAGATAGAAGGAGAAAAATAAAAGCAATAAAGCACAAGTTTATCTTAAAAGAGACTGGAGTTATTGTGTTTGTTTTCAATTTTCATCCCAAAACATGTCCAGCTTATGTCTCCAAGTGGGGAGCAGGACTCCCTGGGATGCTAAAACCACTCCCAAGCCAAACTCCATTTAAGCTTCACAACCTACAGCAAACGCAAATCCTTTGCTTGGCACATCTTCCTTATTTCAGTCTTCATCAGCTGCAGCAGCAGCGCCAGTGGCTGCCCACAGCCCCTTGGCAAGGATTTCCTGGCAGTGCCTCACCTGGGACCTCGACTGCTGTGCTCCCCTCCAGCCCCCAGGATCAGCACGAGGAGCTGCCACGGCCTCTGGGTGACATCTTTGTACAGCCCCACACAAATGAGGTACGAAAGGACACTCAGGGTCAGGCTGTTCTCTGGATTTGATTTTCCCTCCACGAAACACTGATTTTGTAAGGAGGAGGGAGGTTGTCCTCTACTAACATTTGCCAAGGGAAGATGAGGAATAGCTTGGATCCCGACCAGAGGGCCATGGCTACATCCAAGCCCTTGCAAATTGACTTGGCAAGAGAGGATTCTCTTGAGGAGTGAGGAAAACCAGAGAGATGTCAGTCAGAGAAGTAAACACCATATGCTTGTCTCCCAGCATCTGACAGTAGTGAAGTGGACAGAGCAGAGAGGCTGGCAGAGCCGAGAAATAGGGCAGTGTAAATCAAGACACATTCTCCTTCCTCTGCTTCCCAGAGGAGCTGCACAGACATGAGCAGTGAGTTCCTCCTAAATCCAGGGGCTCTTCAAAGCAGATTGGTGTTTTCCATACTGATTATTTACGCTAAGCCTTGATTGAATGAACTGTAGGTTACAGAGGGGTGACTTTTTTTGAAATGTATGAGATAAATCCTTCTTCGTCTAGAGGGCAAAGAGTTTGTGAGAGAAAGGGAGAGACTTTAATATGGTCTACTTGGTTTTAAATAAAAAGAATCTTCTCCAGCTGCTTTTTATTTTCTCAATGATGAAAATTTTGCAGGCAAAGGTTGCCCAAGATCTTCAATTTTCGTAACAAAATGTTGTCATTTGACTCATATGAGGGTAGCAAAGGTGGGAGGTGGCTGCTCCTTTTCCACCTATTGTCTCCTTCAGTTTAAATTTGTATCAGGGCCATGATGCCCTCTCTAGCCTTCTCCAGAAATGCTATTAAGAAGAGGAGACAGGCTGCAGAGACACCAGTGCGATTCCAGTCCATGAGAAAAATTCATTCCTGAGGTCCATTGGTAACTACACATCAAGCTGCTATTGTTTTAAGAATTGGTTTTAAGCATTTTGAAAACATTTTGAAAACAAAGTGCAAAGGTTAGAGCTATGGGAATAAAGAGTTGAGAAGGCAGCCTGCAGACACAAAGGTAGGCTGTTGATAAGACAAGTTGGTGAGGAAGGAAAAAAATTGCTCTAAGAAATGATTGAACTTCAGGTTAGAGCAAAAGCTTCTGCAATGTGCAATGTTGTATTAACTTATCCAAGACATATTTTGACAGCTCTAAGAGGAAACAGCTGAATTAGAAGTTTTACAAGTGTAATCTCTGACAGGTTTTACACCAAATATTTACTTTTTTATTCATCAGGTTAATAAACTCATAACCTTCTCTCGCACTGGTCATTTCCTGATGGGATCCAATTTTCTCCTATCTGGCAGCAACATGCCCATGTGCTCAAAGCAAGTTTCAAACACAGGTATATCTTCAGAACAGACATTCAGCTTGGAGGAGGTGGCTCTGAAGCCACCAGCTCTGAGACTTTTCAGCTCATCACATGATGATCAACATAAATTTAAACTTTTCAGGAGTGTCATTCTGTTCAGCAAAGCTTTCTATTCCTCTTCTTAGCTTAACCAAAGAGCTTCCTGCCTTTCAGCTTAGAATTAGAAGTATTTTCTGGGCTCTGTTCTGTCTCAATTCTAAGCTCTAGAAAACTGATATTGAGAGTAAAAAATTCTTCCTTTTCCTCTGATTCTGTTCTTTTTTCTATCATGTATGTAATGCACACAGTAAGCCCAACTATCAGTAATGACTTGGAAATGACACTCTGGGACATGGGTATTATTTTGTCTGACAAAGCATGTTCTCTCAGGATCTACCAAGAACAGCCATTACAAACCTCCTAATTCACTATAGTAAGAGGAATGGTGCCAGTGAGTTAGTGGGTGGTAAGCAATTACAGAATTTGCCAAACTGGAGAACCTTTTTTTAAAAAAACCCCAAAACTAAATTGTCTGTACACCTATTGATTTTGATAACGAAAATTTTTTTCAAACTTCATAAAAATAAAAGCAAAAGAAAATTATTTTAAAAAAATCTGGGTCACTTTCAGTAACACACAGAAAACTTTTTTTCCTTTAAATACAATAAAAGTTCTAAAAAAACCAATTTCTTTCATATCAAAGGCTCTTCTTTACCATGTTCTACTTTTGATTTACTGTTTTAAAGTTAAAAATTCCTCCTGACCAAAGACATATGGAAAATCAATCTTTTGTCATTTTATTATTTTTATATTCTTTTTTAATGATATGGTATAAAAATCCAATTCTAATAAAGGACATATATAGCATAAATACACTAAGACACTTTTATATGAGTGGAAAAAATCTGCAGCCATCTAATACCCTGATATGATGGATAAGGTCTTAAAAAAAGCTTCAGAGGAGCAACCTTTTCATTAAATTAACAAAAATAAATATTAATTTCTGAAATATGTGATAGAAAATCTTTAATGCAAAACCCCTAAAGTATTTCTTCAAATAGATGTATCAGCTCCTAACCCAGCTCCACTGAAAATGGTCATTTTCATCTGCCAAATATTTTCCCAGGAATAATCATTTTATTTGGTGAAAAGCTGAACAAAAGGTAATGCATAAAGTAAAATTTGTGTGAAAGGAGCATATCCTACATGAAACTGAAATATCAATTTCAGCAGGAGTCCTTTATACCTTTCTGCTAAGGCCTTTCTTTTTCAATTCTTCCTAAAACACTTCATCTAATTTTGCCATGTCCCAGTTCAGTGATCAGCACCACCGTGATCAAAAATTTCCTTTTATTTTTTTTTCCCTGTTGGACTATTTTATGTCTCTGCCTTTTTTTAACTAATATATTCCAAGTTGTGTCTCTTTTGTAAACCAGCTTATACGCTTGTTTAAAAGTAAAATTAGCAGAAAGCTATTTTTCTCTACAAATAACACATTATTATTATTTATTTTCTAATATTTCATATTAAAGGTCTTGAAAAATAAAATTTTCAAACTTCTAATACATTTTTCAGTCATTTTTAAATTACCTCATTCTACCACTGCACTGCAAAGTCTTCCTAACACCTCCCAGTGTGATTGTTTCCTGTTAACAGAGACATTTTGCAGACAGATTGAGTGTCAATATTATTAGCAGCAAATTATTCACATTGCGTGAATAGCCTTATAATCCTTATTTACTGCGAATATGCAGGAGCCTATTGTTTTTAAAACAACTTTTAATAAGTTCTCATGGTTCCGATGGCATCTTCTGGATGTTATCGAGGCTTTTAGGGAAGCAGAGATAAAAATGTCATTTTTTTGATTCAAGAGGGGACAGCGACACCGATACCAAGTTTGTCCCTAAAATCCTAAAGACGGCAGAAAACGTGCAACAACCTTGTGTCTGTAACATCAGGTGCTCGTCTGCTTGTGTGGTACATAGATAAAGGTAGGGAATGTGTAGCTGTATCAACCAGTTTGCTGCTGAAATAGCCTTTCACTGTTTATTTTCCAGCTAAGTCAATTAGGCAAGGTGGTGCATCAACATTCAGTATGTGCTGATTTCAGATATATTGGCAGGGTTTTAAATAAACACCAATGAAGGGAGTATACATCTGTTAAAAAAAGGCAAGCTCTTAGGGAAATAAATACTAAAGATGGCATGCTATAATCTAAAAACACAGGAGTTGGAAGACTGTTTCTTTGTTGTGTGGGTAATTTTTTTTCTGCAGATGACTTCATTTCCCAAATAGCGTTGGTTTTGTTGTATTTTTTTAAAACACAAGACTTTAAGCTTTCTCAGTCACAATGCTTATAAGCTTTCTCAGTTACAATGCTGTCTTGTTTGAATGCATGCATAAATAAATTTTGATCATCTGCTTCAAATCTAACCTAATGTGAAAAAATCAAGAGGTAGTTGCGAGCCACCTAATTAAAACACTGAGACCTGCCTCACTAAGTGATTCTAGTTCTGTGTCAACATTGTGCTGCTGTAATTCAGAGAACCCAATTGTCCCAATTCAGGTCGAGGTTTGTATAAATTCTGGAGGCAGAATCTGTAAATACACTTTCAGAAGGAGATGCCCTGAGCAATAAGGTTGTGCTCTGCAGGCACCTTGGCCTGAAGATGTGTGGATAAACTAGAAGGGGAAAGTTAAGTGTTTGAGGTCAGACAGCCACATATGACAGAATCAGGACTAAAGCCTGGAGATCCTAATCTCCAGATCAGTGTTTTTCTCACTGGATCTATAAATCAGTAACTATCCCAGTGTAAAACATAAATAACATTTTTGGTGCATTTGGCCCATAAGCTGATCCACACCTTTCTCTCCCACTCCTGTCTTATGAGTCAAAGCTGCATCCCATGGATTTCTTCCTGCCATGCTACAAAGGGTTAAGAGATGCAGCCCACCAGAACAATGGCTTTTATGGAAGGCATTTCTCCTCCTCATCCCCTCAGCCTCTGCTTTATTAAACACTTGATCAGTAGGCTTAAAAATTAACCATATGGTGCTGTTTGTAGGGTATAGATTCAAGTCCCAAGGAAGGGCATGATCTATTTAGCCTGCCTGGGCAAATGATTTCAGTATACACATCACTGTCTACTTATTGTCATCAGTGGAACATGAGCAGGAGAAGACAAGAAATTTTTTTTTTATCCATGGACCTACCAATAAAGAAACAAAATTCCCCTTAGAAGTTGTCTGATGACTGAAGACAGTAGCATATAGAAAAAGCAACAATCATACAATCACTAAAAAATAATATTTTTTTTTAAATCTGCATGTAAGCAAAAAAAATATTCATCCCTACAGTGACTGTGATATGAACAATTTAAGCAACTCGAATAAGCAACATTAAGCATCCTTTGCAATGTCACTGAAACCACAGAAATGACAGTCGGAAATCTTCTGTACTCTTCTCACTCTGTGCCTCAAGCAAAGTCATGGTACCTCTAGGTGACCCATGAGTTTGTCTGTCCATAAAATGTGTATTTTAAATAATATGAACCTAATCTCAAGGCTGTTCTCAGTCCAGCTAATTTTTGGGAAGTGTTCTCAGACCAACGGGTAAAAGTGCTATATTAGTTCAAACAATGATGATGATTATCTTTCAGGGATTTTTTATCCTCAGTGAAAAGCAAAAGGAATTACTGGCCAATTTTGCCTAGTAAATGCTGAATACTTGGAACACTTCCCATTCATACTCATTCTGTGGCTTTCCTGTGTCTGACTTATGTTTATCTTCATTAAGTGGAATAATGCAAGTCAAAATAGCTACAAGTAAACTGTCTGCTGGATAGGGAACAGTTGTTAGTTCATGGGAAATGGATTGTAAAAAATGTGCTACTCTGACTTCAGAAAAGAGCTCTAAATTGATCCATTTCTAGTTCAAAGCTCCTTAAAACACACTGAGCAATCTCACCTGATATTTCATCACCATCACTGCATGTCTTTCTAGTTCAAGAGGGGGTGGATTAGGCTGAAAGTTTCTGTCTCTGTCAAAGTTCACCAGAAAGTTCTGGTTCACATGGGGAGGCAGGGAGAGCATCTTCAATCCTAACTGGAAGCCCATTCGAATAAGCAGTTGTCCTGGGCTCTTTGAACTTTGGAAGAGGTGGGGATGCAGTCATATAGAAGATGAACTACTTCCCTTGAAGGAGTACAGCACATATCTGTGCAGATTGATGGAGTCATAAGTCACTGGGAGCTAACCTGGGTACAGCCTGAGGTAAGGCTAAAAGCTAAAGTCATTCCAGGTGGGCTGGTGGAAGGAAAAAACAAATCTTAGACATTCACATATGAGGTCATAACTTCTGTTCCATTGCAGCCCACATATAAATATTTGAGATTTATATTTTAGAAGTTTTAAGCCTCTCTATAAAATGCATTTAACTTTGGGTTTTATTTTAAAATGCCTCCTGAGTCAGAGAGGTGCCACGCTCTCTCAAGGATTTCAGGCAAATCTCTCTTGACCAATCCAAATCTATAAGCCAAACCATATGATTCCAAAATCCCTTCAATTGCCTCCTGGATCATATGTCCACATCTGGAAATGATGGATATTCTCTTCCCAGCTGCAGAAGAGGGAAATTCTGCATTAGGCTGAAAACACTGTGTAAATTGCAAGGGAGAAGGGTCAGCTTTCTAAAATTACAGTGGTCAAGGCAAATCAAGCACTTTAATGGCAGGCTCAGGTCCAAGACCAAAATCATTTTACAAATCTCCAAGCAATTCCACCTAGAAACATGCAGAATATTTTTGGTTGGTTTCATGGTGAAAAGAGCCAATGGGCAACAAATTCCCAAAGCCAGAGACTAATCTCCCTTCACAAGGGACACAAAGCAGGTGCTCTCTGTAAGGATGAAACTGTGCCCCAAATTTGCTTGACATAATGCAGGAAAGAACTTTCTGATGGGAAATGGTTGTAAATCACAGGAAGATCAATAGAAAAGAACAATTCAAAGCTGAAATCACAGGTTTTTTGATCTCATCTTGCTGAAATCTCTTTATCTAAAATATTCTTAAAACATCAAAGAATTTGTTGGTCAATAGCAACAGGAAAAGAAATCTTTAATAAAAAAGCCAACTACAGAATTTGTATTATGCATGACTGAATTTAAATTGGTCATCTATATTACTGTTTCTTAACTTTTTCTGTATCATTATCCATGCTGAGATGTCATCTCTCACAGTCTCACTCTCGTATTAAGTGATACACAAATGGAGAAGAATTCATTGGAAGATATTTCATAATATATTATTGTTAGGATAACACCACATAAATAATTAAGATGAAACAAACAGTCCACTTGCCTGTCTGTGCCTCTGAGTCATTACTTCACTAAGTCTTGTCTGGGAAAGGCTTACTATTTCCAAAATGAAGCCTGTTGTGTCAGACCTTAGGTAGAACGAAAATATTCTCTAGAAAGGACCACAGTATAGACAGCATTTCCCAGAGGAAAAAAATTATA
>VZRR01005155.1:257134-307701 GCA_013398015.1 Oreocharis arfaki | reverse complement strand
GGGGGGGGGGGGATGGAGGGGGAATTTTAATGTGTTTTTATTTTTCTTATGTTATATTTCTCCATTCAGGTAGCTTGGAAATATATGAAAACAGTGAGGCAAAAGGAAAAATTAAAAATGTGTTGTTTGAGATCTCTGAAACTACAAGAGCTCAAAGCTGGGGTATGCAAATCAAAATGAATTACTGCTAAGGCAAAGAAAACTATGCTGAAGATTGAGGATTGGTATAACTGCACATTCTTGTCAGATATCCATGTAAAAACACTTAAGTGGGGGGCAAACCTCACAAGATAGCTTTCTCACAATATTTCTAATAGTTTCTGTTTATAGAGAGGCTAGAGATAACAGGAAAACAGTGCATATCCATGTTATTTTGACTCTTGCAGCTAAGTGCTGGCTGGAATACAGGAGACTAATTCCAGAGCTGACGTAAATAAGCTTAGTCAAAGACAGTGAGGCAACACCGATTTACACAAAGCGTTGTTCAAGCCTGGGAAATTCAGATCCGTGCAGAAGTTTAGATAAGATACATCTCGGCAAATATTTTAGGTATGTATACAAATCTATATAAAACACTTTCTAAACCACTTTAATCTCAATCTACGTATATGAGCTGCTAAAAAAGAAAAAAGAAGAATCTGCTTTTGGGAACTGAGTTGGGAGGAAGCCCCACAGCGCCTAGTGAAGGAGGCTGCTCTCCCAGCACCATCACTGGAAGAAGAAAGGAGAAAGGGAAAAGTCCTTAGACCAAGGGGGAGATCAGAGGTGCTCTGAGCTGCACTCTGGAAGATCTTTATCCCCTACTTTTTAAACATGGCTCCTTAGGAATGACACTTACATAATTCAATACTCTTAAATAACAAGTTTCCCTAAAATTATACCATTTGATAGCCCCAGAAAAATCAAAAGTATATGAAATGGAGATGATCAGCTTAAGCATAAGACTAAACATTCCTGAATATTTATTCCATTTTGAAGAACAGACATACTTCTACTGCTCTGGTCAGGGGGTAAAGTTGTTCGACTGAATTCCCCAGTCTTTAGAAGGAGAACGGGCCTAGCTCCCAGAAAAACACAAAGATTTCATTAGTATTTGGGAAGCGTGTCAAAGATGGATTCTTCAACACATTTTACTTGTCCCAGTCCCCCATCTTTCTCAACCTATTTCTCATGCCTCTAGCAGAGCAACATGAAACAAGAGCACTGCAATACTGTGCATTTTTCTTGGCTAAAAAAATTAACCACAAAGTCCAGGGTTTGTATTTTTTTAAACAATATTCACACAGGGCTCAAATTATGCGCATAAACACTGCTAATGTGTTCGCTATTAGTCTGTGTGACACCTTATTCCTTTAAGTTTGCATCTCTTGGCACAGGCTAGGAGAAGTCAGTGCTCTCTGAGAGGGCTAGTTAAGATGTATCTTGCTGTTTCCCCATATCTTTAGTATGCAGGGAGCGCAGAGATGGAGATAAAAGGAGAAATGTCTATCTTTGAGTCCTCTGCAATACAGAATAAGTTATCAACCTACTAACATGCATGTCTGAATAGACTCCTTTGGCAGGAGGGAGATTTTATCTGTCCTGACATGTGAATTCCTCCCTCATGTCAATCCATGAAAGTACTAAAGAATAAACTCTCTAGTAAAATGAATGTGGCATACCACTGGGACTTAGAGAGCACCATATTTTCCCCTAGTTACTTTTTTTTAATTTTCCAACTGAATCCTTGATATCCATATAAATTAGTCACTCTGAAGGGCTACTTGAAAATCTATTGCTTTAATCTCATAGGCTTGGGGAGGGTGCTCTCTCCACTAAGGCTCGGGAGTTTGTTGTCTCTATTTTCCCTCTTCAGCGGAGCGATGTGCCGTCACATCCAGCCCCCGCGCGGAGCGTTCGAGGAGCATTTGTGCTGGAAGCTTTGCAGCTGTGCAAGTTAAATGAGCAGGCACTCCACTGCCCTCAGATCTGGTAGGCCCCAAGGTACAGATATGAGCAGTCAAAATGTCCTATTTAGCATCCTGAACTGCCCACCCATGCGCGAGGGAAGAGGATGCAATGTTTTGAATGGAGCTGAACGCAGCTGCAGTTCCAGTTCGCGGGGGCATGAGAGGCAGAGTCACGTCGGTCTGTTTGCAGATGAATTGCCAATCTGGTTTCACAAATACTTGTTTCCGTGCTCATCACCAGTGCAAGGACTCTTCATTCACCAGTCTCTACAGCACCTCAAACAAGGCTGCCTGGCTGCTGAAACGGATCCCGTACTCTTCACTT
Organism: Oreocharis arfaki; assembly: GCA_013398015.1. NCBI lineage: Eukaryota > Metazoa > Chordata > Aves > Passeriformes > Paramythiidae > Oreocharis > Oreocharis arfaki. Next base: position 305,427 of record VZRR01005155.1, on the reverse strand, counting down.
ACACCGTAATTTCACATCGATAGCGGTCGTACAAGGAGAATAATAATCATCTTTATACAGCAAAACATAACTGAAATAGTAAAAAAGGCAACAAAAGAAGAGGTAAAATAAAAATGATCCATCTTTCCTTCTTTTGGTCTCCAGTGTTTATCCCTAGATATTTATGATGTACTACATAACAACATATTGGTTCTCATTGTATTCTGTTGAAGGAAAAACTTATACTTTGATTTATGTTTTGCCTGAGCTCTTGTGTCTCAATTAAGGAATTTAAACACTAGACAATTTTTACTACTCTTTATTAACATTTTTTAATTAGTCTCTTTAGAACCAGGCACACTGCAATCCATAATAGTCTTTTCCACTTTCCCTTAATTTATTTGCACTGCATACATTATTTTCACTTGTTCTTTTTGTATGGTGCATCTGATGCAAGCTCTAGTCCATGGAATTCTTCTCTTCCACTCTTTTTCATGTGCTATACATCTATAGCTGGAGTTCTGATTTCTAAAAAAATGTAAAAACTCAAAACAAATCCACCACAGTCCTAATGACCTGGATATAAAACCACAAAATAGTTTCATGGACAAGGAGAGACTCTTCCTCTTTGTTACTTTCCAATTGATATTCAGGTATTTGAAAGGGACCTACACACTGAACTTATTAACAGAACTCCAAATTTTAAAAAGTGCCCAGCAAAGGGCAACATAAACAAATACAACAGCCTAATAATCATACAGAAAATAGAGGAATCAGGTGAAGATATTGGATTCAGATGAGAAGAATATTGGATTAATAAGCAGCCTCAAGACTGTGTCTATCTGTAATTGAATGAAGGATGTAAGGACCTGGAGAACAATCCTGACATAGCCAAAGGATATGCTACCCCTGTGCTTCTGCTTTTAGCTCTTTAACAGAGGAGTCTGAAGCTTTGCCACAGAAATGGATTGATAGCAACAGGTTGTAGTGGTACCTCACTCACTGCTTTATAAAAATCATTTCCATCCAGGATGACATTTCCAAACTTCTGTTTTCAAGTCTATTCAGCTAAGCTAAGCTAAATCTTATCCAAAAACTTACAGAAGAGAAAAAAATAAAATAAAAAGCAATCCTCTTATTTTATGGATCAGAGGATTTCCCCATAAAGTTAGACTTTTCCTTTCTAATATTGTAAATATCTCATTTTGAGTGCAGAACTAGAAAAAAAGAAGAGACTCAGGTGTCAGATTTGGAGTCTGGAAAAGTGTTATTGGGGTTTCCCTTGCACCTGAAAATTAGTGACAGAAATAATCATTTAAAACACAAATACTTATCCTCTAACTCTTTCCTTTACCCTGAACACAATCTGGAAAAGTCAAAAGCCTGAGAATTTAAGTAACGTTGAATGAAATGTTGCAATGAGCGTAAAGAAGAGTCTCACACTGGGTTAAATCCAGAGTAGAGAAAGAAAACAGTAGTAATCAGCTGTTGGATATCTGTCTCTCTCCCGACACACGTGCACATCCGCACACAAACACAGCCAATGCACTGGATCCTGCCCTTTTCCATGCAAGAGGGTCCCCCAGAGCAGGCGATAAATCATTGCTTGGGCATGTGCACACAGAAGCCAGTTTGAAAAACACAAGAAGCAGAGGAATTGCCATATTGAATCAGCCTATTGGTCCATCAAGTTTGGTATCATTGCCTCCAGCAGTGGCTAAACCCTGATACTTCAGAGGAAGGCACACTCAAAATCTGCAGAGCACTTAGCTCGGGAAAAATATTCATCCTAACCCCTGCAGGCAGTAAATGTGTGTCCTATAGAGTGAGCTTGGGTTTTCCCTATGCAGAGCTGCAACTGTAATTACGAGTTAGAAGCAGGACAGCCGAACACTGTTTGCAAACATTCATTCACATAAAAAGCCGCTAATTCACTCTGACATCATTTGTGACCCTTTTCCAGGAAGGTTCATTGGAGCAAGCAGTTTTGTTTATGGAAAGCAAAAGTTTGCTAACTACTCTGGAAGTGCTTCTCTGAAGGTTTGTTTCAGAAATGATGTATTTAAACTGTTCATTTATCTCTATGTGACCCGGGGGGTGGGATCAGGGCTGGCATACGGAAAATACTCGAAGTGAAAGATAAAAAAATGCACAACAGATCAAAATGGTGAATTCCTGAAGAATTACTGCTTTTTCAAATATAGAAAAATACAGAGAGCTACTTTTTCAAATAAACCATTCCATGACCCAAAGTGTCCTTGAGGGACAGCCTGACATTCCTGGAAAATCATCCAGAGTATTTAACCTGACTTCCTGTGTCAGCAAAACTCACAGGCTGGATACATACTTCTGGGCTGAATCCAAAGTTAGCATAAAGCAGAGAGTCCTTGTCACCTGTTTCCAGACCAATTTAAATATGCCATGTGCCACTGCCGAGTTAAAGATCGAGGAGAAATACTTTCCTGTGTTCTTTCCTGTCCACTTACACTCACATATTTGATTGCCCCTGCTCCTTGGTTCAAATTTCCTTCTGCCAAAAGTCATCTGCAACAGAATCCTTCTACAAATCCCCAATTCCCTTCCTTTTCATGACCAAGGAGGTAGCAGGGAACCATGGATGGCTTTCACAAGAAATTGGTTTCATATCTAGTTTAACAGTACATAAAGGTTAGTTCTATCAAACTTGTCTTTCTTATTCCCAACTAGAAGTGGGTGTGAGGAACAGGAGACTGTGTGGATAGGGAAGGATGTAAGAATAAAGAGTGGGCTCACAAAGAAGTTAGGTAAAGAATGACTGCTGTTATGTTTGTATTATAAAAGACCTTAAAAAGCTATCTTAAAAAGACTGTAACCGTCAAAACACACCAGCTCGAGTAAGCACTGACTTGGACAAAGGGCTTTATCCCAAAATATTTATCTACTTTAACAGGTCATATCTGCTTTTTTTTCAAACCCTTTAGACTCCCAGCGCCCCTAGAATTTCAACCCAAATACTCAATTTCACAGCTAGCTTTGCTGAAATTTAGTCTACGCAACCTGGCTGAGGTCCATCCTAGCTTCCAACGGGTCCATGTTTCTCAGGGAACTCAATGGTCTTCTTGGCTTGAACTGGTACATATCAAATCCAGGTTAACTTCATTAAAAAGGAATAAAACTTTGATAGGCTGGTAACACCAGGGTGTGTAGCAAAAGGATAGGAGCCCCATCGTGCTTCCCCTAAATCCCTCTCAGCCTCCTTTTCCTCTTCCACCTCTTTGGATCAGCCTTGTCAGCATGAGCTGCCCAATGCAGGCAACGGAACTCAGTGCAATGTTCTTCTGTTAAATCAATTCCTATTACAGTTATAATTTGTTTTGTAGCTTCTTTAAATATAAAATTAAAACCAAAAACATTTCTCCTGTTGTGATTTTTTTTTTTTTCTCCCCCTGCTCCCTATCTCCTCTCCAGGGCCTCAGCTTGTGCCTCTGTGTAAGTCCTGGGGTCTTGGGTGTCAAATGTCAGGCCTTGTACAGAGCTGTCAAAGAGGAGAATAGGCCGAGATGATTGATGACTGCAAAGCCTGAAATCCAAACCTCTGCTGCAAATGCTTCTTTTACAAAAAAGCTGGGGCAACCCACAGTGGCTATATTCAAGGTCAGCTCGCATACCATTACACCCACCGCTTTGGGCTTCTAACAAGCCAACGCATTCATGGAGGATTTCTCGTCTCTCTGTCCCTGTGTGCGTCTCTCTCTCTTTCTCTCCCTCCCCTTACTCTCCTGGCAACCCCCTGCCAAAATTTTCAAGCACTTAATCCCAATAAAAAAAGGCATGCCCTTTTTTCTTTTCTCCTCCCCTCCCTCCCTTTCCTCCAGGCTGCTTTCGCTACGAGGAGCCACGGGCTGAAGCTTAATGCTGCACAAGTCAGATGACAAGATTATTAATGGGAGCAGGGGAATGTCATATCTGATTTCATGCATATTCATGAACAGAGTCATACAGCTGGGACCATGCGCCATGAAGAGACAGAGCAAGAGAGAAACTTTTACACCCCCTCCTTGCCGTGAAGAATCTGATCGTGGAGATTAGAAGTCCTGCCTTGCAAAATTTAATTGTTCTCTTTATATGTTGATAATAAAGGGGAAATGCTTGCATGATAATAATGACGTTGTGCCAAGTTGGAGCCAATATCTCCCTTTTTTTTCCACTGTCACTAAACTGCCCTGAAGCCGATCTTGGCCTGGAGAACACTTTCTACAGGAAAAAGTACATATGCTCTCACTAAGACTGGAATGATTTCCAAAAAATCATGGCATATGGTAAAAGAACTAAAAATGGAAGAAAAAGAAGGTTTTCAGATATTATAGCATGCACACTAGGCAAGAGGGGAGATGCTGAATGCAGGAGAACTTTATTAGGGTTCTGATTTGTACTCAGAGAGTGCCTGTTTGAAAGAGGTGAGACATGAGGGTTAAAGCACTAATAGTATTTTACTCTGTAGCTTTAACTCTGCAGCCAGCTCCTTTTGCTTTTTCAATAGTGTCTTACAAAACACGAGGAATTTTATTCCCATTTTACACCTGGGTAAATCGAGGCATAAAGTTGTTATGGTTTATTGGCCCCATATCTGCCTTATCAGAAAGGATCCCATTAACTTAGCAGGATAGGACCTGTAGGCACTTGAGCTGAAGTCAGGAAGTGAATAGCAGAGCAGTAATGCAGCCGTACCAGGTAGCTAATTCCATCTTCTGTGCTATGTTGAGAAATAACACACCTTCCTACAGGACACCAGAACAAATAGAAAAATGTAGGCGCTGTGACACTCAGCAAAAGATCTACAATATTATTCCCTTTTAAAAATCCATCAGTTCTATTGCTGAGGCTTTGTGAGAATTAAACTCTGTTATATCTGCCTTGCACACTATTTCTATGTAAAAGTCTATTTTTGCAGGCACTTAAAATATTCTGTTCAGCTCTACAGCAGCATCTACTTATGAAGAGACGGAGGCACCCCATTTCCCCAGACAGGTGAGGACCAAAATAAATAACAGAAACAGCATGTGCAACTGTGAAATCAATTTAGAATTTAATTGCTGAAAACCATCTGACAATAAACTATAACAGTGCATGAAATGGTCCTGTAATGGAAGTGGTGGCTGTTCCTGGAGTCATTTAGAATTAGTTGTGGATAAAGCACAAGATTACAGTAGGAGACCAGACTAGATACTGGCCCTAGCAAATAGACAGATGACTTCTTTGCACCTTTAATTGCTATCATTCAAGACCAGCAGCATATTCTCTCATGAGGATGCCAAACAACCCACGTGATCCAAATGCTCTTTGGTACAAGCTGATCTGAGTTGCCCGTAGGGCTATCACAACAGGCTTTCTGGCACGGAGTGACAGAATGGGAATGCCTGGGCAGATCCAGGCTTTCTGAAAGGCACTGGGTTTATTCTGGTTTGGGAAAAGGGGATGAAGACAGGGATTACTGTTATTTTTCCTAGATGGCTCATTTCATAACTGTACAGAAACACATTCTCAGCTCTGCAGCCCTCATAGTGCGATAGACATAGTGAGAGAGACAACCCATACCTATGCAGGAGCAGGAAATAAAACCAGAAGTATTTCTGGTAAGAACAACTGGAAACTTGCTGGGCTGCGGCTCCAGCAGGTACAGTTCAGCATGGGTTGGGAAAAGTGGTTTCGATGTGCAGCTAATCAAGTTTCACAGCAAATGTAGGATAAAGCTTAGACACATCACAGGAACCTGGCTCTACCACTGGACTAGGAAATGACCTCGTGTGACTCACTTAACTTCCCCATCCCTCGGTTTTCCCATCTGCAAAAGAACAGCAACAACTACCTTCATTAAGTGCTTTCCAAGCATTCATAAAAGAAAGATAATGCTCTTATCACTATGCAGATGGCCACAACTGTCATAATCAACTATCAGATGATAGTGACAGTCTTAAGGATTCCTCTTCAGACCATACTTAGCATACGCTTAAATATCAAACCATGTTTTAATTTCTATATTTGAGGATGTCACCTCCTATCTCTAAGCATTTCTCAAGCAGTGGTTAATTTAAAGGGCTGAAAAAATGTCATTTTTCTCATTCAAACAAGAAAAGCAAAAAAAAAAACAAACCCACAACTGATAGAGATTAGAGCAGTGGGAAGAACATGACAGTGATGTCAGAACAGAGGAAATAACATGTTAATGACATTCAATATTCTCCCCGTGTCAAGTCATCAGCATTTTTATTGCCACTTTTCCACCGAATACAGTATCAGAATTTATTGAGACAATCTGTCTCCATCACCTGTGATATAATATATTTTATTCAATAAGATATGGAATAATATTTATCTTTCAACTCCAATGACTAGTTTTAAGGGCAATAACAGCTTTTTACACAACACTTACAAGTGTAGAGTTTGTAAGTTTTTATACCAGACCTAAGGGCTATAAAGACTTCTCACCAGGTAGAGAACAGTGAAACCAGTTTTCTGACTGTTTGTCCTTTGCTGTGTTTCTCATTCATAAAATAGCTGGTGCCAAAAGACAAAACAAATGGTCTGAGTGCAGCCCCTGTGAGCTGGTTGTTAATGGAAACTGAGGCTAGAAGAAGCTGGTCCTTGTCATAAATTCAGGAACTCAGCAGCAGGGCCTGGGTTTGATCTCCAAGGGGGAAGAGGACAGCCAAGGAAAACACCTCACACTATTACAGAAGGAAGGCAAGCAGAAGAGAAGCTGGAAGAGTGAAATGAAGAAGGCTGAGGGTTTATCCTCTCTGGCATGGAGTGCATATCTGCAGTTGAACCACACCAAACCAACTTTCCACCTGGCCCCGCTGGGTAGCAACAAGAGCACAGCTCGGCAAATGTAAATACCATAATCACCATAATTCTGCGAGCGTTTGGCTTCCTCCTATCTCCTGAGGCAGCTGCATTTTGCAGCTACGGAGCACAGGGTCATTCCCCCTGGCTGGGGGTGATGCCATGGAAGGGAATTCTGGCTGTCTCTGCCAGACTCCACACCACCTTCCTTCAGGGCTTTCCTTACCAGCAGTCTGGCCACCTTATTTCGATCCTCAGTCATCTTAGGGTCCCTACTCCACAACTCTGACATTCACAACTGCAATTCACTCCACAATCAGCCCTAATCAGCCTGTAAGAATCAGCAAGGGAGCTGTGGTTGGATTCAAACCAACTCTCTCCATGTACCTGTGATACCACCAGTCTAGGGCACTTATCCTAAAAAAAAGGAAAGAGGAGGGAAGGAAGCAGAAACAAGTAGGGGACTTTGGTGGGGGGGAAGGGATCCTTTTGTTTGTTTGGGGTTTTGTTTTATTTTGATTTTGGGGTGGAGGGGTTTTTTTGTGGGGAAAGAAAGAGCAGTAATGCAAAAAAGAAGATAGAAACCAACTTTGAAATACAGCTACAGCTGCTCCTGTTCTTGCTCTCCTCCCTTCCCTCAATCACTTTACAAGAGAAGGCAGTGTACTTCAAATCATTTCCTGCCTGCAGCATCCTGATAAAGGCAGGTTTCCTGCAGCTTGCCCAGCGAGCTGGCACTCTGTCCTGTGCTTGTTCTCCTTGACATGTCCTAAGGCCTTCAATCAACCTGCTCTGCAGATCCTGTAGCTAGCTGTGATCAGAGATACCAGATGCTATCAAGGCCAAGAAGTAGCTTTGCTTGTGCCTACAACAGCATCCAAGGCAGCAAGGCCAGCCCTTAAAACCAGTGAATCCCTCCCAGCCCTACTTTCCTGCCCTCTTTTTCAAGCAGGTCCAGCTTGGCTGACTGGCTAAAGCTGCCTTCAGCAAGTACTTGCACTGCCTGGGCAGCCCTGGCTCATTCTTCTTGAGTGGCATTACTGCTGCCTGCCAAAAAGAAAAATCACTTGGCTAAAAGTGAGGGCAATCACTCCCCCATGAGCCAGAGCTTTGGAAAAAAGGTTGAAGAGTTCTCTTGTTCCCTTTGTGCAACTCCCAGCTCATCAGGGACAGACTGACATAAGGGGCAATAGACACAGCAGCATCTTACAAAGCTGAGGTTCTCAAAAGCAGGAGCTGGAGGAGTGAGGAAAATATCAGGAGAGGGCAGGGAATAACCTGGCAGTGTCAGGGTAGGAAAGCAGTCAGGTTTTTATGGTCCAAGTGTCTGTGTCTACACACAGGCTTGTGTACACACTTCTGGAAACCTAGAAATGCTGATCTGTCTTCTGCTGATAGTACTCCTCAAAAAAACCTTATGTCCAAGCCGTTGATTCACAGTTCAGTGGGTGTGGTGGGAATGTGACCAGCCATGGGCTCATCAGGGCTCCCCTCCCTCTGTGCTCCTTGCCCATGACCCCAAAGCAACAGGTACGAGTGGGCCACATCTGCTTGGCAACAGGCAAATGTCATTTTCAAGCACATCATGTTAAGCCTTCGTCCCTGTGGTCACATCCATCTCAACCTACTGCCAGTTTATACCCTTTAACTAATCCCCTATTAAACAGCCAGTGGCAAATATAAACCTTGTTTTTGAAGTTGTCTTTCACGGGCTGATGGAAACGACATCACCACAGTCGGCATCAGCGCCTGTTCCCCAGCCAAGCTCACTCCAGCTTCCCATAGATCACAGGGTTTTGGTATTTTCAGTGTTCCAGTGCTTGCATCCTGCTGTCTGCTCCCACCCAGGTGTCTGGGGTAGGGAGCTGGTGGAGGGGCAAACACAGAAGCTTGGGGTCCTGCCTTCTTGGGGCTCTGCAACAGGGAACCTCCTCCTACATCCACAACCCCTGCTAAGGAGACAGAGGCTGGTGCTGCCAGAGGACCTCACAAGTGCCCACAAAGGTGTGTTATCCTTCCGTCTCTCCCTCCCCTCTGCTCTCTCTCTCACACGCACTCCTCTCTCCCCAGCAGTGTGGCTCCTTGCCAGCACATTGCACTGCCTCCGGGTATCTCTCACTCCTGTGCTTGGCTGACTCTTTACTCACCTGACCCCACTGGATCTTTCTGATTTCATTCCTGCCTTCCCTTTAGGCACAAAACTTGTCATTATTACATTTTCCACTCCCCACTGGGCTGCTGCTTTGCCTTCCTAATAACTCAGGATACTTTCAAGTAATTTGGGGTGTTTAATTTGAATCTTTCTTTTCTTCTCCCTCAGTTCAGAGAGAGTAGGCAGGTATGGAAAGGAAGCTGTTACTTCCCTCTCTACACGTGTGCACACACATCATATGCATGATCTAGTGACAGATATTTGTAGTTTAAGTGCATATAAATACATGGTTTGACCACTGTGGAGTTCTGGTCACTTCCTCTTTCTGTGGCACCGAGACATGTTGGTTTCTCAACGTTTCCTTTGCCCAATTTTTTATTTCAGAAAGGAAGACAGAGATCTTTTGTGACTAACTTGCACAAAGTGCTTTCCTTAAGGCTGCTGCCTCCCTCACATGCCTCCAACAGCATCAGCCTGCTCAAATCAAACAGGCAAACTTGGGGGAGGTGCAGGAAAAAAAAAATCTGTTCCAATTATTTGGCATCCTATCCTCATTTACTGTGCACGCATTATCACAGTCCCAGCCCATATAAGAAATCTGGTGTGAGCAATATGGGCTGGATTTGGCCCACTATATTTATTCCAAAAGAAGTACCCACAGAGTTTTATAGGGCTTCAAATATTGCAAAAGCATTAAAAGCAAAGCAAACAGGTGGACTTTCATTAAAAGCAAAAAGACCTCAGCTCTATAAGCACGTAATAGCAGATGATGTACATAGGAAATGTAAAACTTGCATGGGGAGGAGGCAAGCAAGCACTCATCAAATTTCCACTTACAACATAAGCTCCCAGTCTCATGCCTGATATCTGAAATTGGACTGCTATTTCCTGATGGGGTACTGAGAAGGGTTTGTTCACTCCTGAGTTTCCCATCCTGCTGGACATGGCAGGATGACCTGAACCTGATTTTGGATATGACTGTCAGATGATCTGTTTCTTTCCCCCTGCATTACTGTGACAGTGCTGCACTCTCATCTTTTTGATATAAGGAATCCTCAGTATCAAGACAGATTTATTGTTTGGCACTCCTAAGCCCTGGATAATTTGCCCTCAGAATGGAGTTTGGAAGATATTTGGGTAATTTTGTACAAGCCTCTTTCCCCTGTACACATTTTATGTAACTAAGAGAAATAGAAGACAAATCCCTCAAAACAGAAGACTGGATTTTGATCATTACCGAAAATCATCTGACTTCATGGGAGTGTCTTCAGTGTTATAAAAACACGCATAAAAATGTAATGTGGCTTCCTAAAAAAAAATTTACAGAGGCCAAACAGAAGAAATGTCAAAAATTTTGCTGAAAATTGGCATTGTCCTGCACTCCAAGAAACCTTTGGACACCCAAATTCTACCCATGTCTGTATGCCTCATGTTTATTACTGGATGATTTTGGTTTCTTCAGAAGAAAATCTGAAGCTATACTCTGGCAATGATTTCTAGCAGACTTCAAATTGGCCACCTACACAGCCATCCAAGCTAAGCAAATTGTCTGGGTTCTTTCTGTAGGCCACAGACCAAAGCTGCCCCTTTAACAGCACAATTCTTCCCCATAAGTTACCAGAAGCTGCATTTTTCCAGTCTGGTTCCATAGTCACTGGAAAACTGGAGGTAAATTCATCCTATGACAGATGTAATTAATTGTCCAGTGAAACGGCTTTTTCTTCTCCACAGTCTACAGAGAGAGACCCCAAAACTGCTAATGACTGAACTAGAAGACTAACGTAGATCAGGATAAAATTCAGAGGGGAAGCCCACCTCTGTGGCTCTGAGTCTCCAGTGAGATCCAGCTCACACTTCCACTCTGGAGCTACTGTGAGGCCAGGGATGTGGCCTCACACATATGAGGGCATTTCAAAGTACTATTAAAACTTCATGAACCTGAGTGCCAGGTAAGAAGAGCCTGAACAACACATCCAGGGATGAGCTTGGAGCAAACCTGTCTTCCCTGTGTGCACCACAAACAGCAGTGATGCCACCAAGTGTGGACATTAATATTTTCCTGCTGCCTAATTTCCTGTTCTCTTTGAAGTAGGGCTCATGACACCTTTCAGGTAGCCCCGTGGCATGTGGTGGTGAAGATGGGTGATGTAACAGACCCCTGCCAGTGCCAACTGGCACAGGGACACCAAGAGCATGTTAAATTTACTAATCCCTTTTCAAATGATGCAAATTGCTAAGTCAGTTCTAATGCCAACCTGCCTGCTTCTCTTCAACCAAAGAATTTAATACAGCAGAGGTCCCCTGAGAAGGAAAAATAGATTAACCACCCCCCTAAAACTTTGGTAGTTGGGTTTACATACTGTGAGCCTCAGGCTGCTACTTGAATTTCACTTCAAACGTTTACTGCAAAGTATCAGCTATTTTTTTTCCTATTCGCCTGGTTACTCTTTAAAGGAGAAAATTTCATTAACAAACCATGGATATAAAATATGAAATCAGAGATCAGCTACTGCAGAGAAGAAGCCAAACATCACTAAAAAGGATTAGTTTCTTTCACTGTCTAGAAATTTCTCATGGAAGACCTTGGCTGCCCTTTTGATATTAAAACTTCCTAACAAGTATTACACAGGAATTTTAAATTAGAACTTGCTGTCATTGGGACAGTTATAAACTCTTAAATATGTCCCTTTGCAAGCTGAGCTCCTCCAAAATGCATGTATTCACAGTGGAAATCACTGGGAAATGGGTGTGTGTTTGTGGAAAACTGCCAGTCGGACCCATTAATTACGGCAGGAGTTCTGCCAGCTGATTTATAAAATGAGCACCCAAGTTATTCCAATTAATTCCCATAATTCCACTCTGGATAGCGAACCACTAGTCAAAGCAAAATAAAGTTTGCTCCCAAGTGTGACCTAGGAAAACCCATTTTCTTTCCTACAGTGAATTCAGTAAAGTTCCTCTGGTTTGTGCTGGGGGAGAGGATCATTGCTTCCCAGGTTGCTTTCTAATTAATAATTATATATAGTGCAGTTGGGCAAGGTTACAGGCCCCCTCCAGTGCCAGTTGGCACAGAAGCACCGGGAACATTTGAAATTTATTAATCCTTCTCTTTTTCCAAAGATGCAAATTGCTTTCAAAAAGAAAAAAAAAAAAAAAAAAAAAAAAAAAAAANCCAACAAAAAATTAGAGAGGAGAGAGCAGTGCTGTGAGTTTTAGGCACAACCATGAGTCAGGGGCAAAGGCACCTGCCTGCTCCTAAGAAATATTGTCATTTCCATTTTCATGGCTTTCTTTTGCCCTTTACCTTCTGATATTGGCCACATTCCCAGCCATCACCTGAAAGCCTAAACAGTGTTCCAGGAAGCTGTAATGTGCTTGTGTGTGTGTGTGTATAAAGGACTTTTGGCTCCCCTGAATGTCTGTATCAGGTCTAGGAATACATGAACTGTGACTAGCATACCAATCACTAGAGGTAACTGGAAACTCTATTTTCCATGGAAATTTAAAATTTGTATGTGAAAAGTCAAATCATTTTGGTGTTTGAGCATTCTGTTTCAACAGGACATCAAGGTTTTCTGCAGAGTTAACATTTTATTTCAAAGGGGGAAAGGGGAAGAGTATATTGTTAACTCAGAAACACTTTCAGACTTTCAAGAGAAATTCCAAGCAGGCTGCTAATAACACTTCAGTGGGATCTGGCATAATTGAAAACTCCACTGGAGCCAATCAAGTTAAGCCAGTGTAAAAATGGAGTAAGCGAAAAGAAGCCAGTCACGTTAAAATGGAACAAATTTATAAAACCGCACTTCCTTTTCACCTGTTGTAGAGGGTCTTTTCCCCCCTTCCCAGGGAGTCAATCTAGTCTTCATTCAACTTCAATTCCATTTTCCACTTCTTAAGCCCATGAGCAATGTGGCACCCTCTGGCTTTGAATGCTTTATAAGAACAAGTTAAAAAAAGTACTGAGACAATATTTTCCTTGAAAATATTTTTGTTCTAAACATACAACTTCTGGTTTGGACTGTAAGGGGTTGGCTTTCAATGTAGGAGAGTGGAGCCAAGCAGAACCTGACTGTACAACCTGTTATCCAAAAAATGCGGATTTTACAGGAGAATTTATTACATCTGTTCTATGTCATCATATATTGGGTTCTTCACGTTCATGATGTCATAGTCTCCCAAAGCCACAAATAAGATAAAGTTTACTCAGGTCAATTGCAAATCCTCCCCTCCTCCCGAATTTTTCCTTTGTTTGTTTTATTCCATTTCTGACAACAATAATCTCCTTTAATTACCGGTTCTGCCAGTAGCACAATGGACCTTGCCTTCTGTTATCTGACCAGTAGAGCTCATAATTAATGCTTAATTATAGTTTATAGAGCCACTTTGGTCTGATAGGAAAAATCTGCTTTGTTACAGTCAATGAAGTATTTAAAGCTATGTCCAGGGTTGGGATAGGTTTATTAAACACTTGGGTAAGCAATAATAAACTAACACTGACTGAGCAACTCAATAGCTTTCTTTTATGCATTGGTTTAAAAAAAAAATTTAAAAAACCCAGTTATAATTAAAAATAACTTGGCATGGTAATGGAATGTCTCTGCTAAGAACACACGGCTGCCAGTGGGGTCTATCACATTGGATGTAACTCAATCTCAGCTCCAGAAAAGAGCACTTCGCAAAAATATGTGGCAGCATCATTGCTATTATCTGCAAAGGAGGAGGGAGAAAGAATTCACTAAGGTCCTTCAGTCTGTTCAGAGCTAAATAAAGAATGATACTGCTGAGTATGGGTGTGTTTCTAGGGGAAGCTGCCAGAACTAATGAAAAAGCATGGAGTTGATTTTCTTTTTAATTTTGCTTCCCTGCTTTCCAAGTCATTCAGGGAAAAATTGCAGATTGTCCTAAAATCGTGACAATTTGGAGTTCTCCATAGCAAATTGTGATACAAACAGAAACACATTTTATCTGCCTGCAGGTGCCCTCACACCTATCAGCTCACTGAGACAATATTATTGCAGGCTTGGTTCCAGTAGGTCTGCCAGGCCACACAGACTGAAATGGGGAAAAGGGAAATAAAATAACAAATTTTGAGGACCAGATGAGGGAAAGAATTGTGCAACATCATTTCTTATTCGTTTTCATGGCAGGCAGTAGCCTGTCTAACCACATCATTCACCCTTCTATATCAACAATAAGATTAAGAGGTGCCTTTTAAAAGACAGGGTAACTTTTTTCAGCAGGTCTGATTTTCATAAGGGAAACTATTTTAAAGATCTGCATAGGAATTTATATATTCTTGGAGTGACGACGACTGTTGAGTGGGTTACATTTATCAAATAAAATCCACCAATTATTTTAGTTATATCAGCTCCTCTTCTCATCCAGGTGTTTTCCTCACTTCTTTCTTTTTCTCTTGAAAATGTGATGCACTTTTCTATTTCAAGATGAGATCCTCTTTCTCAGAGCGACATGGGTTTTTTCAGCTGTTCTTGGAAAAGAGAGAAAAAGAAAGAAGAAAAAAAACTTGCCAACATGAAATCACCAAAGAAGTTGGGTTTTCTTGGACTGACAGCAGCATCCCCTCCTTGTTTAGCTGTGGACAGATGGAAAACCACTGAAATGTGCAATTTCAGTCTACAGTAGGTTTATTCCTCTCCATAGGTTTTATTTCTTTGTCAGGGAGGGCAATTTCATCATACTTGAAACGAACAGCTAAACAGATGATTTATTCACCACACAGGGTAGAAAGGTGATTATATTTGACCTTTTGTACACCTGCTTGTGGTTATTTAAACGGACTCAGATTAGGACAGGATTGGACATCTCTGAAACTTGCATCTCCCTGCTGCTATTGAGTTTTCTTCTGTCTCTTCCCAACTGATGAAGTCATATTGTTATCAGTGGTGTATATAACACTGTAACATGGTATCACCATATCGTGGGGAAATGGAATTTGCACAGGATGCCTGTGCTGAGCTCACAGATGAATTTCTATTGTCCATTATCGTTTATATCTAATATGAACCGTTCTACACAGCTCGTCTCTAATCCCCATGCTTGTTAAGGAGCTTAAAGAGTAAAATCAGTTGATTTCAGGGCCTTTTGGAGTTCAAGGTCAAAGTGATTATTTCCTTTTTTTTTAAAGGAATGGACTCATCACAGTTTCCAAAGTTCAGTTCTTTCCTGGTTCCCTAATTAGAAGCCATACCAAGAGCATATCTGGAGGCTTTTATACATGAGATCAACCCCTTGCCCTGGGACCAATTATGGAAAAATAGCTTTACACATTTCACTGTTTGAATGCCCAATGATCATACATGCTGTCGTGTTCTGTAGTGAAACCACGATAAAAATCATGCCATTAGCAGTTTTGGTCCATACCACTACTGTAGCTTAAAACAAACATATGCACACCAGAGCATAAGCACATCGAGCAGCACTCACAGAGTCATGACAGACACTTGCATGTACGAAGTCACATCCATTGGAAACTTAGAGAAAGAAAATTAGTCTAAATTAAAGTCAATCATCAGATTTTCCTCTCTCCAACACCTTGCACCTTCCTTTAGCAAGATTCACAGGAAAACACGTAAAGCAAATTAAAAAAATAATCTGTTTTCAAGGAAAACCAGGTATTTCCACAGAAAATATATGTTTTCCATGTTTTTTTTGTTTGTTTAGTTAAAACCCGACCATCCTGAGGTATACATAAACATATATTTACACAAATTCCAAATTCATGTACACTGCCAGTATAAAAACTTGGTTAAATAAATAAGAACTGGAATTACTGCAGTGCAGTCTTTATGGCCTGCATGCATATATTTGTACATATCATGTAGGTAGGTAGAGATATACATGCATACATGTACAAACACAAGTGGGCAATAAGCAGCTGAACCCACTGTCAGAACACGTCCCCACATCTAAGGTAAGGCCTCCTATAACCAGTGATTTTCTTTCAAATTTAAGCAATATCCAAATGAGTTAAAGCAAGGGTCAGAGACTAGGAAGGATTGTTCAAGATTCAGAACAGAGCTTTACATTCCCCTTTTTGAGAGCCAAGAAAGCATCTAATGCAGAAATGTCCCTAAAATGCTCATGACTTGCTCTGCCCATCAGTGTTCTGGCCCCAGGTTGCTGCCAGTATGAGTCCTGGTCATTAGCCTCGTATTTACCTCTGCAGCAACCCAGAGATATTGAAATGAAAGGCATGGGGTGATGCCCGCTCTGGTGAGAGACAGAATTACCTCTGCTGGGCTCAAGCCTACATCGAAAGAAGATGGTACAGGAGAAACCCAGGGAGTCCTTTACTAAAAGGTTCTGCCATGCCACAAGCACTGGAAAACTTTGCAAGGCCCTGTTGTGTCTAGAAGCATATTTGGAATTCAGAGCAGGCAATATCAGCATTTATCAGACATTTAACTTTTAAGAAAGTGCTGCCTAAGCGTGACTTCCTAAGTGGCTCCCTCCTCTTGAAACACTGCTGAAAACCTAATGGAGATGGCTCCGTTACTTTCACCAGCTTTTGCTCAGTGCTTTACCACAGGAAAAAACACTTGACTTCTCTCTTTTTTCTTTCTTAAAGTCCATAATGAAGACCAAACACCACTTCTTCCATTTATTAGCATGGTTAGAGAGTCACAGACCCCCTTTGATCCTTTCAACTGGTGCTGATGCTCAGAGCCTACTGCATCTAAGCCCCTAAGCCACTCGCAGTATCTGTCCTCCTTCTCCTCCTCTGCTGTGCCTAGCTTAGAGAAAAGGGTTGATACCAGGTCAACAGGGTCAGGATCTGCTGTAATCCTGCAGGAGAGTTCAGGATGGAGTCTAAGCATATCAAGAAAAAAAAAAATTAGATTACCTCTCACACAGACCTTTATTTCTGAAGTGTTTCACAGACAGGTTTCACAGACACTCCCACGGCAGGGCATCCTAAAGGAACATTAACAGTATTAGACTTCACAACCATATTATTTCCTTGGGATATCACTGAAGGAAATCCAACCCTGCAAAAGGACTTAAGTGGCACATAAGTGGTCCAGGCCCTCTTCAGTGGTAAAAGTTGTGCAAGAGAGAAAAAAAAGATATTCTGAGAGCAGTGGCACTAATGATTCCAAGTTTCTTCAAGCACGTCCTACGCTTCGTCTAAATCACCACGACGCAATAATCCACCTTCAAACAGTCCAATCTGTACGTCTGCACTGCATGAGCTGTCCTTTCTTCCAGCATGAGAACTCTCCCCTCCACCAGCTGTAAGTTCTCCAAAAACATTTAGCATCATAATGGTAATAAATATCTCCCATCCTGTGCCAAATTTTGCTGAAACTAACCAGCAAGTTGGAAACTTATGGGGGAGAGACTGGCAGATGGACGGACAGAATCAGTGATACATTACCAGATATTAACAGGTCCTTCCCCAATGCCATTTTAGCTTAATTGCTCATATCAGCACCTTCTCAACTAAACAGATGAGTTGCATCATGGCCAACAGATCATGAAATAGGACCCTTGTTGAGCCAATAAGGGGAAATGGGTAAAGGAGTTCATGACCTTCAATTTGAATCAATCCTTACCAGCTTTTTAAATTCAAACAGCCATTAAAAGTAATTCCAAACAGATTTTATCTGCCATAACAGTGACTAGCATGCCCAGAGATGGTATTTAAAGTACCCAGTCACTAAATTTCATAGTGTTTTATAAACCAGCATCAACACTGTGAATTATTTCTGAAAGCAAACTTGGCCTCTTGCAAATTCTGGGATCAATTCTGAGAACACAGAAATGTTTCTACCCACTTACAACAGCCAGGGGCAAGATTAACCTAAATGCCTGAAATATTTACTTTTAAAAACCCCATGGAAAAGTAATTCAGTGAAATTCCAACGGGGAAGAGCAAATGGCTATCAAACCACTTTCATTTCACCTCGGAATAAGGGATGCATGTCCTTGCCAGTCCATCAATGCAGGGGCAGAAGAAAAAATATCTGTTCTCACCATGCCAGGAGCTCACAGCAGGAGATGGGAATGTGAGAGATGCTGTGAAGAAAGCAATGGGGAGGAGAGGTCAGTTGAGATGGTTAAAGGCAAGGGTCCAACGTAACAAGGTAATGAACATTCATCGAGCTCACATCAACAAAGACATACAAAGCCGTAATGTATTGACAAATCCATCACCAAGCCAAAATGCAAGTTGCAACTTGAAAATCTAAAGCATGCACACACTTGCAAAATAGACCCTACAGCACTAATTCCAGCCCTGCTCAGCCAACTCAGATACTTCTCTTTTGCATGAAGCACAGATAGCTTATTTCTGAGAACTCATCTCCCTGAGCAAAAATGCAGAGTTTCTTCCCAGCTCTATTAAGGAAACATGCCAGTTTCAGGCCTCCAACAGGGAAAAGGAATAATAATAAAAAAAAGAGTTTATAAATTATGAAAAGCAAGTTGACAGTGTGTCCTTATAAATATGAAGATTACCTATGCTACCCTCATGAATCTGAAAAGTCACAGTTTTAAAAAAATGGTAAAAACTACAGATTCAGCAAACTGAAAAATAATGGGCGAGTTTTGCTGACCAGGGAATAGTCTGTAATTTAGTTCTTTTCTTGTTTAACATTTACTGTATATTTCACCATCCAGAAATATTATTATGTTTACAGGAAAAGCCCCATTTTCCACAGAAAGGTCTCACTATTGACAATATGAATATCACAGAGAAATACAGTCAGATACCTGAGAGTATACTCTGAATCTACTTACAGTCCCCAGGGAAAATCCTCTTATTTCTAAAAACAAAAATATTTGTTATGTCAGCCAGTATATATTGACACACAGATATATCTGAGTGCATGAGCCTGCACGAAAAAGGCCCAGGTACAGTCTCATGCTTACAGGGTTACTCTTTCTAACACGGCACCAAATCATGGTTTTAGAAAGTTTATGGATAAACGATGGACTGATCAGCATAAAAAAAGACAGAGACATGCAGAGAAAAGTGTGTCCTTTCTCCCATCTGATTCTAAATACGAAGCACATTTTAGACTATAAGATATGCTGATCTCAACTGAAGAATCTGGGCACTGCTGTTACTAATATTTATTCTTGTTCTAAGCCACAGCAAGAACTCACTTCATTTTCATATTCACTAAAGTCACTGGAGCCTGACGTGTCCTATCCAACAAATGGTTTGAAATTTCAAGAAGTTCCACAGCTCTAGACTGAAATGAAAGCTTCAAGGCAGGAAAATTTTCACATTTAAAATGGATAAAACGGTCCGTTACCAAAAGTCAATTTAAAATATCAGTGTCAATTAATTCTGGCAAATTTTGTAACAAAAAGAGTATGCATATTTTGACTAGGAGCACAAACATTGACATGGGTCACTTCATGCTTTTAAAGCTTCCTCCCTTGCAGTGTTGAGGGGCTGAGAATTAAACTGAAGCTGGCCTTTTGTAGCAACAGAAGATAGTCAGACTTCTCTGAAACTTCCCCTGATACATCTGCTGAAACCAGCTTTGGTTTACTTGGGAATTATTTTTTGAAACACACCAAGTTTTCTCTATTAGTGCTGTATAAATATCATCTCCAGGGCAGAAGCCAGAGGGATTTTGGGAGTATGACTTAATCTGAATAACTAACATGCATTCAGAAGTTTGGTTTGGAAAGTAACTGAGAATACTGGACTCAGCCAGCCCTTCACCTTTCTTTGATTACAGAGCTTTGTGAGGAAGACAAGTTTTCTTCACTGTAAAAACAATCTTTTCAATCTGAAAAGGTGTCTGTCAAATCTGCGTTCCTCTTCAAAGTCCTGTTGAATTTTGGAAGCAGAAAAATAAAGAAATGTTGTATGAAAATTTTTTAAAAGGAGCAATAATTTTAAGTTATTAAGCAAGGTTAAAATTTACATTTTCAATTTAGGAGATGAAATATTTTCTCTTAGAAATATTTCCTGCTGGAAAAACAAAATCACTTTTCCTTAAATAGAGCCTTTCTATAGAAAAAGAAAAGAAGATCTACTTTGTTCCCCAAAGTTTGATTTTCTGTCAGAATAGCTGAAATGATACTTTCTGTAAGCCAATATTGAAAGTTTCTGTTCAGTTTAGATTAAAGCTTGTGAATTAATCCTACTATGAAAAAATGGAACTGTAACTGCCTCGCATTAGTTAAACAAGGTTAAAAGCATAAAAGACTATAAAACAGCTGTATCCTAAGGAAATAATCCAGCTGGAATTAAACCTAAAGGACTCCATGTTCTCCTCCCAACACTTGGTAGAAGCCTATGAGATACCTGAAGGAAACCCACCTCAGACTGCACCTACCAACAAATGGGGCAGATAAAGGCAAAAAGCTGCCTTCAAGAGAAGTGGGAGATGCTTTAGAGCACGGATTTCAGCTTCACGGCCTGAACATTGTCTAGAAGAGAACAACTCCATCCACTGTGTCTGGTAAGCCCTGCAAACCTGTCAGCATCCAAGAGCCCCGAGGCACCAACACACAACAATACAATTTCATCTGAGCCTTCTCCTTAAGCTTTGCTTTGCCCCTTCTGCCTCAGATTTACACACTGAGAGAGTTTTTGGTCTGTCGTGTACAGTTTCACACACAGTGACCAGCCACAGATGTCAGGACTGGATAAGTAAAGAATGATTGGCAGCCCAGTTCATCTTGAGCAACTGGAGAATGAGCATAGAGAAGTTGTGAATCAGCGGTCGTAGACCCTCATTATCCATTTGTAGGTCATCTGGTTTTGGTTTGTTATGAAGCATCCAAAACCAAGCGTGGGTTTTCATCATTAAAAAGAAAGCATTTTGTTATGAACGACACAATATTAATTTTCTCATTTCTGTTCTCAATACAAGTTTTTCACAGTGTACATTTCTCCTCTGGGAAACACCTCAGCTTTTCTAGCCCAGCTCCAACCAAAAAAAGCATACAGATATACTCCTTCCTTCACGGGAAAATTCGGTGTCAGTTCTCCCCTAGAACTGTCTTTGGCTGCAGCCAGCTTTCACCCCAGCCTCCAGGAGCAGATGCAGTAGCCAAACTGGGATGCTCGTGCCATCCTATCCCTGCAGCTCCACCACCGCCTGCCTCACAGCATCCCACCAAAATTTGGGACCTCTCTCCCATTTTAGCGACTCTCCGAATCCCGGCTGTATCACAGCTTTGGTTTGTACCGTGTGGATCCAGAACAAATCCCTGGAGATCAGCAAATGGCTTTTAAAAGCAACTTGATCGGCGAGTTCAGTTTTGCTGCGTTTGTCGCGCGGATTGGAAGGTGGCGTGTTCAACATGGCGTGACAGAACACAGCCGGATGGCTGGGCTGGGGACAAAGGGGGTGATCCCAGAGAAAACTCCTGCCCTGACACCAAAACCAACTCAGACTTTATTCCTTAACCTCCAGCAATTCAACAGGCTTTGACTACGAGCTGGGGAAAAGGAGGAAGAAGTCAGGCTCCCAAAATTGATTTCATTCCAGGTAATACTTCTTACACAACAATCTGTTCCTTTCAGAAGGACACAGATTAGGGAAGTATTTGGTCAAGGGGCAGTAGAGGGCACTCCAGGCCAGATCAGGTTAAGTTTTGGTCACTTTATCTCTTCTTGTTGACGTAAATGCTCGAGGCCATGGCCTGGGGTTTTCCTGCAGAAATGTGTTTACAAGCAGGTCAAGGACTTGCAGACAGATAACCATTAGCAAAACAACTTTTCTATTGACAAAAGAGCACAGAATAGTGTGTTGGCAGATGAATTCTCTTGTTTCATTACATGAAGTTAAAAAAAAAAAAGATAAAGCAAAAGAGAAGTTAAATCAAAGGGCTGCAGCCCATCTGATTCTCGCAACCAGTTTTCTCACCAGAATTTAAGAATGTGACTTGCTCCCTGTCCACTTGCAAAATGTCACCAAGGACTTAGGCCAAAGTGCTGTGTTCAGTAATAAATCGAGCTGGGATTTACTACTGGTCAGCAAGTGTGCAAGGCTTGTTAGCAGATTTGTTAACTCCAGTTCTATTTTCAAATGAGAATTGCCTGCATGTCTGCAGCCCGAGAAAGCAGTTTGGGAATCTCACCTGGTTTCAGGTTTCCTTGCAAACCTCCCCACACTGGCAGCCCTGGTCCTGTCCCTTGCCTCCCCCCCTTCTCCAGCCCCCAGCAGGTTCATCAAAAGGTTTTGCCAAAGTTCAGGAACCTTTCGAGCAAGCCCAGCCGATTTATGGGTTTGTGGACAAAGCACAAGAGAGCTGCAGCTGTGGCCCAGGGGAACCCGGATGGGTCAGGCTGAGTTTTGCCCTCATGTTCAGTGTCCTCTCAGAATTCCCAGCCTCAGACCTCAGTCACTGGATGCCAATATTTCCAGAAAAATGTAACCAACCAAGATTTCTACAGCCACATCTAGCCAGAAGCGCTGTTCTGTGCGCACACCAAAAGACAGGATTTTAAACAGCCGTGAGTTCAGCAGACAAAAATTTTAACAAAAAGTAGGAGAAAAAACTGCCACTCAAAACCCCATGGTTATTTGCTACCTGTCAATCAGGGTTAGGATATAACCAGAGGAGGAAGTGGCTTCTCGGAAAGCCTTGTTCAGTCTTACTGGAGGAATTTGTGGTCTATTCTGTGTACAGTTTGTGGTATCTGAGTCACAACCTGACTCCCAGTCATGCTGGATTCTAAATGACAAACGCTTTCTCTCTGACGGAGGCTGCGCATTAGTCAGAAACCAAATGTGTGTGCACTTGGGAGAGCTGGGACATTTAATGCCCAAACAATAAAGCAAGCTAAACAAAATGAGCTAAGCCAACTGGAATCAGCAGAAGAGGATTCGTGTAACTCATCTGCCTGTACAAGCGGATTAAAATTCAGCCCGAGGTGTGAGCAACCTCATACATGAGCTGGAGGAAAAGGCTGGTGTGTGCCTTTGGGGAACAACCACCTCTGTGGCTTTACACACAGTGCAGGAAAAGGAAAGCACAGATGCTGCAAATCTGAGCTCTTTTTAAAACAGCGCCTCTCTGCTCATTTTTCTTTCAGTTTCTCTTTTTCATCCCTCTCTTACACGCACACACAACCAGACTGTGCCAGCAAAGGTTCAGGAGGCTCTCGAGAGCTTCTGCTTGTGGAAGCTGGACAAGGTGACATGTGCACGTCAGGCCTCCAAACATCACTCAAAACCCCTGCCTTGGCCCTGGCCCTGCCTTTTAAAGAGACAGCTGCTGTGAAAGAAGCTATTTTCTCAAGGAAGAGCTGCCTTGTCTTTATTAATCAAGATGCGAAGTACCACTCCACCACAGCGGCATTCCTGCTGCACCAACACCACTCGCTTGCCTCCAGTCCCATTAATACTATTAAAAACTCAATAATTTTTTCTATCTTCTTCATTTAAATAATATTCCTCTATGAAGCGTAGCGATTAAAAATGCCTGTAAACTCTTCTATTAAAATGACATTTTAAAAGGCTTGGTTTGAACATGGCTATGTCACTTAAAGTGGAAAAGTTTCTGCAAGTTCCCTTCCAAGCTGTTAAAGATTAGCTTGATGTAGATAAGACTATTCCCCAAACTCATTATCTGTCTTCAAAATGCACCTTAAGGACTACTTAATAAAGTCAAGGTTACATGAAGAGTATTTCAGTGAAAACCAGTGAATGACTATTAATAAATCTGCATTACAGATTGGTTATTTTGTCTCTGTCTTCCATCTGAGCAATAGATGATCCTTCTGTTCTTTTTTTTTTTTTAACAATAAGCATGTGTTGCCTCTTTCTACAGGTCACCAACGAATCAGAGGCAGCAGCAGTAGCAGAGAGCATTTCAGCATGTTTACAATTAATCAGATCTAAGAAATGTAAAATATTTTGCAGAAAAGGATCACATATCTCTGACCAGTGCAAATTAAATTATAAGGATTCCTGATTGCGCCAAGCCTACGTTTAAAAAGAAGATCATCGTGCTCCTCTTTGTAAAACTGCATTTTTACTTCTCCAAAGTCATGTTTCTTATTTCTTTCCATGTTATGGGTATGAAATGTTAATCCCATGAGCTCTGGTGCCAGCTAGCAGCAAGTCCATCCAGAAAGGAAGCAATACAACTTCTCGAATCAGGAAAGCTATTTGACAGGATTTCTTCCCAAGACCTCTCCATCTGTTGTCCATGGCACTGCAGAGTCAGTGTTTTAAGGGTTAGACTGGTGTTGTAGTGTCCTGCAGCACCCAGTGCCAGGGACTCTCACAAAGCTCCATCCTCACCTCATTCTCACAGAGCAGATGGGGAAGTTTCTGATCTCTAAGGGCTGGAATCTTCTCCCTCCGCTGGGCTCACATCCCCACCCACGTAGTGAGAGGAGAACCCAGTGCTGCCTTGGGTTCACATGAGGATCTCCGTCCCTGGCCCTCTCCACGGAGAGGATCAGAACGCTCCAGGACACACTCATGTCTCCCTAGGGATGTCCAAGGGAATAACACAAGAGGGAGGGAGTAAAACTTATCACAGGCAAGCTTGCTGGAAATTTGGAGCAAAAATCTCAGGATAAATTCAGTCTATCCTTTAGACATCTCAGTACCTCTAAGGTCTAAATAATTTTTTTTTTTTTTTAAAACTGTTTCTGGTTTCTGCTGAAAGCAGTCAACACAGAAGCTCACAGCTGTGTATGCATCAAAAGGAACCCTGCAGATTTTTGCTGGACTGACTTGCTGGAAACTGTTGATTCATTCTATCTGGAACAGCTCCAAAATACCTGTCATTCAAACATTTCAGAGGAATTTGCATAACACAGATGTTTCCATATTTGCCATGCTCTACCTTGTGTAGTAAAGATTAGCCTGATTCAAGGCTAACAAAAAAAAAAAAAAAAAAAAAAAAAAAAAAAAAAAAAAAAAAAAAAAAAAAAAAAAAACAAAAAAAAAAAAAACCAAAACAAAAAAAAAACCAAACAAACAAACAAAAAAAAACTAATCTGTGTACATAATCACTAGCTGCCACTTACCTTTAAGTAAATCCATGAACTTTGTGATTGTTAATTCTGGACCACGTATTTTTGAGATGGGTCTGCATTTTTGTCGTATATTTATCTCATGTATTAGGCCTCTCAAAAACTTATGGGCACATCCACAGGGATTTCTGCACACAAATGAAGTCCTACTCAAGCCTGTGCTCTAGACTTTCCAGATGGAAAGCATCTCTTGTTCTAGAGCCACATAGTTTATTAGCATGATGTTGAACCTGAGCCTCTCAGCAAGGTAATTTGCCTGGATCAGAGTAAAATTAAACCTCCTCACACTGCCAGCAGAGACAAGCCCACCACAGCCTGCATGTGCAAGCACAAACAACAAGAGCAGCAGCCAATTACTCTGCAAAACCTTGGATCTACTTTCAAACTACAACACAAATTTTAATGTTGTATTTAGGTTCTTGACTTCAGGGGATTTGCATATAAGTTTACATAAGTTATGGAAAATCTGGTAATTAGGAGACCTGCACCTTATGAATATCCTTGTTCCACTCTACAGATGAAATCTGGTTCAGCCTGTGTTTTACCTCTAGGAAATTTTTACTCCATGAAACCAAAGAGGCTGCACAAAAGCAAAACCATCTCAGCCCTTCTGGTGCTGCTCACTCCCACTCTGTCAAAACACAGAAATATGTCAGAGTGAGGACAGAACAACGCCAGCACAGGTACTGGGACTTGAAGCACAAAATTGCCCCCACAGAGCTGGTGGATCCAAGGCAGACATCACTTTGTTACCTACATAAAGGCCTGGCAAGAGCCTGGGAGAGAACAAGCTGGAAGAAAGTGTAAATCTCCCAGAAGATCAGGAGCAGGACCTTGCAGAAATGCTGGGAGCTGTTGTCATTGCTGCCTGGGGGAAGAGCTGGGCCACACTGAATTATCCTGAAGGAGAATTCTTTCCATAGTTTTTTCACAGATAGCAAAAGATTTAAAACAGGTGAGTGGCATCATACAACCTAAACCTTTTATTCTGTATTTCACATCTTCCTGGTTTATCTAAAACTCATGCTACATTGAGTGAATTAGGAGGTTGATTGAAAAGTACATTATATACTAGTTACCTGTGAGATGTGCACTTTAGAAGTGAAGGTTTAGGGGCAGAGGAAAGGCATATAATAAAGAGTAGTGCACTTTGAAAGGTCTAGGCAATGCTGCAAGAAATAGCATTACTTCACAGTTGTCAAGGCTCAGAAGTTTTATTACCAAGGAATTTCACTTTTGCCTCTTATTCTTAACACATTGACCAGTTCTGGGACTGAGAGGATTTGCTGATCTAATATAGATAGTGATTTCGTAGGTTTGTTCAGATTTATATAGACAGCACCTTGGGATCAGGAATTACATTTAAAATGTAATAAAATGTTCTTGTGCACTTTTACTCACAAATACTGTACTTAAAAAAGTAAACATCAAATAATCTCAGATATCTTTCAAGAAAATGTTGACATAGCTCCAAGAGCTCATACAGATGACTGAATAGTTTTCTGAGTAAACTTAATAAACTCATATTCTTATTCTTTCAGTGTACCATGAAGTATCACATCATGGAGAAGAGAGAAAACTAAGCCATACAATTTAGCAGAAATCTATTTTAAATACATATTTCAACATATGAAGACAGAATATAGACATTTATGTGAGCATGTTTTTGTACTACTTACAGTCTTAGAGTTTACATAATGGTGGCAGTTGAGGGTTTCACCACATAAATGAATCGAGCTCCCATTGCAAAATTTTTTTCCTTGATTCTAAAGTAGGACCTGAGTCCTTTTCTACTCAGCAGCAATGTTACAGTGATCTCAAGGGGCAGGATTTGACCCCTAATGTGTTCAAAAGGACTTTGTGTAAGTCAGGAGTTTTAGCACAATTGCTCCGCTAAGTAGTCAAAATGATTCATCTACATTATCTGTCTTTATTAAACAGCCATTTACCCCAGTGAGTCCCACTCAAGGGAATCTTTATTATTCAGACAAGCCCTTACAGTCATAATGACACAAAATATATATAGGAATAGTTAATAAAACTGTTATTCTTATGTCAGTGGATAAACATCAGCTGGTGATTTTATATCAACAATCCATCAGAGCAGAGACAAAAATCTACAGCTAACAGGAGCAGTAAATCCATAATAACATGTCAGAGATCTGGTGAATACTATTAAGCAAGAGAAACCACCATGAGGCAACAAATTTGGATTCTTAATGCATTTTGCACAATAACATTAGATGAAGTCTTTCTTACAAAATTTAACAAAAGAGTTGTAACCCTTAAGGCCTACTGAGTCCAAAGCCGTGTCAGAGCTGGTGGCATGGCTGATATTCTCAACCTAAAAACATTTAAGGATCAAAAAAGAAAAAATTCTATGTTCTATTCTGCAGGAGAGAGATTTGTTAGAACCTACCTAAATTATTGATGGGACAATTGTTTCTCCCTCAAAGAGCGCACATGGACAATGCAGCTTAATAACGTTGGCATGCCTAGCGTCAGAATCCAACATTAAGTCTGAAGAAAGGCCTCAGGGAGACCTTTCTGTGTTTGGGAATATCTACAACCCTTTGAAATCTCCATAATAATGCAAGGGCCCCCACTTCTAAGCCGAGGGAAGGTGAGAGAAGGGAGTTTCCAATGTAACATCAGATTGGAAGCCCTTCATAGGGATGGGTGAGAGTTTTCACCTCCAAGGCACTTGTAGTTTCAGATGTGTTGGATGCTGAGAAGGCTCTTGATCCTTCAAGCCTGATTTGATGGAACAATATATATTTTTAGGGTTTTTATATCGCTTCTAATAAAGATCTGATAAAGATTTGTTACAATCTTGAGGGACTGGACCATGCATTTTGTGGGTTTTAATCAGCTGAAGGACTGAAACATCATGACTTCTAAGGTTTTGTCGAGTAATATATTTCTAAGAAACTGCTTTTTTAAGAAAAGGAAAAGCTTAGCATCCCTCATAGTCTGCTTTAGATAACAGAGGTCTCGGGGCAGCCTCCAAAGGCACTGTCCTGCTTCAAAGTGGTGCAAAACTCTTCCTTTTGAGCCTACAGCTGAAGCAGTTCAAATGTTTGTGTGAAATAAACCTCATTTTTCTCTCTCCCTCTGTTTCTGGATGCTTTGTGCCAGCCCTGCACAGTACCTCGGCCATGTGCAGGTGAATTAGAGCTGCAAGATGAACACTGCAAGGCTTTATGGAGTATCCTGCTCTTTGATCTCCCTGGTTCCTGCTCAGAGACGAACACAGCAAGCTAAGCACAGCAATTAGCAGTAACAGCTATTAACAGGCTTCACAAAAGACACAAAAGGACACAAGTAGGTGGTTTACAGCTTGGCAGATAAAAACAAAGTGGGCACATTCTTTTGCACACCACTCCTCCAGCAAGTTCAGGCGAAGGGACCAGAGGGCTAACTGGCAAACAGTCCAGTTCTGGTAAATAAACCTCGAAAATATAATATGGCCCTGCAGCAGAGGAAATATGTTTGGTTTACCCTTAACAATGTCCTTTGTGAACAAAATTTTTTGGGAAAGACCATTTTTTACTGCATTGCTTTCTGAGTTAAAACTAAAGAAGTCAGCATGGACATCATCATAAGCACTTGGATTTCAGTGCCTGAGGAAACTGAAAGGAAAATCGAACACTGTCCTGTAGAAGCAAAGCAGTTTCCATTGACACTGCTGCCCAAGCAGAGGGTGTCAACAGCAAAACTGCGTTTTGTATTTCTGCACAACAGTTCACAGGCCTGTCCTCTGAAAAGCCAAGGAGAGAACCTACCCCAGGTTTCTGCTGTTGATTCTGGGGCTCAGACCTGGACCAAAAGACTGAATTGGGTCATGTTTTGAGAGGTCGTTCCCTGCAGATCGTTCAGCTGCTTGGCCCAAGGTGTACCTCATCACACCCCCTGCCTTCCCAAACACATCCCCCACTGCCTGGGAAACTGGAGCTGCAGGTGACACTTCTGTGCTGTGGCTGTGACAGATCACCCTGACCTTTCATGCTGTTTTAACAGAAGAAGCAGCCTCCCTCCTGTCCCCCACAAGTCTGTAAATGATGTGGCCACATTTGCTTGTTGTTGTTTTGATAAACAACACTCTCTGACTAGAGCATCCCCAACCAGATGATAGATCCACAAACGTGCTCTAACAAAAACTCATTTGTCTATACAAATACCAGTCTTGAGAGACATCTCATAATAGCATTGCATCAGGGACATCTCTAAAGCTGACAGATTTCCAAATACATATATTTATATTATACATATATATAGGAATAAGAAGATGGAAAGAAAAGGTGGGGGCGAAATGGAAAAGAAGATGTGGTAAGTCAGGGAGCATCTAAGGATTTTTAGCCATAAGCTATTTCTTAAACCAGGAAGCAAAACGTGCATTAATCAGAACATTAGCTCTAGACAGTGAAACAACACCAAGAACATTGCTATTGCACAGAAAGTCACGAATCTTTATAGACCTACAAAACATTTATATAACTTTATCATCATTGGCTTTGATCAATCCTATAACGTGAGAGCCAACAGGTTCATAACTTTCTCCCCCCATGTGAACTCTGGATGTGTAAAAATCTATAGAAAAACAAAAATAATAATGAATATTTTTACTTTTTGTCTCTCTGCACCATGTGTGAGGACATTTTGAAACAGATTAGAGAGAGTGCCCCCTTTTCCACACACATCCGATTCCAAAGTAGCCAAAAAGTTGTGCTGCAAAGCCCGGCTGATGCACAGAACAATTCCTGCTGTGCATCCTGACCATGTGCTCCTGGTGGATGCATCCTGAGGAAAGAGTGAGCTAGAGCAAAGGTTTTGGCCAGTAGAACAATCCTGATGTGACCCTCTGGGAGAATCCCTGGGACTTTTTAGACACTGAAGCACTCTGAAATGTGTGGAAAACCACAATTCATTACTACTTTCTCCCTCCAGGCTGTACCAAAAGTAAATCATTATCCAACTTTGCTAAATGGGGAAAACAAGACATGAAACATGGTTAGGAGCACAATGAATTCAGCCATGAAAGTCTAAGATCCCTTTTCTAAGGACCAAAAATCTGTTCCTACCTCTTTTTACATGATAGTCAGACCACGTTTCCTCACTTTATCCCTTCCCCTCAGAAGTGGCTTTATCCACATCCATGAGAGATCAAGAGTTGTTCAATTTCCCTGCTACAGTGCTGCTTCCTCGGGCTGAGAATCTCCTCAGAAGAAAACTTTATGATCATTTACTTTCTTTTCAGCCACTGACTTCAAGTACATATTCTGAATAAATGGAGAACAGAACACACAGGTGCAATACAAAATGTTGAGCTACAGAACGCCCTCTTTAACATCCTCCTTTTTTCTCTCCAATTAATAACTCTGGATGTTGTAACTAATCTAACTTGGACCTAGAAAAAGCACTTGGCTCATGACCCTTAATTGGTATGTCTAGCATGGTGGAGACGACTGTAAATTATCAAAAAGTCTGTTAAATCTTTTCAGAATTTTAAGTTTTAAAAAAGACCCTCCAGCTGAAGGAGCTTCCACGGCCTTCCTACGTGCCAGTATTTAAGATTGAGTGCTTCAGTGAGGTGGGAGTTATATTTAAAAATTCTATATACATTTATATCAACGTAGCCTTAAAGGGACATTTTATCCTTTCCTTGCAGGGAAAATATGTTCTTGGATTCAGCTTCCTTTAATCACCTTTTAGTCCAGCTACTGGTGAAATTTCTTACGGCATTGATTGCTTGAGGTTTGCTTTAATTCCTTCCTTCAAGAACGAGTCGTGTAACGTACTCGCTGCTAAGACACGTATTTGAGGGCTGGCTGGGGAAACTGATAGAAGTTGATATAGCAAAAAGATAAATTTTCCTTTCTACCCTCCCTCTTGTCCTGTCACTGAAACACAAAGAATGGTTAAAACCTAAGAGGAAGTGGGGATGTTGTTGTAACACCCTTTCTTCACATCTAATCTGTGGAGCCGGTTATCTGATCCCAATTCTCCTGTTATTGCAGCGGGCACAACACAGATTGCAATCCACTGGTGGGATAAAGGGAACATAAAACCTTCAGAAACATTTGTCAAGATTTTCCCTTATACTTACAGATGTTAAAACCAGAGGCACAGAAGCAGAGAATTCAATACATATGCTAATGGACGCCGAGCACTAAAATGATTTCTAATATTAATGTCTATAAAATAAAACTGATATTTCTATAAACACATTTCTATGGCACTTTGTTCACCATAAACTCTCCCTAATGCCCGCGCTTTTTTAACTTTATCTTCAAATTCTCGGAATCAGAATCACTAATACAGCTGCCTGACAATGAATATAGCAAATATATACCAAATTGTATAACAGTTTTGACAAATACTTTTCTTTGTTTGGAAAGTGCTCACTTCAGCCAATCAACACTCATCATTATGTGTCTGGACAAGCTAATCACCTACTATTTTTTCCGTTCCCTGATTGCAAGTGTGCAAGTTATTGTAAGAAGATAAATGTGTGATTATACATGTGTTTGAATATTTCACAGATCAAAAGTTAGCCTTGTATATATTCAGTGATTCAAAACCATATGTATAAGTATCCACTGTCTGAATATTTGCAATAATTAATGATGTGATCTCCTTATATATACTAAATAAAATCTAGCACTAGTATTCACAAAGATATCTGGAAATTTATTTTTGTTATTACTAAATTGCACTCTCAAAATTATTTCTCAACAGAAGAGTGAAAGCCATTAAAAAAAGATATATATACCTTATCATGCTTAATAGATCACCATATCTTAATAATGAAAAAAGATTAAATAAGGAAAAACAAACCAAAGGTGTGAGATGACTTTTCCAGCAGCATTAATGTATCAGTTTCTCAACTGTGTAAACTGGTATAAATCAAGTTAGGTCAACAGAACAAAACCAGCTCCAGACCTCTGTACCCTCTTTAAAAAAGCACTTACAGTTTCTGCTTGTGTGTCCTAAAATACAACAGTACTTGCACTTTTGGGAGGTTTTCGGGTTTTTTTGGAGGTAGAGAAGTGAGAGTTTGGAGAATGATTTTCTTTTTGTTTTTGATAATTCTCCCTAAAATAGCTCTCAAATGTTGGTTTTTTGGGTTTTTTTTTTGGTTTTTTTTTTGTTTGTTTGTTTGTTTGTTTGTTTGGGTTTTTTTTTGTCTTCTGAACAATAGTATGAGAAAGGTCTAATATCTTGAGTCAAAAGTCTACCTTTAAAATACTAAGCCGTACAGCAGGGCAGACTTGTGGTATGTTGGTTTATTAAAACATATATATTAATTTGGTTATTAGTGGTAAAGGCCTAGAAAATTCACTTAGTTCTTCAGACAGTACGGAAATCAGTAGACCTCAACTGTCCTTAATTACTTTCTCAGAATGTGATAACTCTTCTCAATGGATCTGACACCCAG
This sequence comes from Oreocharis arfaki, assembly GCA_013398015.1. NCBI lineage: Eukaryota > Metazoa > Chordata > Aves > Passeriformes > Paramythiidae > Oreocharis > Oreocharis arfaki. The sequence continues at coordinate 273,045 of VZRR01005155.1, read as the reverse complement.
AGAAGCCCGAGTAAGTCCACAGCCTTTAACTCTTTCGAACTAAGATAAATTCTCTCCATCCTTTCCTCTGCTCTCCCAAAACAAGACAAAATTAAATATTCTGTTTACAAACCAAATAGACAGTTCGATGTTGGCCCATTTTAATTAGTGGTTGAATCGGGACATGAAATCTGTACATCTCAATTCAAGAGGGGTTTATGGTGGCATCTGTTCTCAAATTTTAAAAGAATATTTTCCTCTTAAAGAAAAAGGATCTTCAGCGTGACTAGAGGTACTTTCACTTTAATAAATTAATCATTCAACAGAATTGTTGCTAAATTAAAATCTCTGTCTTTCTAAAACTTCCACAGTCACAGTGAAGTTTTAGGTAATTCTGAGGTAGGGGTGAGCCAGAACTACGTTTTTTCTTTAAAAAAAATAATTACTTAAAACTGAAGCAGCTCTGAGAGCCAGACTCTCATACACACTCTCTAGCTCTCTCTCTCTCTGTTAGGCTTCATTTGATAGCTATGAACTGTGGATAAAGAATAAATATGGCTTTTCAGTGCCCTAGGACTCTCACCTGACTTATTTATGTCTGACCTGGTAGAACACCACTGACCTTGGAAAGTTTAATTGAGGCTGGGATTATATGGCACTGCTTGAGGCCACCTCAATTTAGAGGGTGTGACACACACTTTCTCTCGCTTGCTGGCTCTCATCTGCCAGGGGATGCACATGTGGGTGCACACGTGTGTGTGTGTGTGCACATTTGTGCACCCCAAATTGAGCCTGGCAGTGGGGAAATACCCAGGTGTAAGCTTGCAACATGCTGGATCTTCAGGGAAAAGGTTAGTACTGCCAGGCAGACAGCAGGAAAGTGTTAGTTGTTTGATTTCTTTCTTTTTTTTTTTTTTTGGTAGGTTTTTTGTCTCTTTTTTCTCTTTCCAGCATGTTTTCTCCAAGATCTGATTTTTACAGTTGACTCTTAACTTTTTATAACCTGATTCTGCCTATGAGCAGAGAACTTAAAGTGTGAAGGAGAAAGAATTATATAGACACTGATTATACACTTGTACGTATTGTTTTGAACGTTTTTAATTAAATTTAATTAAAGCGTATGATGAATGCTGATCATTTTCAGTCTTATTGGTTTTCAAGGAAGTTATAGATACTTAAAACTCCCCACATTTAAGTTAAATGTAAAGAGAGAGTGAGAGGAAGGAAAAAAAAAGGCAGAAGAAAGAGGATCCATAAGACTGAAAGGTGGAATAAAATGAAATGGCACAGATATCCTGTAGCCAAAGAGAACTATCTTTCCTACTGGAGGCTGTCCCTAGATGGATATAAACAGCTCTCATCTGGGTTTCTTCAAGGCAGAGGCCAACAAATACGACGTATTATGCATGGAAGCTTTTTATGGCACAGACTATTGTCCACTGGAGACCGGGCAGACACCGCTAAGCAAACCTCACCTAAGGCCACAGACAAACGTCAGGCCCCAAGGGGATTCCTCTCCCATCAAAAGCACTCTCCCTTTTCCAGCCTGGAACATATATTTTCCCTGTCAAAGTTTATCAGTGCCAAAGCCCTGAGACAGCCTGGCTTGAGCCATGCAGGTAGATGCAAACATTGAATGGTTGGAAAGGCTAAAATATTCCTGGATGGAAGCAGTCTATGAAATGTCCTCAGAAATAAAACAATTCCGTAGTGCTTTCAAGGCCAAAATTATCCACTCTATGTTTTATTTCTAATGTGCTGCCTGGGCTGGAACTGTGACCATTTTCTGTTTGTGGGCATCATAGGAAATGAAATGAGCAGAAGATTGCTGTTGAGAGCAGCCACAATTCCCTTACCTCTCTCCAACAGGCTGTGCCATGAATCAGGATATATTTTATTATTTTTATAGTTCTATGCAGTGATGTAAAGCTTTCCTGAGCCCCTAGCAAGGTGATACCAAGATCTAGACACATTAAAATCCAGGACAAACTGCCAATTAAATTTGTGCTGTTCGCAATTCGTGGTCTGATTCCCAGCCTCTCTATTACTAAATCCACAAAAATTGCCAGTCAAAGGTAATTACATCTGCACAGAAAAATATCCAAGATGGTGAAGAAAACCCAACAGTAAAGCTGTCTGTGCCCATTCTTCTTTGGGGACATCCTACAGACACTGCCGACAAACTGTGGTTTTGGCAGTCTCCAGCAAACAGAAGAGATTTTAGAATGAATAACAGATCCTTTTTCTCTACTTTTTAGCAATTCCTCTCTTCTCACTTGATGAAGCAGCAGCTGAAGTGGCAGAGACCTCTCCACCAGCCAAGAATAGCATGGGTTTGTGTAACTGAAGTGCTTGAACAGAGCTGCACTCTGCGCCACAAACCAATTCAATCTCTGCTATCGCCATCCCAGAGCCCAGCTCTGAACATCTGGGAAGCTGAATACTGCCCCGAACCCAAACACTGCCACTACTGATCACAGGAACACTTACGCTGCTTTTAGCTCATCTCCTACCCAATTCATCAGCTCCCAGCCTTTATCATGCCCTCAGAACTGCTGGTCGTGGTTTCACAATCACTGGCTTGCTGATACTACGTCCAGGTCCCTAAACACACCAGTAAGGCTGTCCCAAAAGACTGTAATTAAATCTGTAAATTAAATATATATGTGTATATATATGTAAGGAGTCTCATCATTAATTTGAACCTCTCAGACTTTGAATACAAGATGATCTGCATTTATTTATTACGATGGGAAAACACTAGTTCAGATACACTTGTGAAGCACTAGAGACAATAAAAACAACAAAAAAATAGTGTCAAGAAAAAAATAAGATTTTTTTTCTGTGATCCTTATTTATTACATTTTTAATAGAAAGTCAGTGGAGGTCTTATCTGATGTCATTTGGTTTAGGTTCCATGGTATTTTTTGTATTTGACCAAATTCCCTTATCTTCTCATTTCTTGTGTTCTGCTCTGCCAGCATCCAGCAAACTGATATACTTATCTTCAGTTTTATAATAAAGTTTTAGCTTCCACAGGATAAAAAAAGAAAGAGAGTGGGAAAAGGAAAATTGTGTCCAAGATACTAAACGTATCAGGCATGTGTGAGTGTCAAGGCATCCAGCAGTTAACCTTCTTCTTATACAGGAACTTTAATTGTTAAAAGACATATACTCATGGACTCATGACTTTTCCTTTTATTTAATTTTTAGTTATATGGTCAAATTGAGAAAACCGTTATGATCTCAGGCACTACCCAGTGAATATTTTGAAGCAAGGCTGGTCATCATTAGTTTTCTGTGATTGCAGTTAATAACCAAAGGTGAAAAGATAATTAGAAGTGACGATTCTGAGGCAAAGAATATAAGCCAAGGGCTAATGAGCAGGTTATTTTGCAGGCATCCATCTCCTCTTAAGAGCTTTATTTCCCACTCTGTCATGACATTTTTTCCTTCTCTTTCTTCCTTAGGTTTGGTTCTTTCTATAGCTCCTCTCCAAATCCTTGCCACTCATTCCCTCCATAGCTCTACCAAAAATTGCCTCAAATCATTATGATCAGATGTCCCCTTATAACTCTCCTTGCCCACTTCTTCTGCTCATTTCTTGTTACCTTGACTTGCTGTGAGCACATATTTTCTTGGGTTTACCTCTTCCTCAGAGCTCCCATCTTAAGTAAGAGCTTCCATCCTGTCTGTGGAATCCAAGATCAGACTTACAAACACACCTCCTCAATCATCCTTTGCTTCTTCAATTCATAACTGAGGCGCATTTGCTAAAATTTGAGGATAACCACATAACATTTTTTGTCATTTTTGTTGTAATTAAAAAAAACCCCACAAAATAAACAAATCCACAGAAATCTAAACTAAAGTGCTAGAGAGATGAAAGGGGACAAAGAATGAGAATATGAGGCAGAATCTCAGCTGAAAAAATTCTGTCTCATAACCCAAAGTGGATCCACACCAATTTAAAGCAGCTGAAGATCTGCTCCAAGGCTGCTTTTGTATGATGTGATAAAAAATACACATCAATAAAACTGGAAAACAAAGAACATGGCCTTAGTAGCTCAAACTGGGCTGGATCTGGAGAAAGGGAACTAACTGCCTTATAATATAGATGTTATACTTTGACAAGATGTGACAACTACACCTTTTCATTTCCCCAGTGGCCTCCAGGAGACGTGAGATTTAGTATCCTGTAGAACACTTTAAACTTGGGAAACTTCTTCTTATAGTTTCTTATGAGTCCTGGAGGCTGAGAAAGAGATTACAATACTTTATATTAACTTCCCTCAGCTTGCTAAAGATAAGCCAGTGGCCTGATACCAAAGTCTTCTCCTTGTCAGCAATCTGCAGAAGAGCTATGTCTGAAGCTACAAGTCCTTTGCCTCCAAGTCAGAAAATGAGCCATTCGCAACAGCAGCTCCACATTTTTTTCAGAGCCCTGCCAAGTTCCAGGCCAAAAGTGTCAGCATTGCCACAGCTTCTGCTCTTGTGCAGCCATCGGTTTAAAATGTGCAATTTCCATGCTGGGATCAGTGAAATTTCAATCCCCAGGACAGCCAAGGCATGGGGAGATCAAGTCTGCTTACTCTGTTTCAGAGTCAGGTCGACTGAAAAATAAGAAGTAAAAAGGAGAGACTCATAAGACAGAACAACAACAAAAAGTTCTTGCATTTTCCCCATCCTCCCTTTTTTCCCTACCTGACAGGATCTGGTAAAATCAATTGGAGTATTTTTTTGTGGGGTAGTGAATGTAATACCTGCACATCAGTCTGCTGTCCTCAGAGGAAAGGATATGTGATTTTTGATATCTGAGCCCTCAGCGTAAACAGATTCAGAACTCCCCAATGTTCCTCAGAGGAGACAATTTGTTGTGAGTCATCTGAGCAAGGGAGGTTGTGTGTCTGCTACACATTGTGCTCTCTCCATTTCCCACTTTCAGCTAATGAAGGAATATTAACATGTAGTTCTTGAATCCACTTTCTAGAGACTCACCTGGAGCCTGGGAAATCCTTCACAAGTCAGAATGAGGTGCTTTGAGCAATTTATTAACTGCTCCGAAGTGATCTATGAGCATCAAAAAAATGCTGATTTCCCCATATCCGAATGCCAAAGATCAGTCCTGACATATTTATTTTCCTTGTCAATATCTCTCAAAATTATGATGTTCTGGGAAGAAGAAACATCACCAGATGCTCTTGATTGGTGCAATGAACCACCCACAATGTCCGTTCTTCTCAAGATTATTAAAGCAGCACCAGACTGGCAAGAGCTGGGCCCACTTTAGCTTCTGATTCATGAAATTTCTGATACATTTTATACCTGCAGTGAAGACAAAATAGGGATGTCTGTCCCTGTGCAAGAAAGTCCCCAAAGGATTAATTACCACTGCCTGTTGATAACTCCAAAAATTCACAGTTTCGGTAAATCTTCTCCATAAATTAGAAGTTTCATACTTCACACATGTGGGCAAATTTAGTTCTGGAAGGTTTCTTATGCTCCATACCTGAGGAAATTTGAGGCCTTGCATTAGTATTTTAGGCTACAGATTTCCTTTTTGAGAACATGGGAAGTGGGTGAGAAACATCTTGAGCTGGAAGACCACAAGAGAAACACAGCACCATGGAAGTATTGAAGGAATCCAGAGGAAATCCTGGGTTGTGAGGCTGTAAGCTGGCCCTGCTGTCCTCTTAGGACAAAATGCTCCAAAGAAATAGGGCAAACAAGTTGGGTTTTCTTTCCATTAAGTCACTTCTAAGTGTGTTTACAGGGTCTCACATGGAGGATAATATCTACCTGAGCCAGCAGAGGTCAAGGCTGCTTTTTATCTAGAGCTTGTAGACAGTTAGTATTCTGCAATAGAATCTCTACCATGCAGAAGTTACTCTGAAGTTTCTCCCTTTTTCTTTTTCTCATGCCATGTAGAAAAATGTAAGGATTTGCTGAGCATCCACAGCACAGATCAGATCAAAGGCTTTTTTTTTTTTTTTGGTCCAGCTAAGGAAGACAAATTACAAGGCCACAGGCTGAATTTCCTGGGGGCCTTCAGTACAAAACTCCTCCATATAGTACTGCTGGCTTGAATGTTAAGATCCTAGAAACCCAGCCAACCTGTTATGTGACCACTTGGTCTGGAATCAGGTCAAAATCTTTTGGAAGTTCAAGTGGCCTTTTTTCATTCCCTGTTTTTATATTTTCTCATGTATCTAAAATTTTTCAGTCCAAGAAAATGATTTGGTTTGAAATATTGCAAGAGATGTCCAGTTCATGTGAGGTTTTCGAAATTAATTTGGATTAGGTTTGGAACTTAATGGTCTTTAAGGTCCTTTCCAATCCAAATGATTCTGTGATTATGATTCTGTGATCTGCAGTACATTCACCCAGACATGCATCAGATAAGCTTTACAATTTGAATGTCTACCAGCTTATGACAAATACATCTTTTTACACCCATACTCAGATCTTTGCATGAGAAAATAGGAAAAATAAACACACAGATGAGGCAAAACTCTGTACATACATATGCAAACAGTTACTTACATGTTGCCAGACATAAATCCAAAGTACATCATTCAGACAAATAATGTGTCAGTCATAAATCCTGTTTGCAAATTTTCATCACATTAATAAAATGGAATATTTGGGTCACTTTGGTTTTCAATGACTATTAGACCTTGAGGAGTGTCACCCTGTGTGTGTATGTGAGCACGGGCACATGGACATGTAGCTATGCACGTGTCTGTACGTAGACATGCACTTCTGTATTTTGCTCTCCAGCCTTTTCTTGGGGTATTTTTTATGCCTATTTACCATTTTCCCCAGCCTGCTTTCTTTCCTCCTCAAGCCCACTAAGAACTTCAGCTTCAATTGTATAATAGACACAATGTGATTCACAGTGTTGAGAGATTTTAAACAATACATTTAATGCCACTAGGGGCCTGAAGCAACATCCTGAAGCAACAGGCGATCTATCCCTAGGCTTAAAAATTAAGATTCACTGGAGTATGAAGGTCAATGGGAGACTAAGGAAAGGGCAAATGGTCTGGTATGATTACACCATGTCTGAACCAAGCTGGCTTTCCTGACAAAAATGTGTCAAGCAATACAGGCAACTCATATATATGAATTTCTTCTCTGTGCTTCTGCCAGTGCTATATTTGAAGAATGCTGCCAAAGAGTTTATTCCCAAACCTTGTGTTTTGTATTAAGTAACAGGATTTAATAACAACTGTTTATATTTTCATGACATCAGAAAAAAAATGTAATAATGACCTATGGAAAAATCCTCTCTCTCAAGCTCAAATTTTAACATATCCTGAAACACAGGAACTCAACCACAAGTGTTACTGACAACCCACAAGAAAAGGTCTGTCTGTGGTTCCTCCTGCTCTTCTCCAGGACTGTGCACCCAGCCTGTGGCTCCTTCCTTGATGGTCTTTTTTCTCAAAACAGTTCACAGGCACACAGAGGACCAGAGGAGCCAGCATTGGTCATTTCTGTATGTTTTGGTCCAGTGTAACAAATCTAAGAGGTCAACCCACATGATCAAAAGCAATCAGAAGTCAGGTCAATTGAACTCAAAGCTGCAATGGAAGGTTTTGACTGATGAGAAGAGACAGCTCCATTTGGGACATCTGATGAGTTGACTGTCCCAGATGTCCATCCTATCCCTCCTTCCACAGCTTCGTGAGCTATGGAGCCAATCAGCTCCTCAACCACTGAAGTTTAGCACACACTGTTTGAAAAGCAGCTGAAATGGGTGATGATTTACCATAAAATGCTATGCTGTAAATGACGGTGTGTCAGGGCCTGACTGACAAGCAGTATAAATGTCTTTGCAGAAGAGGCACAGCTAGAGGCAGTAGCCTCATCAGACATCCCAAGCAAAGTCATTTTGCCAACCAAAGCCTTTGTAAACACCCCTACAGAACAGGATTTTAGCACGTGAAACACTCTGTTGTCGAGAGGTATGACGTGGCCTCCGAAATCATGTGGACTTTCTCCAAAATATCATCCATCTAAGTGGGATGCAAGGGGGATGTATCTGTTGTGCTGACTCCTTTCACAGTTTCAGTCTAAGGGGTCTGTCCCTTATCAGGGAGATCTGGTCAGAGATAACACGCCACCCAACAAAGCCATCCAAACATTCCTCAGAGCCTTTCTGCAAAGGGACAGAAATTAAAGCAAGACAATGAATATAGTTCTTTCCCACTCTCTCACTGCTTTCCCCTTCACTGGACACACCTCTCTTGACTCAATTATGTAATAAGAGCAACATGAGAAATAAGGGGTTGGGGGAAAAAAAAGACATATCTCATATTTTTTGCAAAAAGAGCAATTCTATCATAATATTAGCCACATGTGGCCCAGTGTTAGCTACCAGACCCTGAAAAAGAGGAAAAAAAGACATAAATAGGAAGGTTAACACAGTTCTGGCTGGGTGGGGAAATGAGAAGGCCAAATGTACATTAGTCAAAGAAAGAAAAATAATATCCCAGAAAATGAATAAGAGATAACTATCCTCAGAATAATACTATATAAATACATTTGCTGTAGGTCACATAAAAGATTCATGGCACACACATGTACAGGTCAAATTACCTTTAAATATTAAATTTCTTTCCAGCGAGGAAGAATTTCAGATTTATGCTGTTTTCATAAAGAAAAAGGATGCACCCCATGCATTATTATTTGCTGACAAATGATAGCTTCTGGGTTTGCCTGCAAAATGCACATTACAAACTGTCTTCTTCATAATTAAAGAAAAAGGACTGAATCACCATGAAATTCATCTATTCCTCAAGAATTTTCTTCTTTCTTTTGGCTCATTAAATCCATATTTTCCTATTGTGGATCTATAGAAGTTAGCATTGGAGAACATCTATTAGGTCACTGAAGTACTCCATTTCCCTGCTAATGTAAAATTATTTTCCTGCACCACATTTTGGTCAGTCTGGCTTTTAAAAGATTCAGCAATAAGGTCACGCTGTTCCCTGGAGATATGATTCCACCCACACCTCAATGTTCAGACATTTTCATATTAACAGGTCTAAGCAGGAATAACAGAACCACAAAAAGTTACAACAAAAATCAGCTCTGAACTCAAAGCTCGGCAGGAAGTGGCACAGAGTGGTAAATCTATCCAACAACTGGTATAGCAAACTATAACTACTGGATTTAGGGGTCCAGTTTGGCCTTTATCACTTGAAAACAAATGTGTTATTATCTCTTGGCTCTTTGATGGTCCGTGTGGAATGAGCTGTGACTCTTCCAGATGGAGAGCATGAGACCAGCTTCACCCAGACGGCCCCAAAAACTGAGCCCAACTCTTGGTCAAAGTCAAGCAACTCATTCACTTAAAAGATGTCTAAGAGTACAAGCTCATAATAAAAATATCTTCCAAGCACATTATAATACCCGTCTAAAAACATTTGGAGTGCCTTCAATAATATACAAATAAAGAGTCTTAATTGCACTGTGATTCTCTGCCTAATGGAGGAGAAATAGGTTCTCCTTCCAAACTGGCTAAGCCTGGGGAAGCTCAGCTCTTGCTTTCAATGAGGCTCAGTGACACCAGGACCAGGGGGGACATCAGAAGGTTCTGCCAGGCTTTAGTTCACTTTCAGGATGAAACACGTGAAAAAATTTATCTCCAAATTCTGGAAGATATCAACCATTTATCCCTCTGGTTCTAATGGCATGGGCTTAGCAGAAGAATAAAACAATCTCTGCTGTTATTTTCTCTACCTTGAGAGTTTAAGAGATTTTTTTTACTTTCCACGTCTACTCAAAATAATTGCATGGACCTGTTCTTTTTTAGAGCTCTGAGTTATAGGGCTCTGGTGGACTTAGAAATGGTGGACTCCACCATTCCCCTTTCTGCCTCCAGTAGCTAGAACTAATATTTCTGATTGAAAAGTGATTATCCATTACCAGTGAGTCTTCTTTGCTGCCTGTCTGTCAGGGTCTAGGGCAAACCTCCTCCCTAGACTATGCTATGTACCAAAAACACCCTTCCAGGCAAGTGATTTCATTGAGTCTTTAGCCACTGGTGTGCAAAGGCGGTGGCAAGATCCTCCTCTCACTCACCGCATTCTTGGTGGCATCACTCTGCTGAAGGCAGTACCAATCCAACCAGCATTATTTCTCTAGGCTTAATTTCAATCATGGGTTGTCCATCATTTGCAATTAAAACCCTGTTGAGACTTCTTGAATAGGACTTTTTATATTGATTTAAAACAACAGAAATAATAAATACATTGAGGCATACCACTTCAGCCACAAATTGTTAGACATGGGAGCTTAAAATTCACAGCCCTCAAGCCTTCATTAGACAAATATAACTCAGTGGGTGGAGAGACCCATGGAAGGTAAGTGCAAAAGAGGCGTGTTACACATGGGTGTAAATTTGTTTTCCTTTCACTGCAAGTGAACGCTCAGGGGAAAGTGTTTGCAGCATGAGTCCAGCTCTAATTTCAGTGATCCCTACAGCTTCTTCTGAGGGCAGGAAAGCCATTCTTTCCATTCATGGCATTGACTTTTTTTTGTCTCCATGCCCCAGCCGGTCCTGCAGACCATCTGGCAGAAGCGAACCAGATAACCTCATTTTCCAAAATACACACCTCACCCCCTTGCTCCAGCCGCTGTCCCTCTGCCTAAGGACACAGACAGGAGGTTTCTTTCTCTTTTCTCTTTCTTTTCTTTTCTTAGTGGTGACGCTTTAAGAGGGATAGTGCCTGTCTTTCTTGCCATAGCCCCTTGATCTCAGTGTGCTCTCTTTTCCCTTTCTTTACCCCCACCCCTCTCCCCGCCTGCTTTGTGTTTTATCTCTGCCTGTAAAGTTGTGTGATTATGGACAGAGAAGTCACCACACAAACAGGATAGAATTTACCACAATGGCTGTTTTGTTCATATACATTTCACTGTCTGTCTCTTGTTGGAGCATGGCTATCATCTTCTACTAACAATATCCCTGGGTAAATGATAAAGTCAACTCTGGAGTAAAGCTAGACGTTTTATCAGCATGTTCAAACTATCCCCTTACAGCTCTGTACTTGCCAACTGCACATCCTTTTCCTACACAAAGACTCAATGCACATTAAAAAGGCACTTATTGAAGGTGGTGTTTGTTTGCAGAGAGGGTGTGGATCCTGATCGATATGGCAGTCACTCTCACATGTTTTTTCTCTCATCACCCAGAGAAAACTGGGTGATGCAGTTATGCTCTCTGACAAGTTCTTGGCTCAAGTTTGAGGTTACTTTGCTCCTTGCCAGGTCATTCTTCTTCATTCCTCTGCTGATGCTAACTGATGGATTTCCCCTAAGCTGACGACAGAGTTGATCTAATGCCTCACTGCAGGAGAAAGTCACCGCAGACACAAAATAAAAGATTGGAAGCTCTGAGATCTCTGTTGGCTGGTATCCTGAAGCCACAAGAAATTGATAACAGGGGACCCTAATATACTATCCATATGTCAACAGGCAAGAGGATGATAAACCTCCAAACGTCTTTCCCGCTCTCAAATTTGGCAATCACATTAATGCTGTGAAAAAATCCCTAAATAAAGCAATTGCATCCACATCTTCCCAGGCTAGTATTAGCAGCCATCTGTATTGATAAAGTTTGACCTGTAACAAAAAGCAGAGTTGTGAAGAAAAGGTGGTCCTTAAGTTCATTTATTTCTCTCCACAACATCAACAGTAGTTAAGGTTAGTGGGTTTGGATGCAACTACAGCACTTTGCCCAGAAAGGCCCTTATGTTTGTCTCTCCAAAGTTGGGATCCAAGAGGATTTCTCACCAACTTAATTCTCTTTTGAGTACAGTATCCTTTTCTCTCCATACTTTTCCTTGTGTGCCTTTAAAAGAAAGAGCCTTTGCAGAAGAACTGCTCTGTGTTCTGAGTTTATATAGCAGTCAGTGCAACAGGACCCTAATCCTGGCCGGATGTTTAAGAGATTAGGAAGAGGAGGAGGATGTCTGTTTGTACAGAAGGCTTTCTCTTGTTAGTCAAATAAAGAGAAATTTTCCTATTGGTTTAATTCTTAACTGTTTTGACCTCTCACATTAGGGTTAAATTTTCCTCTTTGTTCTATTGCAAAGTAAGACACTGTGAGAAGAGATGAGCCAACTACTTAATTTAGTTTCATAGGGATTGGTGCAAAAGTTTGCGTTGCTCACAGTTTCCTGCTTCCTACATCCCAAGCTAATTCCACTTCAAGCCTAGTGGGAGCTTAGCACCTGAATGAATATAATGTCTCAGAAGTCAAATAAATAAGAAGACAAGAATGAAAGATTGAATTTAAAGGGAATGAAGAACATTCTTCCTTGTCTGAGGATGTGAACCCTTCCAGTTTTGCCTGAACCTAATATTATTGAGCAGAAAAAGAATGCACTGTAATGATTGCTTATCTCTCTCTTTTCTCTATTTCCCTTGAACAGTGGTTGGGAGTTTTCATTTCCTATGTCATTTATAATCTGCTGAGTTTTGTATTTTTGTTTTTGTTTGGCACGTGCGTTGTGAAAAGAAGGCCTGTTACAGATTGCATCACTCTTTTTCATCCCAACCAGAATTAATGATAAAGCCACCATTTCTCCTTAGAGTGCACCATATTCTGATCAGGGCTGGATTAATTGAATAAATATATGTGAGTTATAAAGCCCTTTAACGCTTGGTTACAGATCTGAATCCAGCCTATATCAACAGTAAGCTTAGGCGAAATAATGTCTCTAATTTTGAAGGCATACACACAGTGAGAAACTGCTCCTAAAATGTTTATTTTATGCTAATTTCAGCAGAAAGACTGTGTCGTAAATACAGCCTTCTAGGTCAGGGTTATGACGCACTGGCAAACAAAGGTGTTGGATGTGCTCAATAGTACGTGCCCTGTTCTGTTCAGCATCTATGAATGTCCATCTGGAATCACAGAAATTACCACAATTTTTCTTTTTCTTCGTCCTGGTCCTAATCCAATTCCCATCAATGTCCTATTAACCCCTTGCTGCGACAGTGACCAGGGCGTTGAACTCTCCCCAGATTTGTCCCAGCGAAAATTTTTATTCTTCATTTAACATTTTATCCTCAAGCCAAACCAGCTCTTGTCTAAAATCCTGCAATTCATAACAGTAACATTTATAAGAACCTTTTCTGCGGCATCATCTTTTTAACACATATAACAAATGCTGTACCATAATTGTCTGACTGTGCCAGGTCATTCCTCCTGGGGACATTAGAAAACATTTAGATTTAAGATCCACACTGAAGTGTTTCCATCAAAGCAACATGAAAGGTTTCTGCAATGTTAGATGCTGTTCTGCCTCTGCCTTGCCTAACAAGTGGCTTTAAGACCACTGAGCAGCTGAACACATCTGGCTTCAGTCACCTAAGCTTGCAGGTCACTGGATTGCTCTTTCTGTTGTCTTTTGCTGTAAGGATTTTTCCCAACCAGATCGAAAGCTTTTAAGTAGCTGTATGTTTGTGCCAAACACTAATTGAATGAAAGGGAAAGATGTGAGCCAGACGCAACAGGCTAAATTCCCTCTAGAAGTTAATGGAGTTGATTCAAGTTTAAACCAATGAATTGTCGATGAGGATCAGTCCCAAGAACCAACAAGACATATTGAGAAATTGATATATCCTTGTCTGAAGTTAGGGAAGGAGCAGAAGAATGTAAGAAAAATATGATCAGATGTACAGATCAATCAACTTTTTGTTAAAGATACCTATATCCCATTACAAGCAACATTTTGTATTCCTCAGTTCTGCTAATGAGTGGAGGATTCTGCAGAAGTCAATTTATGTATTTTGTTGGATATATTTTTCTTGTCTTTTATCTGGGTTTTTTTTTTTTCAATATCAGCAAATTGACATTTTTGCCCCTACATAGCAGCTTATGAATCCATGTTTATTGGTTATCTTCCTCACTGTCAGCAGTGACATGGATCACTTCTTAAGGATACATTTCATGGGAAGGCAGCTCAGAAACAGCGAGGGCTCAGTGGGAGAAACAAGAAAATATGTGGACTTGAAATGTTGGAGAGATTTCTTCAACATTATGATCAAAGTTAAATCTGTAAAGAAATAATCTCCACAGCAGTTGCTATTTTCCTATGGTGTTCCCAAATTGAAGGAGGAGCCCATTTGATTGCATAACATAAATTTGTGAATAAAAGTATAAAAAAATACATGGATTTGAGCAGGAAGATATCCCATGCTAAGGAGAGACTGCTATTTTATGTTTCTTTTCCTATTTCAAAGGGGTTCAAACATGAACCGAGATTTCAAAATAAACTTTTACTGTGAGTCAAAACAAAACATTTCATCTGCATAACATCAGAGTATTCATTCCACGGTGATCTTTTAAACTTGAGAGAATTGCACAATAAATACTGAATTTTCTGTCATAAAAGTCACTTGAAATAAAAAAAATATCCATGCTTTAGTATAGACACATGATATTTCAGCATTACTGAAATGTTTCATTGCAGTTTTTTTTACAAAATCAAATGTTATTAGAAAGGACAATTTGCTCCAAAGTGGATGATTTTTTTAAAAGCTGCATTTTGACCCTCCAAAATCGTTCAGCAAAAATTCTAGCTGGCTTGAAATCAGATTTTCTCCTTTTGAGAAAAGTGGAAGTGGAGGCTCTGAGCAAAAACCTGACCACCCATGAGAGGTTTGCTGTTGACTTCAATACAGCCCAGATTTCCCCCACGGAATTCAACGGCGTCATGAAATTTAGAAGCACTGGCTCCACACTATTCAATGGCAGCAAGAGATTAAAGAGGAGTTACACAGGATGGTGATAGTAGAATGTAATGTATATGGTTCAGATTTAGTACATATCACAGAATAGGCCACAGAGGTGAAAGGGGAGCTGGGCAGGAATTCCAGCTGAACTAGCTCACTTGTCCCTAATCCCTGCTATCTGATGAACTGCCCTTGGCAAGGACCACAGTAGTACAAAAGTTATGCCAGTGTTCAAGTGTCAAAGGTGATAGAAAGCTAAAAATCACTTTGCATCAGATGGCTGTAATAGATTTCCAAAGTTGGTCCCAGATCAGTTTCCCCAGCCATTGAAGAAACAAAAGCAGAGCTCCCCTTCCGTGCATATCAGCACTAATTCCTGTATATCATTTCTGAAAAGCTTCAGCTGCAAGACTCATTTTGTCCATCAGCTTGGCTCAGAGGTGTGTCAACAGGGGAATATGAAGAGACCAGACTTAAAAACACTGTCTGGATTGGAGATGAAAGGGAGGGAGGAAGGGGGGGACCAGGAGTGGGGGTATTTGACAAAAGCACACACATACACCAAAAAAAAAAGAAAGACGAAGGAAATTCTTTTACATTTATGAGAGTAAACTAGATTCCTCTGGTCTGGCAGATGAACATAACTGTAGTTCTACCTACAGACTTTGATAAGCACTTAAATGTAAACAGAAAGGATCAATTTGCATTTTCCTTTCTGTTGCCAAATGCAATGCTTCATTTTACAATTGCCATTAAGGATTATTGCTATCCTAACACAGTGTCTTACACAGTTTGTGCCCATCATTTGTTTTCTGCCCTGGCAGAACATCTCAGGCTGCTGGCAGTTTTGCACTGATGTTGTCTTTGTCCTGTTTTCGTTTTCTGGAGAGTGCTTATTCCAAAAAGGGGGGGGGTTTGTCCTGAAAACTGTCTTCCATGAAAACATGTCACTCATCACCTCCTTGTGCACTTATTTAAGTGCTGATGGTTTCATGTCCCATGCACAAACTCACTCCAGTTCTGGGTGACAAGGCTCGTAAAGCTACTTTCGACCTTTTTGGAGTGTAACCTGGACAGTATCTTGGAGTCCACTTATTTCATAATCAACATTTAAATTAGGAAATTCTTTTCTGATCTATGCCCTCCCTCCCTTCTTCCTCTTTTTCTCTTTCTTTTTTTTT
>VZRR01005155.1:131649-257102 GCA_013398015.1 Oreocharis arfaki | reverse complement strand
TTTTTTTCTCCATAATTCCAGAGAAAGGGAAACAAGCCACAAGCATTCATTAAGCAAACAGCTGTGGACTAGAGGAGATCAGAAGTTCAGTCTGGAAACCATGTGTGCTTCTCATGTTACAATAATTGGGAAAGCATGATCAATGGCAGGTATGGAAACGCAACAGTCTTAGGTTTGCTGAAAAAACCAAAGAGTTTGTCCAAATCCTGCTCGGAATAATAGATCCACTCTGAGATCTGCAGAGCTGCTTGGCAGCCCAGAGAGCACAAACAGCAGCATGTGAAACTGCTCAAGTGCTGACAGAATCCCCTCCCCTCAAAAATATATTTATACAGAACATAACGCAAACGTCAATTAAAAAGATTGTGTTTAGCCACCACATTTTGTTTTGTTCTCAGCCTGTGATGTAATCTGTTCAGCTGTTAGCTGTTCCCTACGTTAGGGACCTATGTATCATCCCAGCAATCAATGTGTCTGCGAGCGCTGTGCTTCCCAGGAATTACCTGAGCTAGGCAACTTTATAAGTTCTTGCTCCTCTGCCCAACAAAGTCTTGCTGCCTCACAATGCCATGGGGCAGTTTAGCATGTGAATCACTTGACTGGTGCCCACAAATCAAAATCACGTGTCAGCATGCAAAGCATTCAGCTGTCATCACATGTTGAACGGAAATAGCTTTCTTTGTGTCACAGATTTTTTTATTCATTGAAGCACCAAAGATTTTGACTTGCTATCTCCACAATAAATTATCCTAAATCAGCTTAAGCTATCTGGTCCATATATCACTAAATATCACTTAATATCACTTAATATCACTTAATATCACTTAATATCACTTTAGGTGGCTTGAGTAAAAGGACTTTTGATTTTGGGTTGCATCCTTGCACCGTGGCCATGTTCCAGGGTTCACCAGGTGGGCTGCGGGACAATCCTGACAACATTCTCCATCTCAGAGATGAAACTAGCAGTGCTGCAGATACTTTGCCATTGTTATTATCTTGTTACAGCATTATGCTGAATTGGAGGAATATCTGTAAAAAAAAAATCTCATTTTCCACTCAGTCATTGACCTCCCTGTTGAGAACACACACATGCACTCATAAAACCAAATTATATTATTAAAATACATCTGGACTAAGAACTTGGATTAAGACTGATGACCAGGCTTTCACAGGCTCCCCAGCTGACTTTGGCAGTATACTCCAATCACAACTGGCCAAATTTGGCTTCACTCCAATGCTCAAAGGTTTTATTCCTTAAGATGATGTTTTTTAAGAGTCAGTTCTCCACCTGTTCTCGTACAAAGAGTAAAACTGATTAAAAATGGATCTTTTATTTTCCCATTCTCTTTATGGGAAATGATTTCCCAAGGAGAGTGTAGGAAGACAAAGGGACAGTTTCGGTGTTTACCCTCATTATCAGACTCAGAAATACTTTTCATGTAACAATCATGTGTGACTGCTCTGATCAGTGTAAATATTTCTTCAGCACTTTAGCCATGGACTTTAATCATTTCTACAGTGAGTTCAGGACAGACCCAGTCCTGGGAATAGGTCACTCCCTGCTCCAGATTGGCTAGAATAACCCTGGAAATTACTTAAGAACCACAAAATAATTATGTCTTAAACAAAATTAATGTATGCTGGTTTTCTTTGCCTTTTTCCTTTCCCTTTATCTTTTATTTACAGCCATCCCTTCATTATAAACAAGGTCATCCTAAAATTACAAAGATACAGTCAAACATACGCTTCGGGGTTTTAGTGCTAACCCTGTGGAATCAGTCTTTTTATAGGGAAACCCTAAAATTAAAAAGGATTTTGTCAAGTCCAGAGGCCTTCCCAATGTATTTCCACAGAGCAAAAAGCCTGCTCTGGTGAACGAGCACCCTGTTATAGCGAGCAATCATTTGGCAGCATAGGTTATTTTAATGGACACATCACTTTAAACGGAGCCTTCACCATCTGTTCTGCCCTCTAATTACAGATGCAAAAAGAACATAATTCACAATTGCATCATAAAAAAGTAAGATATAAGTGATTTAAATGCATGTGTATGTTCTTTATTCAATGCAGCATGCAGCTGTTATGTTGTTTTCATGTTTCAGACACAAATCAGGATGAAAATGGCTCTCCTTTGATGGAGAGAATTCCCTCACACAGGACATTTTGTGTTCAGCAAGCAAGAATTCGCTGAGGGCAAAATCCCTACTTTTTCATATAAAAACCAAGCCTGGACTCTGTAAAAGGAAGGTGGAATTTATACCCCTCAGCCAATGGATGCACAGGGCTCTGAGACAGCCTGTTCACAGCTACTCCCCTGGAGTACTGACAGCAAGAGCAGTGAGCAATACTCCATGAGGTTAATCCAGAGGATGGCCAAGTCCTGGAGGGGTTAATCCATC
This sequence comes from Oreocharis arfaki, assembly GCA_013398015.1. NCBI lineage: Eukaryota > Metazoa > Chordata > Aves > Passeriformes > Paramythiidae > Oreocharis > Oreocharis arfaki. The sequence goes on along the minus strand of VZRR01005155.1, from coordinate 254,703 downwards.
AATATCTGGGGGTCAGAATGCACACACATACAGAGAACTTACTTTTTCATATTTTTCTTTTTTTTTAAATTCCTTTGGTGTCACAGCAACATCCTTCTCCCTGCATCATCATGCCCACTTCCCAGTTTGGCTTATTTTAATTCCACAGAGAACACAACCTTGTGTTTGACCTGCAACCCAACATTTCAGTCCCCTTGAGCACCTTCCTGTAGGGCAGGAGTCATGGCAAGGCCCTCCCTCCAGCCCGTTGCACCGGGCTGGGTTTCAGCCTAATAGAGGATTTCACAGTAGCTGCACAGTATATAGCTCAAAAAGAGAAATTGAAGAGTTCCTGCTGAGTAGGAATTCATCCATCAGCAGCAGCAAAAGGCAGGAATATGCAAGCAAATAATCCATTCTTAAACTTAAATGATGCCATAAAATGAAAGAAATGCCAATTATTCTCGAGTGAGTCAAGATAGTTAAAGTGCAACCTTTTATTGCACTAACAAATGGGCTGGAAGTGAAGCACACAAGCTTTCAGGACGAAAACGTATTTTCTTCAGGTGTTGGCAGCTTTTAAATTGAGCTATGGTCCAATCCAAGTTTTTCTAAGGATCAATATGACTCCAGACATTTTGTTCTTTCTTCTTTTTTTTTAGTCTTTTTGATCCAATAAGTCTTCTTTAAAGATGGTTGTTACTTTTTATCCACTTAGAAAAAAATCCAGTTTCAAATGAACACTATTTTATTTTTTCACGGGCCCATAAAATTAGGATGTTTTTCTTTGCAGCTTCAACAGGAAAGCTAGTTTTAACAGAACATTATTCTCTGTGTAGTACTTCTTAAAATTAAAAATAAAAAAACTTCTCATTTCAAGTTGGAGATTCTTCTTTTAGAGCTTTGCTTGTCTTGATACAAGAAGATAATAATATCTTGATTTAGCTACCCATTTAAATAAGCATCTAACTTTAAACACAGAGGAGTCTTGGATTATTTCAGGAAAACTACTCTGTGCTAAAAGTTAGAAGCATGTTTAAATGTGTATTGTCAATACACGTTACCATCTCAACTTAGCTGACTCCAGAAGTTGTTTCCAACTCCCTTTCATTGCTGTGGACAATGAAGCAAAAGCCAGAAGGCCTTAATAGCTTCTATGGCTTCCCTTCCCAGACTGAGCAGTCAGTTGTCCTACCAGAGTCAGGTTTTTATTAGATGACAGAGGCTATTGTATAAGGTGAATGAGAGGAATATTTTTGTCTCACCGTCTGTAAAAAAAGGGATACAAATGGTATCACCTTTCTTTGAAATGTCCTGGACTCGGCAAATTTTAAAGAAATTCCACATGAAACCTTCAAAAGTGTCTTTTTATAGGTAAGGTGAATGAAAAAAATGAAGTAGTGAAACTCCCATTAGCTATTTTTGTCTTTCCCTTTGCAGTCAGTTTATGAGGTAGTCAAAATATTTCATCATTCAAAATCCTCATCAGAAGTAATTTTCTATTTTTTTTTTTTTTTTTAATCCCCCAAATATTTTCTGTTCCTCATCTGTGTGCTGCAGATGTCAGCTCTGGGAGAACACACATGTGGTGGGGATCTGGCTGCAGTGAAGGACAGGACACTCCCAGCTATCCTGCACAGGGTGTTTGACCACTCTCACCATATGTCATGGTGTTACAACCACTATAGTCAATTCCACTTGATAGCTGAGCATATAATATGAAGTAAAAGAAAATTGGTTAGGTATGTCGGACCTCAGACAGTTAAGACTTAAATGTAAGTCAGAAAACTTCAAAATCAATGAGACTTTTTACAAGGCAACAATTCAGGGAAAGAGCTCACAGTGCCAAGACAGCTGTGTACTGGGAAGAATCCTAGCTGCTTCTTTGGAATAAAGCATGTACTGGAAACAATGCAATGAAGCAACTCCTTAAAATGAAAAATTACAGTAAAACATCCTTAAAATAACAGAAGGCCCTGCCAGCAGCTCCAGGCTTGGTACTGGTAGAGTGCAAGATGCTGCATTTCTTCTGAGTAAGCTATTACTGTCAATTCCCAAGGAAAAAAATAGTATTGACCAGTGTTGGACTTTCCCAGTGTCATAATGTTCAGCCAACATAAACAGTTCTGATCGAGTCATTATTTGTCTCTTTTCCAAGACAGTTTTCCAACGTATGCTAATTTGTTTAGAGAAAAGAATTGTATGGAGGAGGATGCCTATTTCAGCTCAGTATCAGTGATTTTCTCCAGGCAAACAGAAGGAAAATCTTGATAGCAGAAACTTGCAAGTTTTAAATAGCTCCTATAGAAAGACTGGCCCTGGAAGGGATATCAAAAGGCTATTTTTTGGGCTGAAATGAGCTGGTTTTGACCTGGGTTTGGGATCGCAGCAGGGAGTGGGAGAAAGGAGACACATCTTCATGTTCTTCAGTCTGCTTGTTCATTCTTGGGGGAATCTGTCACACCCCTAGGGATGCTCTGATCCCAGCCAGCTGGAACAGTCTTACAACAAGTCCTGCCAGCCCCGACTGTGAGAATGTCCTGAGCCTTTTTCAGCCATGCTCTCAGCCTTCCACTTTTCACAGGGCAAGGAAAAGGTGGCACAGACCCAGCTCTGCTAGTTTTATATTGCACAAAGACACCTCTGTGAGAGAGGACTCTTGTTTTGGCTGCTTGGGACCATTTTACTCTGCTTGAAGGAGGGGTCTGCCCAAGTTCTTCAATTTTGCTACTGAACATTTCTTAAACTGTTGAAAAATAACACAATAATAGCATTTGGAGAGCAGGGAGAGAAGAAGGGGGAGAGCAAACAAACCCTTCTTATCCTGGCTATGATTTAGAGCTGAGGATCTCTCTGTACATTAGGCAGCACATCCCCACAGGGGTTGTAGAGACAAGTTAGGTGAGGATGAAAGGAAGATCATATCACCAACTTTCTGTACTTGCTTCTGTGCAGATCAGATAATCCTGTCATGCTAAAGAAGTGCCCCTTCCAAGGGGCTGACTCCAGTTGTATTGGGGAAATGTGCACCCAGGGAGGCAGGGATATCTACACCCACCCCCCTCCCTTTAATATGACTGCAGGGAAAGAGGTGCATTAAGGCCCCTAAATGATTCAATGCCTCCCCCCACCTCACAGACATAATCTTTACGCTGCTCTAATTCCAGCACCTACTTGGCCCTCAGCCCAGTGAAAGGCTCGACCTCTTTCCAGACCTCAGACACGCATTTACATACACTGCAATGTGTCTGTGTACGTTAGAAGACCTGCTGTATAATTTTAGTGCCTTTCCTTTCAGTGAGGTCATGGAAGTATGGGCACCCTGGGAAAAAAAAATGAAATGCTAAGTATAAGGAGATGGAGCCAGATTTTTAAAGATACTTACATAGGTGCCAGCTGGTTTTCTAAGCTGCTTTAGCCCCTAATTTCAGCTGACTTCAAACGGCTTTGAAAATCAGACTTTAGTAGCCTGAGTTGATTTTGCTGACTGTGAAATAAATCTCAATTGATTTCTGGAAGTGTGAGTGAGCAAAGAACACCCTCAGCAGCCTTTGACTTCAGATGATGCTCAGTGCCCCAGAAATTAGGTCACTCAGTGCTCAGGAGGATCACTGAAAAATGCAGGCACAGAAAGAAGTGGGTAGTGTTTGCTGGGGTGACTTGGGAAAGCAAGAAGTTAGTCCCTGGCCAAATTGGCCAGGACTGTTCCCAAGGGATAGGTTCTGTCCCATCAGAGTCAATCGGACTTTGTCATTGGCTCCTTGGGGTTAGCAGTTTTGCCCAGGACCATTTTTGCTGCCAGACAGTTGTCAAATCCACCGGGCATTTTTTTTTTTCTCTCTATTGAAATGCATAACAGTGATGGGGTACTCAGTTATAACATTTGCAGAGGATAAAGCTGAGGCCAAAAATGCCTCTTTTCCTGCCTATCCCTCATATCTTACCGAACTGAATTTATTTTTCAAATACATGATTTCTCATCTTCTGTTTAGTTTCCAAGTCCTAAGGGCTGATAGAACTCAAAACAGCCTGAGAGAACTTGCCTGTCTTTATTTTCTTAGATTTGCCGACAACTTATTAAACAGACACAAACCCCACTCTTAAAGCATACAAGGCAGCCTTTCAAGTCAGTCCAAGATCATAGGTCAGCGAAAAGCCAAGAAACTCGACTAGGCAACAAGGCCTGAAAAACTAAAAATATTGTTACCTCAGAAAATGCAAGTAATCATAGTCAGGAGGGACCTTTTCTTGAGGCTTTCTTTCCTCATACCTCTGTACAAAAAACAGCTACAGGTGCTCCTAGCTTTTGGTTTTTTGCACTGGGGAGATGCCTAGCTCAGATTGAACCAGTCTGACTTAAATACCGAAAGCAATCTAGCATAGATCATCGGCCAGATTATTTTGTTTCTCCACAGCCCTCATGTCCCAGGTCTAACATTTATTTTTCTTCCAAGTGTAGAATTCCCCTTAATACATTTTTAATTAGCTCATTCATCCTCTGTGGTGTTGTTACCACCAGTCCACCGCAGAGAAGGAAAGGGAAGGGTCAAGTTGGACAAATACGAATGGCTTGGGATGTTCTGCTCATTGTTGAAGGAGTGAGTCACTGTACAGGAGGACACAGACACATCCAAGAGGTCATTCCACAGCCAGAGAGCATAATACCAGACAGAGAATATCCTAAAGAGTTGAACTTGGCTATGGCCTACCAAGTTCAAATATGAACAGAAGCCTCTCCATTTCTAAATTTCCTCCATTGTTGTCTGCAGTGGTAAAGATGCTACTATTTAAAAGCTGCCTCCAATATATATTTTGATTCTATCTACTTTTCCAGGTGAAATACTTATGGTTCTGGTTACAAGACAACAATGGAACTAATGAATGACCATTTTGCAAGGCAATTGCTTGCAGACACATTCTCACAATTTTTTCTCCAGGAAATTGCCACAGAAAATTCAAGCCTTCTTCCTGGTGTAGATCCTGTGGGAGTATTTAATTTTTTAAGAGGTGGTGGGGTTTTAATTCATACATTTTTCAGTTTTTTTCCAAGCTTTTCAGGCCATTTCCAGCTTTCCCACGAGAAAGAAAGGAAAGCCACCATAACAAAGCAGGAAAAAATTACAGCCCACATCGTTGCTGGGGAAGAGGTACCAGGGCTTGGGTTTCATCTCTCCTCCCTTTGCCCTCTACTACCTCCAGCCTGTCCCCACCCCCAGGGGAAGGAAGGTGGTTCTAGCTGCTCGAGGTAATAAAGTAAGGCCTGGGAGGAAATGTTATCTTTTGGGAAAAGGCAAAATTGTGTGACTGCATTAAAGTCAACACTATTTATCTTCACCCCTTGTCCTACGGGACGACAAAGGGACACAACTGTTAGACCCAACCCCTCTGTGCAGCTGCAATGCAAAGAGGGCAGGGACTGGTACTTTCAAGTGTCAGACCTTTTGTGCCCAACTACTAGTTTATGAGGCTGATGTCAAGCATCTCACTCAATGAAGTCTTTGTCCTAGGTGTATAGGGCAGGACAGTGGAAAAACTACCCTGTCTTATATCCCAGGCTCATCCATCTTCTGCTCACCCGGTTGCTCCATTTTTATTTTTTTTTTAGGCTACCCGTTGCATTGCTAGTAAGGATTCCCCCCTCCCGGGTTAATGTACTGGAAAATTGCTCTGCATGTTTATGTGGGGGTCCCTTCCAACTGAAAGAGAAAAGGAAAGAGGAAAAAAGACTATTTGGAAAGAAGAATATTTTTCCCACTGAACTCACAGGGCAGACCCCAGCTTGTGGGTTCTGACCCTGATTAAGAGAATTTCAATGACCTGCTAGGAGGTTTATTGTGAAGTTTGGCAGAATGCACTTCCGAATGAAATTTTTTATTATTTATAATCACAAAGGTGGATTTGAATGGTCTACATTCCTCTCCTTCACCAGTCTACTCACTTCGAGACCTCAACTTTAAACTACCACGTATCACCTAGATCCAATTTGCTTCAGTTCTCCTCCAGCTCCTGGACCTCAGCCATGTTCTCTGTTTTGAACCAGTCCCTGTTGTGTTTTCTTGGTTTTTTGTTTTTTTTTTTTCTCTTTTATACATTTAAAACTGGGTTGCACAATACAAATTTAACTGCTGTTGACTTTGGACGCAAGGATAGGGCAGCACAAGTGACAGCACGATATGAGATAACTTGTAGCTGCCGCTGGATAAAAATAGCCAAAATATACGCCTACAAACAAAAAGTTTCCAGGGTTGAGGCTGTTTTTAGCTGAAATTAAACTTCACATGGTCTCTGGGGTTTGAGCTAAGACTAACTTTGGACAGAAGTGAAATACCACGAATGCCACAAACAGTGTCCGTAAACAAGCTAAAAATCAACAATCCTATTTTCCCAGGTCCAGAAATGCAGCCACTTGCTGTATGTTCAAAGATACAGCCATAGATTGAAACCCATAAGCGACTGGGATAAAGCCAGGTACTAAAAGGAACTTCTTAATGCATTGAAAATGCTCAATGCCCATTGTTAGTGCTCAGGTGCTTTTCTGTTCCCTTTAAAAGGGGTAGTATTTTTTTGTCCCTTGTTCAATGACATAAACAATAAAATCTTTCATCTAAGTCTGCCTCCCCAAAGCTCTGATACTGAGGAAAATATCCACAACTGCTTATTTATCCTTATTTCAGCAACGTGTCCTGCTACCTAAGAACCAACCTCTTTCTAGTTAGCGTGGGGGAAAAAAGGAGACTTTTTTAAGTAAAAGGTCTTTGGAACACCTTTCTCTTGTTCCATACAGTTGGAAGAAGATCTGGGATTATAGTTCATAAAGTGATGTCATTTCTGGTGATTGATTTTCAAAAGAGAAATTCAAATACAGCCGTGAGGGGGCATTAACTCCTCCTGTATACAATAAGGATTTTCCATACATGGGGTGTTTTGGTCACAAAAGCTACCACAGAAGTTAGAGCTAGGCCCTACCCTTTCTGCAAGCTTCTGGTTACATCTTGGCATTTGCTTTTTTCTTTACTAAATGTAGATGCAGGCAGGGACCACGGGCTTGCTCTAGATGTTTATGGGTGCCCAGATGTTTATGGGTGGACTGAGCCCCACCTCCCAGAGCAAGGGCCTCCACCCTTCCTACTCTCCTTTTTAGGAGTCAAGTGACGTCAAACACCCCGTGACCTCCAACCCTGGCCAAACTGTTGGCATGGTTGACCTGTTTATTTGGGTAGAGCATAAAAGAATTTTGGCAAAACTGACAAACCAGGCTCAGATAAGGGGAAACCTTCAAGTCAAACACAAACATTAATATGAACACCCCTAATCTCCTGGTTTGTCCCCTTCCGCAGGCAAAGGTCAGGAGCATTTGGTCCCCACAGACCCTTAACAAGCAGATGTTACTGTAACATGCCCAGGGAATCAAGCATAAATATGACCCCTGACCCCAGTTGTCAGCTGATCCGCTGAGACTCTTAGAAATATACTCTTAACTTTTATAAATTCCCACTTTTTCCCACCGTCCCACTCCATTCTTTCCCTCCCCTCTCCCTTGTGTCTCCCAGACCCGTAGCTGCTGAGCAGCGCTTGCACAGTTGCTCGTGGCCTGACCCCTCTCTTCACCCGGGTCAAAGGCCCGAGACCCAGGGCAGGGCTCTTTTCTTGCCAAAGGCCAGCTGATGAATCATTCCCAACTTGAAGGGAACAGAGGAGAGGGGAGGAGTTTGTCTCTCAAAAGGCCCTCAAACAACTGTGGCCTATATATCAGCATTTACACTATTCTGACACTCTCAAAAATTCACTTTCCTTTCTGGGAATGGCAACAAAAAGTGAAGGGGGAAGGGATGAAGGAGCTGAGAGGCGCTCCTTGGACAGCCTTGGGAAATGCAGAGTCTGGTCCTGATGGGAGCAAAGGAGTCTGCCTTTGTCTGAAGGGGTATGCTAACATGGGCATCCTTCATTCCAAAAAATGATCCTGTTAAATAGAAAAAACTCTGAGGGAGGAAAAGGATGTTTCCAAGGAAAGTCTGGGCAAGCTGCACCGCACAGTCCAGGTCCTGGCAGACAGGGCAGCTTTGTCTAGAGGTGGGAGCTGTCAGTTTTTCTCAGTACTCGGGGGACAGCCCCTTCTCCTTCCTTTCAGCCCCATGTGGGGTTCAATTTCTCGCCTGTAGCGTCCAACCTCTCTTCCTGCCAGATGATCCACTGCAGACCTGCAGAGCTCATCTGCACAAAAACCTTTCAGTTCTGGACTGTGTCACACCATCTACCACAGAGGGACTCTCATTCTAAATGAGCTGCAGGAATCACAGAAACCAAACCCAGACACCTTCCAGCTCCACCGAGACGTTGCTTGGGTTTTCCAGCGTATCCACCTCGGCATGTGTGACTCAGGCCCACGAGCATCTGGAGACCGCAGGCGGAGGGATGCGGAACGCTCCCGAGATGATGTTTACTTCTGTTTGATTCCCTTCACCTTTATAAAATCGCAGAGACATTTTTGGCCTCACATCAGGCTTTGATTTGAAGTGGGGATTTCCCTGTGTGGTTCACATTCTCTCTCCGGACACTGTTAAACAGTAACTGCAGGGGGTGACTTTTACCCCTGGCTAACAAGATGCTTGGGCAGACAGAGCTGATTTTCCCCAGCACCTCGGTGATGGCTGCCTTCCCAGCTGGCCTTTCTCTCACTCCCACCCAATTACTTGATTCTAACATCACATGAAATAACATGGGTCTTCCTTTATTAGCTCCAAAAAGACTTAAACTGTTCGTTTCCCTTCATCAAAACTGAGTCCTAGCCCAAAGAGAGGGGAGAGGAATCTCCCTGCTCCCAGTGCAGTTCAGGAATTTGCTCAGCCTTGTTTTCTATTTTTTACCTTAAATACATACCATTATTTTGTCTGCAGCTGTTCTTTTAGAAGGATTTTTTTGTGCAAGGTGATCACTTTCATAGTTTCGAAACATTAAAATATCACACAGAGCATTATCCAGCTCTCTTTCCTGCAGAATTTTGGCCGGAGGTATGTGTGTCAACAAGTTTCAAACATTCTCCACCACACATTTGGTTGCCTCCTGATTCAGTTATGAACCTGGTGTTATTTTGGATGGTACTTTCTGAACTAAAATCCTCTGTTTGTCTTTGCTCTCCTTGTTTAGGTGGATACCATTACAGTTTCCCAGTTCTTCATGGTAGAATCTGCAACTTACCTCCCCCTATGAACTGGTTTTAATGGCTTACCGGGTATCAGTGGCGATATGGGGCTTGATAACAACAAGCCACCAGTTACCATATATCTGTCATAATTATTTTAAGAGAGAAGAGCAAGACTTCATACTCATGTAACAGAGGGTTTGCCTCTTTTATTGATTTTTTAATATTTTTCTTAATTGATGTACATGTGTATTAGGGTAGGAAGTTCGAGAATGGAAGTGGTCTACATGCCTTGGAAAAAGAAAGGAGTTTAAAATTTAAAAGTACACGTCAGTGTAGCTCGGTGGTGCATTTCATAAATCACAGTCTTGATTTAATAGTCTATCTAGCATGGACAAGTAAGAAACATGGGTTTGCTCACACAAAGACATTGCATCCTGGTTCCAGAAAAGTCAGTGAGAATTTTGCCATTAACTTTAAATGGAACTAAGACTTCACCTCAAAGCTTTTAATCAAAAAGTGTGAGCTAGCATGTTCAAACAATGCCTTCGGATCCTAGTCAAGGCAGAGTCTAAGACTGGCAGGAAAGAAGGCTCTTACTCAAAAGCTTTTCATGCAATCTCCCGGTTACAGAGAGATGCCTGCAAGCCCCAGTTCTGACCTCCTGGGCTGCTGGTCATTCACAGCGTTTTCCCTCAGCAATACTCAGCCTTTTGGTTTATCCTGCAGTGGCCTTGCAATAAAAGAGCACATCTGCGTGAACCAGCAGCTCAGTTACTGTTGTTATTCCTCCTTTGGACATAGAAAAATCTGTTTTCTGCACCACCTCCCAACTTGTGCAAAATTCAGCAACAAATTTCTTCTCTCTGCTACAAAGGTTAGACTTACTGTGGGTGTCTCCACAAGCACACTTATCTTTACCTGGTCTCTCTTGGTATACAAGCCCTGATGGTTATCCTTGAGATGACACTATTTTGTCCAGATAGGTTCCTATGCTTATCTGTAAACCATCTAATAAGAATCCCATCATCATGTACTAGATCAGCAAATTATTTATACTTCAAATCTTCACCATTCATTGTAAATAAAGAAATAAAGCAAGCATTTAGGGGAATACGGTAAGTAGACTAGGAGAATATTTGGTCTCAGCATGGTCAAAAATAATTTTGTGCATAAACATCAGAAAGAGAATGAAAATCTCAGAGTTCAGTGGACTGGAGATTATTTTCTGGTAGTCTGACTTTGAAATCTTAGTAGAAATGAATTTTCTCAAGAGTCATTATCCCTCCAGGGGCATTTTATCACTTTATAAAATCTTCAGATGATCCAGTAGCATTTGTTTTCCTGGGACTGGTTTAGTCTGTGCTGGGTCCAGCCCATGATGTAATTTCTAAACTGCATACAGCCCTAATGGAGAGAGAATCCACAAAAGTACCCACAACATTTCCATACACATAACTCACAATTCAGATCAAGACAGGAAATGTTTTTTCCATTCCATGTGTAAATATGACATTTTAAAAAAGCTTTCCTATCACAAGTCGAGACTAAAGGTTAAACAGCCAATATTTTTAGACACCAAAATTCCACATATTCACTAAGAAGAAGGATTTAACTCCTTTTCTAATTCTGTATTTTCTTTCACATGAATTTTCCTTAACTTAGCTTACATTGCAAACAAAACAACAGAGTTTCTTCCAGGCAATGGAAGAATTTTTAGAAAGTATTGAAGTGGAGCAGTTTACCAGTTTCATCAACCCTTTCTTTGAACAACTTGGCATCTCAGGGAAGGAGCACTGTTCTTTCGGAGAGGATTTGCTGACAAACCTCTGATGACAAACTTTGTTTGCCTCCTCTGCAGATACATTATTTAGGTTCAGAAATACTTCTAAGTACATTTGCTGCTGTATGCATATCTCTGAATAGGTATGAGCCTGTGGGGAACTCGTGAAAAACAGGTACATTTGTCCTGGGTGACCCTCAGAAGCGTGACACAAGGCAGAATGACAGTAAGTTGTGGGAAAAATGCCATTTGTGAGCACGGCCTGGCTCTACAGATCTGCTCCTTCAGGCAATGTGCTGAAAGGCACAACTTTGAGGATTGTCCCCAAGTCAGTGAACGAAGTGCAACAGATCCCCCCCATGTAATGATTTAGAACAGCTGAGATCCAGATCCTGTGGGCTCTCCCCACATCAAAAGTCAGTCTTTGGAAATCAGAATCTTCCCACCAGTGTAATTTCTTACCATAACACGGTTTCAAACTTGTTTCCTGCTTTTTTCTCTGTTACTTTTTGCAACACAGTCCCCAAGGTCTGATTTATTTATTTTGCCCAAATCTCATGCCTAGACCACTTTTATTAACTGAAAAACCATTAAATTAGATTGAACAAAGCTGCTAAAGAATGACAAACCTTCTTTTCCTACAGATTAAATAACACTTATGGGAAAATAAAAGCTGTGTGTGTTTCAAGTTTCCAAATTTTTGCAGACTTCTGGAGTTTTCTCCCTCACGTTTGCTTACTCTCTTTTAGATTTCTAACCTCAGTTACTAGCACACTACACAAATAGCAGAGGTCAAGGTTGAGGGCAGAAACCCAACAGGTGAAAGGTTGAATAACTTGAAAGTCAGAAAGTACACTTTTCAAGAAGAAGTTTAACAGGTTTGGGACTTCTCAAACACTCACAAGCTGTTGTTCTCTACTTACTTGGCCAGGTCAATGCTGACATTACGGTTTTGATGGTCACATGTTTTTTCTTTCATTGGCTTTCTACACTGTCTGTCTAATTTTGTCCTTGCCCTTGTAAACCTTTATCTTTTTACTGAGGCATAACACTCTTCTCATTCCTTCCTTTGCTGTTTGTCCTTTTTTTTTTTCTTTTTGTTTGCTCTTTTGGGGTTTGGCTTTTTCCCTCTTTTTGCTTTTGCCTTTTATATATGTCTGAATGCTAAAAGACCAAGTTTGGGGGGTTATGTAGTATCTGCAATACCGGTGCCACTGTTCACCTGTGCTGGGAGAAGCTACACTAAGGCAGAGCATACTGAATTTTAAAATCTGTTCTGAGTCCTTTTTTTTTTTTTTTTTGAAAAAAAATCCCTTAGCTTCATAATTTAGATAGTTTTTGCATCTGATGGCAGTAGAAAAAATAAAGCAAATTTTCCCAATTTGGGTATGTTAACTGTGAGAAAATGCTAAAACTTTCTGTCTAAACAACGAACTGTTTTGTCCTCTGTATGGCTCTGTTTTTGTTGTTGTGTTTCTTTTTATTTGTAAAGAAAATAGAAAAAAAGTTAATTCCAGATATAAGGAATAGATAAACTTCTGAGTTATTTCTATATCTGTTATAGATACTGCATCTGACCTAGTTAATTGTTTAGGAGTTGTTTATTCAATGTCATGAATTACAGAGAATTGCACAAAAAATATCTGAATTCAGATAGAGTTAAGGTGGCAGCAGCAAAACTAAAGTTTCCCAGATACATGACAAAATTGGAAAAAGCTGGTTCCACATATATAATCAGGATTGGGACACGCATTTTGTCTCCCAGGACCAGGACTACGACCTGTTGAAGTCCTTTGCCAGAAAGGAAAGAATGGTGAAGCAGCAGTGGCTGAAGACAGATAGATATTGAGGCAAGGTTGCTTGCAGTTGCTTTCAATCCCAAGATATCCAAGTAAAATTTCCTTGTGCAGGCCTCTCTCTTTCATTTTGTTTTCCCCTATGGCAGCCTCATTGCCTAGCAATTATATTTCAACTCCTGTGAGGAATGGAGACAGTCTGCCCATTGCTACCACAAGCAAATGGTGCTTAGAGCTAATGACCAAATCAAAAAGCTCCTACGTGAGATCCAGAGCTTATTCCCAGGAAGAAACTAGCAGGAGACCAAATGGACACGAGGCCAAGCACACCCTGTGCTTGACCTCTGGAAAACTGTCAGGGAACGTCAAATACGAAGAATGCCAACCATCTAGCAAACAGTCACTGAAGCCTCAGCTTGCCCACAGTGAATGTCCACAGGGATCTCAATCCTGCCTTGGCTAAAAAGCCAGTCCTGACCCTGTTGCAGGAGAGGTAGGTCCCTTCCATTGCCTTCCATCTGGAAGGTGGATGAGCTGGTTTGCTGAGTGGGCCTCATGGATTGTAAGGATCACCATCTCGTCCTAGGCTGAAGCTCAAGCTGCTATCTGGGAAATTTCAGTGCACTTGAGAAAGATAATTTTTTTTCCCCCCTTGAATTAATTGCTAAAGTTTTCTTTTCACAGTAGCTGGAAAGCAAACATTCACAGAACAAGGAAACTTCCTTGTACCACAGAACAACATTACCACAGAGGAACAGCAGCTTGGGCTGTGCTTCCCTGTGTTCAGGATATGTACTTTGACCATAGGCCATTCATCACGCGTTCAGCTACTGCTGGTGGTTAGACCACAGACATCGAATTGCTCAGAATTAGCTCCATGACATTCTCTGGTTAAGTCAGTGCACATGGCAAAATACATCGTATACTTATGGTTAAACCTTAAATGCAACTCTCAAAAAGTCCTTTCAGCAGGACTCCCTGGAGCTGTCTCCTGCAGGCAGCCACCAACTCTCCCTTTGAGCATGGTTGTTTCCAGTGTCTTTTTTTCTGGTCTCATAGAATTAGAAATGTAAGTACCTGGAACAATGAGAGGAGTAGACTCGGGCCTGATGGAAATGTAAGGGCTGAGAACTAAGATCATGTTACTGGACAGACAGCACACGTTGTTTTGGCTGATCCTGGGGTGGAAAGGCCACATACAGCTAAGCTACCAAATGTCCACGTATATTTCAGCTACCTTTGACCCACCAGTAAATTCAAAGCTGGTCATTGCAAACTCCAGAAGCATCCTTCAAGGCTTTAGGAAACACCTCCATTGCGGTAAAGACAGACAAATATAAAGCTGTGGTTTTGTTAACCCTACAAACAAACACTACTGAGGTATCTTCCAAATGTGCAGAGAAGGCAGTGCACTCACTTTGGAGCACGCAGACCCCTTTGCACTGGCTGCAGTTGTTTCATGAGTAATAATCCCTCTCATAACAGGGATCTCTGTATGGAACCACCCCAAGACACACTTTGTGCTCCAGGAAAACTGGTCTCCAGTCAGATGGCAGACTGAAGTTCAAGCTTTCAGTGTAGCCACAGTTTGGTGAGGATCTGTGTGTACAATTATAATTTTAAAAACCCACAATGACACTAATATCCCCAGCACCCTTTAGTGAAGTTAAATACAGTTCCTAAGATAAACTACAACTGTATAGAGCAAAAAGCGAAGGAGAGGGCATGGGATGGGGCAAGAAATTAGAACACTTTAGGTTCACATTCAGTTGATCTTAAAGACCTGATTCAGCTCTAACAAAGGGAACTATACTCACTCAAACAAAAATTTGTCCAGAAGGATTGTTTTGGTTTTTTTTGATTGCTTAAGTGGCTAAAATTATCACTTATGCTGCAAAGAGTCAAGAGAAGCCATATTCGTGTATTTTGAATTTCACCCAAGTATAAATATTCATTGCACTGTCTTCTTTCTGTTAAGTGAAATTTCAGGTATGTGAAATTACCTTGCCTCACAAAATTCCCTTACTTTCCCAGCACTAATTATAAGTAATTACTTGTGCTGTTCCTTTAAGAATAAGAACATTATCAGCCAGCCCACCTCAGGGAATAAATATGCATCTCACTTTGATGAAATTTGCACACAATACAGGTCAGGTAGTTAATGAAGCCATAAACCATAATATGTCTGAGGCACTAAACATCACCTTATTCATTTGGCCTTGGTGTTTAAGAGAGCAAGAGATGTTTATTGCCATGAGACACCCTCCTCGCCTTTAGGATCACCACTCATAGCCAGCTCTTTGTAAATAAACATATAACCTTTGCAATGGTAATTTAAGACTGTGCAGTAAAGAAGATGCAGTGAGTGCATGGAGAGTGGAAGAGAAGATAAAAAACCTCATGAATAAAGTCGAAGGCTGCAGGCTAAGGTGTTTATTAAGTCCCAAGCTGTTTTTTTCCTCCACTTTTCCTCTCTATTGAAATAAAAACAATGATTGCTGTGATGCTCTAAAATTAGAGCACATTTGTCGTTTTTTAAAAGCAGCTAACAACTGAACTTCAACTGTGCAACAGCATAATAGGTGTAGAAAATAGATCTGCCCCAGGCCTAGCCTCTTCTGTTGTGTAATCAGCCAGTAAGAAAGCAGGAGATCGGACCAGATAATGTCATTTTTCCACTTCAGAGTGGCAAAGGTATAAAAGGTATACATTAAAATGCATCAATGAAATGCTGCAGTCCATCAGACTGACTTCCTGGGACACAGAGAGTTCACTTTCCAGCCACGGTGCCATGTCTTTAGCACGTGTCACAAAAAAAACCCCCTACATTAAAATGAATAAAACCCTGAATCATAAAAAGGCTTTGCATTTCAGCCCTGGGATGTCAGTGTTTTGCAAGGAGGCATGAATTAAACCTTCCAGTGTCCTGAAAGGCAGTGAAAGAAGATAACCCTGTCTGGTTTATGGTAAGGAAACCAACACATGGGGCCCTGACCAAGGGCACATAGCAAGTGTGAGACAGGCAATAGTTAGATCTGATCTCTGCTCTTGTGCTTACTCCTTCTTTTTCTTACTCTGAAAAATGTTGTAGTAGTTTTCTTAAAAATTCTCATAATTCTCATTAATCACCCTCCACTACTTTAACAGCAGAAAAGGTCTCCATGCTCACACGTCAGAGAGGTTCAAAAAGTACTGCAAATCATCTGTTTTACCACCAAATCATGATGAAATCACGTGTTTCTAGCTCTTGCTAAATGCTCTGCAAAGAACACAGGTGATCCTTTAATTTCACAAACTGCACAAGTACCAACCTCATCACTGCCTTGCCTGAAACAGTGCGTGCAAACACAGACGTGCACAGTTTGTGACTCTCAATTACCTGTTACTATCTGTGGGGGAAGGACTTTTTGATCGTTGGAGATGTTCAGCAGAGATGGTGTGAATTATTCAGTGCAATCAACTTGTTGAATCACAGCAGCTTTCGAGCAAACTTTATTTCACGCAAACTTTACTTCACCCAATAATTTATTTGTGACAACTCTGAGAAACCTCAAGGCTGTTCTGGTTGTCTGTGCTTGGCATAGGACCCAAAGCTGCCTCGAGAACCAGCCAATGGCAAATATCAGGAGTAGGATATAATCCCTTTCCCCTTCATCTATGTACACTGTGCTCAGTGAGGTCTATCATCATTGTCACTTAACAGCTCATGAAATGGAGAATGCCACACCATGGGACAAGTGACTTATGCAGAAAAATCAATTACTAGTTTGCATTGGGATCGTAGAGTAAATAGTTGAGGTATTCTGGTGAATATCATCTCATCCCTTTCAGATATTCACATGGTTTGGTACCTCCAGAGGACTTCTACACCTCGTTGCACCCAGAGCAGCCAGTGTCTGTGGGTTAGAGCATGAACCCGCCCTGCTGGGGCTGGCTACTAACAAGGAAAGTGGATAGATCCAATAATAAATACGCTATAATGACATAATAAAAGTTTGGGAAATTGTAGGAGTCATGTTTCTCATTCAGAAGCAAACTTAAAATAAACTTGAAAGCCTGCAAACATCACAATTTTTGTCTGATGAAAAAGTCCCGACTGAACAGCTTAGTGAAATGACTTTGCAGGAGTATATGAAAGACATACCACAGGCAAATTGAGATACAAAGTTTGAGTTTTTGATCCCAGAGAGAGAGAATAATGTGTCCCTCAATTTATCCATGAACTCTGCAGCTGGCAGGGGCTGAGTTCTGTTAGTAATTACCATGAACAGATGAGGGAAGATTTTTTTTTTCCCCCTTTTATTTTGACCTGCAGTTAAAGAAAATTTGCTTGTTTTATTTTAGGTTTGAAAATGATGAGGCAGCATCAACCTGTGTTTCACCCCAGAGCTGTTGATTTTCCCCTGTCTTCTCCCCCTCCCTTCCTTTCTTCCTCCCCTCCACCCCCCAGCATCTTAATTTATTTCAGACTATGAGTGTGCAGATTCCCAATTTAGTGGGAACAGTTTGCTGCCAAGGCCCTTCAGGGGCTTTCTCTGCAGTTTATTTTTTTAACTACAAGCTTCAGGTTGTTTTGTGTGTGTGAGTGGTGGGGAAGGAAGGAGAGGACTGCATTCTTTCCTCCAAATTTACAACATGAAAAGTTTGGATTTGCTTTTAGCCAAGTAAGCTTTGTCCTTCCTTGTCCTGCTCTGTATTTTGTTGTTCTCTTCCTTCAGCAAACACCCAGCTGGCAGTCTCAGTGACTCACAGAGGAAAAGTATTAGACACATTTCTTGCTGAAATGATTATTTGCCTCTGCTCCCTCTTTTTCCCTGTGTGAAATAACTGCTTGCAGAAGGGTGACAGGGACAACCCTGGGCTCACGCCTGATTTTGCACAGCTGCAGTGGGAATATCTTTTTTGAGACGTTTCCCTCTTCTTCAAGGTGGGATACCATAGGAGCCCTGCCTGAATCCTTAGTAGGTGGATCCACAGGTGTACCTAAAGGAGCTGCTCTGGTACTGCTCAAACTTTGGTTTTAGCAGCAAAACCAGCAAAATAATTTTCTTGAGTACCTGATGTGCCACCAAGTTATTGAACCTATTTACCTCTTTTTTTCCTAATAGGAATTTTGCCAGGGCAAAAATAATGATGAATTAGTCAGCCAGGATATCTGAACTACATGGCTGGAGCAAGGGGTGGCCCAGGCAAAGACCCCAAGTGCCCAGGTGGTCCCCACAGTGTCCCATGGCAGTGTCCCATGCTACCAGAGCCTGGCCAGCGATGGTGGCACCCAGCACGATCACCCCATTAGCCCCAAGGATTTCCCAGGCAGAAACGCAAGAGGCCTTGCCTCGCTCCAAGTTTTGAAAAATGTTGGTTGCGGTTCTAGTGGGAGTAAAGCCAAAAGGATAACAAAAACCAAACCTGTTTCCTGCAAACTGGGAAGCCTGAGTTGCAGCAGCCTGCGGCCTTCCAGCCAGGGGACAGCCCTGTAGAGGGACAAAAGGTCCACTTGGGTGATGGTCCCTGCTCAGAGTTGTTCCCTGCTCCAGCGAGCAAAGGAGAAAGCTCACACAGCCTTTTCTCCTTGCATCACTTTCTCCAGAGCCCACCCCAACAAGAATAATTCTTGCATTTGCTCTATTTCTGGGATCCCCAGTGGCACACCTCTTCGAAAAGGGGCTGTGAGAAAGGTGAAAAGTGAAGGAGCCTGTCAATAACTGATAGAGCTCCAATGCCATAAGGATATCAACACTCAACCCAAACCCTGATCAATCCTTAGAGGAATACACATATATAATTTCAAGCCGTTGAACACTCAGAAATGAAGAGTAAGCACAGGAAACCCCAGTATGTTATCAACAGTCCTTGAGCAATAATAATAGAAGGTTCATTTCATGGAGGAAATTATTTAATCCAAACTATTCACTCAACTCAAACACAGAACAGCAATATGAGAGAAATATGAAAGTAGCTTTATTTCTACAAAAAAAACCAATCCCAAGCAGGTTTTCTTTAGGGAAAGCAAAGCTTCCCTCCCATTAGCCCACTTCCTGCAATTCCACAGTACGATTGTGTGCTGGGAATATACCCAAATTTATTTTTATGCAGATTACAGTGGTCTCATATTTCCTTAATACAGTTTCATAGCTGATTTCCTTTGCCCATGTTAACCCAAAACTGTTTAACATATGCCTCACAACCAGCCATTGTCAGGCTCGAGTTAGCTTAGGGACTCTTCTTTTTCTGGTTTGTTGTAGAGGGGAGTTGGGGGTAGCCATTGTTGAAGGAACTTTTCCTTGTGCTGTTTCAAGTGATGAGCTTTAAAGTTTTATAGAGTATTTTCCACATTCCCAGAGATTTCCACACATGGTGATTTTTCACTTGTCCCTTTCCTCCTTTTATTTCGTTAGCACCTGGGGGTTGTCCAGTGCTTCATGCGATTGCAAGGGATCTGCTTTACTCTTTCCATGGTTACAAATAAGCAAAGAGTTAAACACAAAAGGGGTATTCATAGGACTGATCCAGAAGACATGGGGTGACTTTCAGCATCTGGTCACTGTGCTGGTCCAAGCCATTCCTGGAGGAGCCACCTCCATTACGTAGGATCATGCAAGGAGTGGGAGAGGGGAACACAAACAGCAGCAAGATGTGTGTCTCCTATGACAAACCAACTTTCCTTCAAGCCCAACAGCATCACCTCTCTCAGACTGTCTGCCACAGGACTATGGCAATAGATCCTACATGATCTGCTCCCCATCACCTCAGGGAAAGAGCAGTAAGAGAGGCTGTTTCAGAGGGGAGAGGAGACAGACAGCAGATCACACTGAGAAAGGGAAAATTCTAGCCCAGAAGAATGGGGGGACCAGATCAAACAGAGGAAAAAAACAAACAAACCCTCATGTGCCATCTGCAAGTCCTTTGTGGTCAAGTCATGGAACAGTGGGACACAAAACAGGAGATGAGAGAAAGAGATATTTCTGCATTTGTTCCCCTCCTTCTAGCGCAATGTATATTGGATCAGTTCACCCAGTTTTTCTAACTCAGGGAACAGATGGTGTCATATTTGAATATAAAATGAGTTTTCATTTGCTTTGCCATAAAAAAATAAAAAATAAAAAAAACAACACAAACAAACAAGAAAAAAAAGAGCTCACCCAAAAATGGTGCTATAGTTTTTTTTACAGACCTGTGGTCTCAGTTACAAGCTGAGCTTATTTCAGTTCCCGGATCTAATTTGTGGTCTATTATGGTCCTTTTATGCCTGCAGATGTACAAAATGAAAAAAGTCCCTTCTACAAATGGAAATACTTTTCTACTTAGACAATGTTCATGTTTTGGGGAAAAGTGAAAAACTGTTTAACCACATTTGGCAGCAAAAATTCCAACTGTACAGGCACAGAGTTTGCTGTTGTTGCTCTGTGCTGTGTAGCTTTGAATTCAATTAGAATTCAAATCCGCTCCTTTTTTAAGTTTCTGTTATGTTACTGGAAACAGCTTCTGAAATGAATATTTTTCTCATGGCTCCTCTTGTCAGGACCTGTGAGAAGGACTAAGAAAACACAAGAGAGAAGCCCTTCCTATGGCAATCCCGGGACAAAGATGAAGAAACCAGATTAAACAACACAGGATTTATGAGATGGATGTCTGTGGCTTCTGTGCTTCTTTTCTAAGGCATGAGTCTCACCCTTGCAGATTAAACCCTCCAGTTGTATGCCAGTGAGACTTCCTAATGTCGTCATGGGAATCAGTGGAGTTAGACAGTCATAAAAGTAAACTCATGTAGCAACAGAGGAAGCCAACAGGTCAGATGAACAATCAAGACCTTTTTCTGAGTCTATCTGCAGTCTTTCACTTGCATCACTTTTCCCCTTCTATGATGCTTATAAAAGTTTTGGGCTGCTTGCAGGTGCCAAAATATTCTCGGAATAAATTTGCACTGAATTTGAGACAAGCTGACTGAAGACCTCTCCTGAGTCCCTTATTTTCTCAAATGCCACAATTACGATGTTATTGCAAGTAGAGCCTTTTTTTCCTCTTTAATTTACACTCTGCTGGCTTACATATTGCCCTCCAGCACATCTATAAAAGACCTTGGCTGCTGAGGTGGGGCAGGAATTGAGTGGTTTAGGATTTGGTAAAGGGATTAAGGAGTCTTTCATTTCTAGGTCACTAGTTCAAGACTGTCATGACTGTAGGCTGTCTACTGACCTGTGTTAAATATATTGGTGGATGTCGCTTATTCCCTATCAAAAAATCACCACCACATTTGGCATTGATTTGACTTTATAACTGAGTAGGTTTGGTATGCATTAATCAGAAATGGGAGCATGTTGGAAAGCTCAGATCAGGACGTGAAATCTCCCAAGGTTTGAGAATGGATGTGTTTGGGGTTTTGGTTTGACTTCTCCAAGCAAAAAGTCAAGCAGTGAAATGTGAGTTTCAAATTGTCTAGTAATTTAGAGTTGTTAAGAATCAAGTCCTACTTTTAATTTTAGCTCTGCTGTTTTCTTATGAAAAGCAGTTTCTTTCCCTACTTCCCACCTGTCAAACTGCAGAAAAGCTCACAGTAAAATACCTTTTTTCTTATTTAGCTTCCAGAAATCCCTGAAGACAGAAAGAAAGGAAAACACAGAAATTAGGAGACTTTTAATCTCTCAGCGGTAAAAGGGAACCGTTATCACTTGTGGTATATTTTGGCTAAACATTGGAAGAAATACTGGAAGTTTGAAGCTTTAAGTTCATCCAAATTAAAAAATAGAACTGTGTTCCCAAACAAATTCAAACATTAGACTTTCAAATAGGTTTTCTGCAGCACCTTAGAGGGGAAGCTCCCCTCCTTTCTCTTTTTCTCGTACAAACTCACACTCTTCAACAGGCTCTTTGACCTTAATGGGATGCTATTTGCTGATTTGGAGTCTCAGCCCCACCAGTGAGTTCATTGTAAGAGTCAGCTGAAGAAAGGCTCTTTCCCTACCTTCCAACAATTGCACATTTTAAAGCATCAAGCTACACATTGCTTCTGCCAGCTCTCAGAAAGATGTCAAATTGAGTAAAAATTCAAAAAAGCAGAAAGCTCATTGAAAGTAAACTCAGATAAAGTGTTAAAATGCAGCATTATCTCTGGTTGGGAGGCAGCTTTCATAAACGGCACCAAAAAACAATCAAATTAGAAGATAAATACAACCTGGAAACAGCAGGACATAAATCTGCTTGTGATACTTTTAATTAAAACTGGGTGTGATACAGTGCTCAATATGATATTCCCTTCATTCTCGTTCATTATCGGGATTACATTTGCGTATTCTGCTCCACTGCAGGCCTGCACCATCAAGTCCAAAGGAGTTCAGATGCAGTTAGCCCAAAACAAAGGCTTAAAGGAGGCAGGCAAGCAGAAAATATTGGGGGAAGAGGAAATAAAAAGAAACGAGGGAGAAAAAAAAAAAAGAGGGAGATTCCCAATTGCTTTTGTAAGCCTTCATCACTTGCGGCCTCCAGGATGCTGTGGTGACCACATGTTCCATACCTGACCATATTATGGTTTGGGACCTATTAGCTCTGAGGAATTTTCTTCTTTGAAGTTTGAGATTAAGCATAGGCCTGGTTTCGCTGCTTTGCCTGAGCTATTGCCTCCCCCAAAGCGTTTCTGGGTGCTGTCAATACACTGGTCCTGTCAATGTTTCTTTTTCCTCAATCTCTTCTTGTGACCAGGTGTGTCCAGAAGCTGACTTTGCTCCTTTTCCCTCATCCCACTGTGGGCTTCAGCCCTCGGTGGCTATGGCCGGTCTCTGTTCTTACCCTTGAGCTCAGAGAGAAATCCCACGGGGTGGCAGAACCTCTCTGCCTGACTGTAGGATGCTGGTTGTCCATCAGGCCTCAGCTGCAATCAGCACACTGTCTTCCCACTTAAATATTTTGCCATGTGCCCAGAGTAACTATTTTATCAAACCAGCAGCACCAGAAGGAGGAAAATTGTTTTCTGGTGTTGTTGGGGCAAGGATTTCTATTTGTTTTCTCTACTGGGAGAGCATCAAAGATTCTGCCATTTTCCAAGTGATGCAGAGACCAAAACAAACCACTCTTTCCCTTCTTTAGGCATGCTTGACTCCAGGTTTACTAACAGTGAGTGTGCTACGCTGGTGTGAGGGAAAGAAAGCAGGAATTCAGAGATGCTTCCTCACTCTTGAGCTGGATGCTTCAAGCTACAGCTTTTCTTGATCTGCTTCTTCTGAAATCACCAAGGCCAGCACTTTCCCTGCTAGCTAGAGAAAGCTTAATTTTTAGCTTCAACAAATTAGTGTTCCTCGTGAAATTGGCTTAGCATGGAAAATTCCCATTCCACCCAATTTTGAGTGCAGAAGCTACAGTCATATGGATGGCTACAACACTTTACATAGTCCTGATTCTTTATTTTTCTAGGATGAAATAGGGAGGTAGTTGGATGCTGCACCTAGTTTTGCCTTTGATCTACCAGGATCTGTACCTCAGCACTGCACACCTTGGCCTGGCTCAGGTTTTGCCCTGATGGAAAGGACTGTAGGAATTCAGCAAACTGGATGGAGATATTTGCAGGTGATTGGGAAATGGAAAATTGATCTATTTTCTCAAAGAATTTGCTGACAGGCCAAATATTTCAGGATTGTGTGGACTAGAGAGAAAGGAAGACATTTGACTGTTTATGGGAATCCTATTTCCCTCGTCTGGGATGTCTTTGCTCCAAGAAGTGGTATCATCACGGGCTGGGGATATCTGCTTACAACTTTTGAAGGAGACCTTTAGTCATAATCTATCAAAGCTTTAAACGAACATGAAACCAAGGAGACAAAATGAATAACTCACCCTAATGGAATAGCAGATGGTAAGATCTCACAGCACATCGTGGTAGTGTTCCAGCAGCCACTATATAATGTTTCTTTTTCTGAGTGAGAATGGTGCTCATTCTTGTTGTTTAATGTCTACAAGGTCTAGTAGAGACTAAATCATGATAAGAACCACAGACGTTTTGGAAAGCCTGAAATTGGATAAGTGTCAGTCACTATCACCTCCATCAACTTTAACTTCCTTAGTCACAATGCAAACAGCTCTACGTAGTTTTATTTCATCATTTACTGAGACAGGGGGAAAAAAATATATCCTAAACACTTTTGGATAGTGGCTGTAGGTGGAAAATATATATGATGGCGAAGCTTGTGAAGTGTACAAGAAAAATAGTGCTAGTTAAACATGCCTGAAGATTGGGAATCCCAGGGCATTCATGTGCTTCAGCTCAGAAAAGGGAGGGATGCTGCATTTCACAACAGAAAGTCTTAAAAATAAAATAAAAATAATTGCTTTGGGGACCCAAGTTAAAATGCAGGTGTTTTGAGGGGAACATAAACATTTTTTCCTAAATGAGGCGTTGAGGGCTGGGAGAAGGGCAGTAAAATTAGTGGAATTACTGCCTGATTTTAACCAGATGATTGCTGCAGTTGGACACCAGCGCGGTTTCATTAGGCACTCTAATTTACAAGCCATTCGCCGCATTCCAGGGGAATGCAGCAACTCCCCCCACCCCACGCTCCCAAAGAATGCCAGCACTGAGCTTTATGGCAGCAAAGCCTGACTACACACTCACTGGCTTTGGGGCTTGTTTTTGTCATTGTTGCTGTTGTGGCTTGTTATTTTAAAGGCCAGCTTGGCTGTAGCGCTGCGGCCAAGCTTTTTGGGAAGGGAGAAAGAGAATCACAGCGCCTTAACCCAGGCAGGTAGTCCCAGGAATTTGTGTAAATCTCCACTGGCGTGGAAAACATATGGTCCTTCTAGTAAAGAACTGTCCTGATTTATACACAATGTGCAATCAGACATATTACATCATTTTGGCGTTAGATACTAGTATATTCCAGATATAAAATGACCCTTTTCCTGGCCTTCCATTAGATCCTAAATTGTCATTAAAGTACAGTCCTGAAAGCCTGAAGCAGGTGAGGTTTTGGCCTCATGTGACCTAGCTCAACATAAATTTGTCTGATCTTTATAGAGGCAAATGGCCTAATGAACACTGTGGATAGAGGAGATTTCCATGTAGCCAGCCCTTGGGATCTGGTATTACTTTCAGAGGTATGAGATTTCTGCCTCAACCCACCTGGCAAAGCAGCAATAACTCCTTTTCTCTAACAAATACCACAGCCCTCCTACCTTCCTCCTGCTCACCCTGCTTAGCCATCTTCTGGGCATATCCACACAGCCTTATAACCTTCCCATGTATCCCGGAGTTCTGCTCCTCTGCCACAGTGCAAGTCACCAAAGCCAAAAGAGGGTGATATGAATTCTTCCCTTGTTTCATGGGTTTAGAGCCCTTTTTGTAGAGGATAAGCATCCTTTTGACATATCATTTTTTTCTGGTTGTCTCCTATTCCTTCTCACTATTGCTTCTTTCACTGAATTTCACCTTTTCTATCAAAAGCTGCAAATGTTCCTTATTTTGTCCAATCAACTTCCTTCCCTCTGCTGCTTGCAATTTTCTTTTACATTTTCCATACATCTGAGTTTCATTTTTCCCCAATGATTATTCTCTTGGCTAACCCACTCCCCACTTTTGGTCGGCTTGCTGAGGTCCAGCAGCCATAGTTAATGTTTGCCTGCTGTTAATCCTAACCCTCACACCTAAATTATGATTAAAATAGCGAACAGAATCCCAAAGTTGGCGGGGGTTTAGAGTCTGTCACCAAGTAGTTATGATACATCAGTGTTACATATTAAAACGCACAAATGCAGGGAATGAGGTTTCCTTTCAGTTGTAATATTTATCTCCCATTTTTTGAGGGCTGCCTTTCTGGTCTACCACTGCCACTCTGCTCCTGTCACATCTCAAAAATTCTGCTAGGTTGGCTCAGATATCCATTTCAAGGCAAAACCTCCTATTTAAAACCCAAAATAAATATATTAAATAATGTCCTTCCACTGAGGCAGGAATGGGCTGGCAGAGCAGGAACTGTGCCAACAAGGAGTAACCTCACATACAAGAGAGGAAAAGAGCAAATCCCCTTGCATTAATTCATTCTTCAGGATCTTGTGTCCTACTCAAGAACCTCTAGTGAAATATTGTGCAGGCCTCATCTTGACTAAATTTAAATTCCCCTGGCCTGCTTGAGTCATTTAAATTCTATCCCTAGAAGTGTCCAAAGCCAGGTTGGATGGGGCTTGGAACACCCTGGTCCAGTGGAATGTGTTTCTGCCTGTGGCAGGGGGGTTTGTATCTAGATGAGTTTTAAGGTCCCTTCCAACTCAAAACATTTATGACTCTATGAAATTATTCTTCAGGCGACATTTTCACCTTTTGGGTTTTTTTCAATTAATTACATAAGGCTTGTGTTTGTGTAGGTAAAACTGAACACCTTAGCTCCCTTCCAAAGACACTTCGACTGAGAAGATGTGGTTTTCAGACTGCCTAAGAGCTGTTCTAATTATCCCCTCCAAATATGACTCACTGAGTATTTGGGTAATTTTTTCTGTGCCAAAAAGTATTTGTGAATCAATCCAGCATCCTGTCCATGCCTTTATTAACCGTAAATATTTGCCAACAGCCTATATGATCAATTGGCAGCCTACAGCTGTTTGCAAATGCTTCTCTCAAGGAATATTTGTTCTGGTCACTACCTGAATGTGAGGGAGTCACCTGAGCTGCACGGTGATGATGTTAGTCCAGAACTGCCTGAAGCTCTATAAACTGTATGATGACTTGTGGCAAGAAGTTAATGATGAAGAAAAAAATATTTCCTTCTCAGATTCCATTTTAAACTATTTGTGCTACTATGAATATGCACCAATTTGCAAAATGACTCAGTTTTGCAGGTGTCTGAACTGGTACAGCCTCCCAAACACCAACCATGTGCTCTCACTAAGGGCAAAAGTAACTTCTTCACTTTCTGATAGAAATCTAACCTGAACTGGTAGTTGCTTTTAAATGAAGTAATTTCAGCACTGGACTTTATTTGCAAAGGTAGATAGGTGTGACCAGACACCTTCCAGTTTTCATTTTGTTACATCTGCAGACTTGCTGGAAATTTTTATGAATGAAAAATATTATTATGATAACTTACTGTGGTATCTTTCCATTGCTCTATAGCGCTGAGGTGGCAAAGGCCCTGACACACATCTTCCTGCAGTTTATAAAGCAGTTATTTAGACCATCAGACTATCAGATGAATTGTCATGAGGCCATTTTGATATTTCTCATCTCACCCTTTGAAAGATGACAGACTTCATGACTTTGAAAATCTTTTATTTGCTTGGTTGATGCTACAGAGTCAGGATTCACTGCCCCATCAGGGCATCTTGAAATGCTTCGTGACCCAAGTATTTTATTTTTCATTGGCTTTCACTGGCATTTAGGCTTCTAACTCACCTGGTTTTATCAGTTTGTAAAACCAAAGAAACTACCCTTTAAGCGTGAAGAATATCCGTCAGCTCTCTGTGTTAATCAATTTCTAACAGTCTCTCTTTACTGCTAACAATGAACAATCTGGCATGAATTACTTTCCAATTCTATTCAGAGACCTTTCAGGACTTTACTTCTTGTTTTCTTAAGATCGCCTTGTATAATTGAGGGCTAAAATGCAGGGCAATTTCTTCAGATCCCTGCCCAGTCTGCTTATCATCATCTCATGGATATGTGCAACTTCCATGGAAAAAAGCTGGACTAAAGAAGAAGCTGAATTTTTTCTAACACCAGAGTGAATCCAGTCAACTTCCGGAGATCAATTTGTTAAATAATCATTCTGAGCAACATTTGAAATGAGAAAATAAATACTTCAGAAAGCTAAAAATAAAACTTTGAAATTTTGCTGATTTAGTGAGGAAAACACTATTCTTTTATATTATAATTCTCAAATATGAATAAAATTCAGTCTCTATCAAAAAAAAAAAGGTAGCTATTTTTTCTCCTTTAGAATTCTTTCAAGAATAAATATGTTTCTGAATGTTTGAACAACATGAAATCTGCATTGAGAACGTCTTCGATAGGATTGACTGATCCTGAAGGATAGGATTATATCACCTGCTTTATATAAATGCTATGGACAGAGCTTCATATAAGGTTAAAATCAAAGCATCATCACTGATCCACAATATAGCACAAATTTTATGTCTCTTCATCATTTATATCAGTGTAACTGAAACTAGTGCCCTTTATGGATTTGTTTATTAGATGTATGATTAATAACTAGAGGTGTAGTAAGACTAGAATTAACCTACAATGTATGTTTTTATAATGTTACAATTAACATTATAAGAAAACTGCTTTTGCATGAGTCACTAAAAAAAGTAATGCCCTCACTGAGAAAATGCAAAACTTTGTGAGACAGAGTGAGTCAGACGCCTGAGACAGGAGGCTGATGCTGGAAGGTCTTCTCCATCTCTGCTGAATGGTTCTGAGGAAGGTGAAGCAGAGCACAGGTGTTGCACTCCAGTGCTCTGCAGTTGAAAGGGGATAAATGATTAATAGCTGTCTGAAAAGGCCAAACAAGGTGTCATAAGCTCCTAAAAGCTCCAAAGACGTGTTTCAGCTTTTTTTTTTCACCTGTAATTATCTCACTTCTAGGCTAAACTTAACAGGAAACCCACTTGGTTTTGTAAGAAATACTCCTGTTGTTTAAGCATGCAGACGTTGCTGAGACTCAGAAGGAAGTCTATGTCCATTTGGCCAGCTGTCTCCTAACAAGACATCCACACACTCTTCACTATAGCCTTAAAACCTAATCCAGACAGACAATGACTTAATGCTAGCTCTTGACACAACTGCACTATATAGAATAAGGCAGAGGCCATCAAAATAATTCTCATTTGAGAGCAAATGCAGCCTGAACCCAAGTTTAGGAGTCTGCTGAGTAAACACTACCAAAGGAGAAATAAACATGTTCTCTTGGCCTGAACTACCATAACTGTCTCAGCTGCAGAAAGAAAACACAGCACAAGAGAAAGAGGAATGTTTAGATATGACTTAGAGGACGGAAATTTTCTGGTCATGTTTAGGAGATCTCACAATATCTGGCCACAGCCATGTGTGGTAGCTGAAGCCTACCCCTTACCCAAAAATATGTTCAGGCAGCTGGAGAATGAGATTTCTGGGATTTGATTATCAAGAATAAAGCCACAGACCTGGATGAGCTAATGTTGTTCCAGATGCATTATCTTATAATCTCCATGAAGAGAGAAGAGAATATTGAATCCTCCCTTAAAGAGGTCTTTCAGCAGGCTTAATCTCCCCTTGCATGAGACGAAATTGCTGCCTAAAACTGAAGGGGATCTCTGCCTGAGTCCCTACCAGAAGAAAAATCAGATCTGAAGGAACAGCAAACAGGGGAATGAATCACAATTTTCCATTCATGTGCTATGGCACAAAGATCCCTGGGTCCTTTCTCTACTCTGTATTGTCCAGAAAATGGACCCAGATTGATGAACTATTATTTCACTTTTTGTTTATTCTTGTCCCAGACCACCTTTCCTCTTTCCCCAAATTCCTTTTGCCTTGCATCGAACTATATGTCAGAGCCCAGCCCAAAGAGAACTCTCCAAACACCCTCCTGGGACAGTATCTTCAAACAAAATCCTTATTTAGGCACTTAAGCCATTAGTGGAATGGTTATTTTTGAACAAAATTCACTTCAGAAATACTTGCAGAATGACTGTGACCGCTTTAAAGCCCCCTTGCTCTCCCTGGGAGGAGTGGCTGCATCGGGTGTGTTGCACTGGGTGCTGCAGTGGAGCCCAAACTGGGACTTTTGTTTGACCCATGGGCTGCTGAGCTCGCTGATAAGGTGGCTGCTCTCCAAGGAGACATCCAAACCTCCAGGCAGGTCCCACATGAATTGCAGGGTCAGCTTTTCTGCCACATACGGTGACCATTAGCTGAAAATGTCAGAGACCAAAGGTCACTGCAGTGCCCTGGCAGTATTTATATGCTTGGAAAGCACCTGGATGCCCTTGTGCATCCCAGTGTTACTGCTCCTGTGTAAAACCAAGGATTTGCCTTTTTAAAACAAGATATGTTTTCTGTCTCTTGTACACGTCACATACATGCTCTGCCTTCTAAAGAGTTATCTCATGTTTAAAATAATGTGATGGGGAACAGAATTCTGCTCTCAATAAGCTGCAGGGGGTGAAACTTGTTAAGCAAAGGATGCTCCTACCATTGTTTCTGCATTGTTAAAAGGTGAAAACCTCACACAACAAGGAAAAAAAAAAAAAAAAAAAAAACAAGGTAAAAGAAAAGAGACAGTTTTAAGGGCTTTTAAAATATCTAATGCTCTGGGATCTAAATTGGCAAGGATCCAAGTAGTGTCTTAAAGGGACAAGCACTTTATTATACTTTCTAATTCTTCCAAAGTCTGTCTGTAGGATATATGAGCTGGCTCTAATATGACTACTCTATTCTCATCCTCCAGTGGTATACTCTGGTCTCAGCTCATAAATTGAAAGTGGAAGATCAGTAAATCAGCAAGGACTGTTTCAGAGGGACATTGTGAATTTCCACTCAAATCTTCTGGTTTATCTTAAATATTTCATCTTAATGTCACCTTTAGAAAAAAATCTTTCACTCGAGTAAGTTACAACATCCAGTTCTAAACTGATTACACTCCCCCGCTGACCTTCTGCAGAAAGGCCGCCACAGCAGTACAAATACCATGTTGGTAGCTCTCTGCTACAGCTTAGGAAGGAGAAATTCTGGCCTGGTGGAGATCCTTAAAACGTTCCCAAGGCATGTTTTGGTGCACAAATAAGGTAGAAGGAGGGGCACACTGCTGTAACACAGCACGTGCACCACCCCAGCTCTTGGCCAAGGCTCCTTTCCATTTCTGTGGGATTGTCCCATGTCCTTTCCATCAGCATGACAACACATTGGAATTCATCATCATTTACTGGGCCAGACTGTTTTCTTTTAGGTCACGAATTTCGGCAGTCTAAGCAAGGGGAGCTATTTTTTGAGGCAGGAGGGGCTGCAGTACTGAGAAGGATTAAATAAAGAAAGACACAGATGAATACTTTCAATGAGTCTCTCAGGCACAGCCTGGCTGAATCTCCTTATGATAACAATAGCAACTTCCTCCCCTGAGGAGGAGCACTTCCCCAAAAGCTTGAAGAAACACCTAGAAGGGAAAGATTTAACCAAAAAATCATACCACAAAATGCACTGTAAATGTCATTCATTACAACCCATGCCAGTTCTACTGGGCAATAAACAACGGACCCTGAAAATACAATTTTTCTGTATTTTGCTTTTAAAATAATTGAGGAGTTACCTGAGAAATATGTGCTGATAAAATTGCTCAGAAATTTTGGGCCTGTCCTCTTTCTTCCTACACCAGCCTTATTCTTTTTTTCTTCTGAATGGAGATAATTTTGTTTTTCAGGACTTTAAATGAAGCTGGGAGTTTCCATGGCTGCTTATTTATACAGGGCTATACACCACAGTTAATTCACCCTGACAAGAATGATGTTGAGCTTTCTTGCCATATGATCTTGTATTTAAGATCCTGTCAGTTTTGAGGACTCTAAATAAACCTTCTTTTAAATATTTAATACCCTTCAGTGATATATGCCTTTAGGCTCTGAGCCTGGTCCAACCATCAAAACTTAGAGTTTTCTATATTTCCCATCACCACAGTCTTCTCATATAAATTAAATTTGCACTCCAAATTCTCTGGTGAATTTCAAGTTTTTTTGCTTCTCATTTGCCATTCCCTTACATCTAGAAAGAAATAAAAATCTACTTGAGTTCCTCCTGTAGGACTTCTAAGCTCTTTGTATAATAAAGTCATCCCATCCCCAAAATAAATAGCCATAATATATTGTGATAATGTCTCTGCTGATGTGAATGATGCTCAGGTTCTCTACATCTTCCCTCTTTTTTATTAGGGACCTGCATGTGGAATGCTAAAAAAAATAAAGAAAGGGTGATTTCTCCCTCTACTTCTTGGCCTAGTGACTTCCTCCCCTTTGTTTTGGTAACAGGAATAAGAAAAACAACAGGTGTTATTGGAAATGTAGGGCTTAACCAAATCAGCCAACAACCTGTTACTTGGGGGCCTCACCCAGGTCACCAAGAGAAGCATAAAGCTCTTGCTTTGAGTGAGCCTGATAGAGGTTTGGGCCTCTCCCTCCATGGCTATGCCAAGCTGGTTTCCATTCTGACCACAAGTTCCACTGCATACCTAGAGAGACTTCCTTCTAACTAGATATATCAGGTAGTCATGGCCTCAAATCAATGCAGATCCTCATTCAGGCCTCTCAGCACTATGAAGAAAAAGGGGATTAAAGGACTTGGTAGATCAGAAGTTTTCTCTTATCCTTCCTCTCCCATCCAGCAGCCTCAACCATCAACACGTTTCTCAAGGCACAGAAAGTCTGGATCCTTCCCAGATTTATTTGCTCCTCAGTGCTCGAAGTCCTGCAGAACTTGTCCTTTCCCTGTTATCTCCCCATTCGCACTTCTGGATGTGTCACACATGCACAAGCACCCCTGCTAGAAAATCTGGGAGACACACAACAAAAAGGCTGACCCGAGAATCCCAGATGTGCTCCAGGCAGGAGCGCAGGCGATCGGGATACCTGCCACATGCTCCAGCCACGATCAATAGCAAAGGCAAAAGAGCACCAGCAAGAGCCTTCATCAAATGGAAACATAACTAAAACAAACAAAGTGTGTGTCAGGTTCAGTTCAAGAGAGGTTCCTGGAAGCTAACTCATAACAGCTAGGACAGAAATTCCAGCTCTTTGACAGGAATTATCCCTACCTCTAAGTAAAAGTGTTTAGACTTCACAGAACTCAGCAAAATTGCCTTTGAGTGTCAGCAGTGAACGCTGTATATTCTTCTAAGACTTCACAGTACAACTGTCAGCTGTCTGTTTTCTTTCTGCTACATGTAGAGTTTGTACAGACACTCCCAGAGGAGCCTTTAATTGCATGTCATGACAAGTCTCCCAACCTCTTTGCGGCTCTTCCACTTAACACATAGTGTAAACTCACCCAATCTCCCTTCACTTTCTCCTTCCCAGATTTCTCTCCTGGAGCTCTGTGGAGGCCTGTGTTGAAGCTTCATTATGATGGAGTGGACCCAGTGGAGAACTCTATAAAAAGCATCCGACCCATCTATCAGGACAGATCTCTTTAGCAAGTCTATATAAACCTCCCGTGTTGAAGAGCCATAACCTGTGACTCCGAGACAAAACTAAAACCTGAATAACCAAGAGCAAGACTCGGGGCTTTTTTCCAATTTCCTATTCCTACAGGGGTTTTTTTATTGTGCAAGATAGTCACTAGATTTTACTAACGACAGCACTGGGCAATCCCAGCAGAGAGACAACATCATTATGGAGAGAGCTATGCAAACACAGAGACTGTCCCTGCCCCAGAGTTCTTATAATATAAATAGTAAAGACAGTGGGAGGGAAAAGAGAAGCACAGAGAGGTGAAACGTGTTGCTCAAGAGGACACGACAGCTCAGTAGTCACTACAGAGTATTGCCTCTCAGGGTGAGTGTTTTTGTAGGAGGTCTGGCTTTGCATTTGAAAAAAAAAAAAAAGCAATTCTCACAGCAAAGATTGTAAAGTCTGGTTACACTTGTAAAGGGATTCTGTAGAACATCATGCCCCAGTGTGCCATATTATTCCCTTTTTGTGATTCTCAGAACAAATTTCCTCAATTTTCAAGTCTAAAGAGACTTTCTTTTAACTGCTTCTGCCTCAAACCAGTATCCAAAAATTAAGGTGTGATAGTGAAACATTTATATTTAAAGCACTGTATGTTTTCACCAAATTCCTCCCCCACCCATTATGGCCATGGTTTAACTGCACATTTAAGCACATGTTTAACCACACGAGGAGTGCAACACACATCAATGAAACTACCTGCACTTAAAATTAAGCACTTGTTTAAGGGCAAGATATAGAGAGACACATAGTGGGATTTTAAAAACCCCTTGAGCATTCAGTGGGAGTTAGGTCCTTAATGCGCTTAAGAGACATTTGAAAATCCCACTGAGATGGTGTATCTGCAGCTGAATGCCTCTGGAAATGTGTCAGTGATGCTCAGAATGATACAGTGATTGATTGCAGTGACAATTACACCTCTAATGAAGCCCTGATTACACAGAGAATTTACAACAGATATGTCTAAAATTGGTGCAAGGATCGGCTCCTTTTTCTAAAGCACCACTTAGATCTCGATCCAAAATAGCTCTCGGGTGATGTGTGATTCTGTGAGCGACACGAGCAGCCACTCTCAGAGGGCTCACAGGGCCAGCCAGCCAGCTTCTGGCTCATTTATGTTTATTATTGGCCAGACTTCTTCTAACCAGGTATTTTTCACCCTATATAGTGATCAAAGACCCCAGTCCTCTCCTCCCCATCCTACCTCACCAAATCCTGCAGCAGAGGAATCTCCACACTCACTCTTGCTAGTTGATCCTGTACTTATCCCTAAAAGAGGGCCCGAAACACCCAGAGTCTGCAGCTCTGACAAAATCAGCACTCACCCAGCAACACATCCAAATGCCTGGGGACACTCAGGAGCTGAACAAACACCTCTAATGAAGTGATATAATTTTTCTAAGCTAATGAGAAGAAGGTGACCTGAGCCCACAGGTATGAACCCGAATGGACAACAAGCCGAGGAGATAAGCCCCTGCTTTCCACACAAGCTAACAGAGGTCACGCTGGCCAGGGTTTGAATCTTTCTGGCAAGCAGCTCACTGCAGCTCTACACCTGGCTGGGTTTAATTTGTTATTTATGTCAGCTTTGCATATTTGTAAAGTTCAAGGGTTTATTGCCCTGGCCTGACCTTGCCAAGTCAGAGCTCACATGTGGTTCTCTAGTAGCAATTTCTTTCTAATAAACTTTACTTGAAAGAACATATGTGATAGATTTTGTTGATGATTAAAAAGAATGGGGCTATGTTCATTGTTAGCCAAGCTGGTTTTGAAGTTTTGTTGGAAGTCACCTCTGTGCTCATTTTTTAAAAAATGTCCCCTTCCCCCTCACCCCTTTATTTTACTGCACACCCTAATTATGTTTCATGTTGAAGCATGTAGCATTGTTTGTGTCTATACAGTAAAGACAATTCCCCCATGTGCTTATTAAGATCATTAAATTAAAGAGCATTGTTCAAAATTGGTTTTTAATCAGAGCATGTACAAGCACCAAAACCCCGGGCACACACAGGAGCAGGAAAATGCAAGTCTCTGATGTACAAACATGTAAAAAGCAACTAATACCTGGCATATTCTCTGCCAGACTCAAAAATTGTTGCTTCTAATTTGCTTTGTTTTCCCCTATTAGCAAAGGAAACAAATACTTTCTGTCCCTGCAGGCTGTGTAACAGGGTACGATCCTTTCTCCATAGGAAACAACACCAAATTCCCCTCAATTTCAAAGGGCTGGAAAATTCACTCCCTTATGCTCGGGAACAAATATGCCAGTGGTTCCCTAGGAAGTGGAATTTCTAAAACCTGATATTTGACCTTTCTGCAGGGTAGGTGCTCATGTGGCTAAAAGCATGGTTGTGCCTGTGTTGTTTTACCCCGGTGCTCCACCGTGACCAGCTGGGTACCACGAAAGCTCCAGCACTGGAGGCATTTTGGGAACTGGACAAACTGCAGGCTTTGTGCTTCTGCCCACAGACCTATGCTCAATCCAGAGCTGCCCATCCTGCTGCTACGGGTGGTTAGCATTGTCCAAGGTCAAGTTATTATTGGTAGATTGACAGAAAACACAATTGCATAAATCTTATTTTCTTATAAAACCCAGCTGAAAGTGTTCCAACACTGCTAGTACATCCCGAAATCCTTACTTCTCCTACTTTATTTTCCCATAGCTTGTTATGTTTTCAGCTCAGGACCTAATTTGGGACAGAGAGCACTGAAGGAAGTTTTCATCTATGTATGACAGCAAGTTAACATGTGCTCTTGTGATTCCTGGAAGAGCACATATGTACAAGTACTTCCCTGAATCAACAGTTTTGACTGTAAATCATTTGAGGCAGGATTGTCATTTATTAAATGCATGTACAATGACCTGCCTGAGATCCCCAACACTACTGTAAAATGACTAAATAAGTAAATGATAGTGACATCCATGCTCTGAAGGCAGCTGTGAGATTTTCCATTAAATTAAGAACTCAAGAGGCAATTGCAACTAGCAGCCAAAGCAGGGACCAGGAAACTGAATTTCTGGTTGTCACTCGTGGAGCAGGGTCAGGATGCCCGAAGTATCAGTTCCTTGCTCCCTCTGTGAACAGGACACTGGATTAAGGAATTGTCAGCCTGGCATAAGCCTTTCCTTTCTTTGCTAAGTGGCAAAAGACACCAGTTTGCATTATGCTTAGCGTGGGTTGGCTGGAAAAAGCTTCAGGGCAATCTGCAATGATCAGCCCTCTGCCAAGTGATTATAAAAGCTCAGCCTTCAGTCCTGTCTGAGATTTGTTTTCCCACTGCCTGTAAAGCAAATCTTGGGTCTTATTGCTTGTCTGCCTCTTGTATGGGGTGATTTTCAGAAGATTCAGGCAATTTTAGCAAACCATAAGAAACATACAGGTTTATAAGGGTATATGTAAAACTTCAAATGTTTCTTTCTCTCTTTTCTTTAGCTTCTCTCTTCCTTCAACACTACTCCTATCTCTAGGTCTGTACACAGTCTTATCATCATATTCACTGTCCTTACCTTCCTATCTCTATTTTTTCCCTTCAAATTCTCTCCCCCCTGAAAATTTCACATCTTTTTAGCTCTTAGTGTCCTTTCCTGGCCCAACTAACACCACACATTTTTGTTCAGATAATATCTGCTTTTCCTCTTACAAAACTTGTTTATAGTGTTCTCACTTAAAATGCAAAAGATAGTTTGGCAAGAGCACATTTTTGCAAGGAATAACAAAATTAAGGAGATCCAAAGCCAAATACAAAACCCCATGTAAGCAAAGAGGTACAACCAAGAGTACAGCAAAACTGGAGTTTCCAAAACAAACTGGAAAAGTTTCATCAAAGTCCCAGCCCTAATTCTTAATTGGACACCCTGGTGTTTGAAGGGGCTTGGTGGAAAATAAAACAAATGTGCCTATTGTTCTTAGAATAAGTATTACAATAATAATCATTCTTTAAGCATCAGTAGTGCCTTTCATCTAAGGACCATAAAGCACAGTGCCAACACCAATGAAAAGCCTCTCGGTGTTCCTGTAAACAGCATAGGCATTTTAGACCCATTTTTAACAGAAGAGTGAGGCCCAGGTAAGATAATAGCAATTTTGTTTTAACGTTTGCTGTTGGTTATTTAATTCTGTGAATATTTAGGCCCTGCAGTATTACTTGATATTCACAAGTGATAAACATCCCTGGTTTCAATGGCTCTTAGCATGCACCAACTCTCAAACTCAAGCCCTGCTTTAGCCGCTTTAAAAGCACACACTTTTATCCTGCTCTCTGCAGATCTCTGCCAGAATCAGACTGCACATTTCTGCAAGGACTGGAGGAATTCAAGGCTCCTACACCCCTCATCCACCCATGATTTTCATAGTATAGCCAATGTCCTGTGAAGACCTAGGCATAGTCTTCTCTTTCAGCATGAGCAATTCCATTCAATACCCTACTGAACACAGTGAAAACAGTTGATTCAGCGGGCTGAGATTTGTACAGGATTGGGTCTCACATATTTCCTTTCTAGTCTTTAGAAGCTCTCTGAGGGCTTCATATACTCAGCCAAGGGTTTAAAATATGAAATGTAGCTAAATCCCCACAAACCCTTGTTTTATCAACCTTTGCTATCTCCTCGGTGATTGGTTAAGAAATTTGTAAGCAGCATTTCCCAGGCATTGGCTTAATCAGAAGCTTTCAGCCTCACTCCCAGCCAATCCAAGTGCTAAACACAACACTGCCCAATTTATTTTTTAACAAGGTTCTCTACTATTGAAACCAGTATGAAGTGCAATTATGGGCTTAACGTTCAACTGTTAAATTATCCTCCCAACATCTTTCCAGGCCACTCTCTTAGCTCTTCAGAAGAATACTTTATTGGAAAGGGTAAATGTATAAAAATCTACTGTTAAAACACTCAACAAATCTCCCCTGTCAGGCCAGTAAACTGTAGTCCACCCACTCTGATCTGAGATTGCTGTTTCTCTGCTCCCCCTTCCCCACCTCCCTTTTCTTTGTTTAAAATATGCTGACCACACAGTGACCTCTCGTAACCCATTGGTCGAAAATTACAACCAGCCACACAAACAAGCAGCTCGAGGTCAGAAAGAGCAGGGTCTGCTAAAAGTTAGTAATCATACATTAATTCCCTGACATAATTAATCAAAATGAACCACCGTTATCTTGCGCGGAACCTTTAACCTATTACAAAGGGGTCAATTTGCAAACCACTTGAGCATGGGAGTTTGGTACAAATAGCATACTCCCTTCATCTGGGATGCCCTAAGTAGGCAAAAATGCCTTTGAAGTCCCAAATCTACTAGATTTAGATATAATTTCATCAATCAAGTTAAAAGGCTGCCTTCTCTCCAAAAAGGATTTCATGTAGATCTGTCATCTAGCTCTGTTCAGTGGGTGACTGAAAATCCATTTGTTAGGCTCTTTTTGTCAGGATGGAGTAGGCTGCAGTTGGCTCTACATGTCAAAATAGCTGAAAGTTTATCAAATTGAAGGCTAAGAGGCATGATTTGTGTTAGAACCTGCGCTGGTCTGGTGAAGGAAGCAGTAAATCTCAGCTTTGTTATGCCAATCAGCTCCAATTCTGGAACTTAATTGTGTTTTCATTTGATATGACTATAATTACATCTATATAGTGCATGCAGCTATTCACAGGGAATCAGAAACAGCACTTCACACATTTGTACAGCTACCAGAACCATGCTGCCTTATGATCCTTTAGGCTGTCACCCAAGCAAAGTCCCTGTGAAATAGAAGGATCTCCATCTTGGTTAAGCCCCTGAGAAACTTAACCCTGATCTTTCAAGGTATTTTAGTGCTCAGTGCCTTTTCAGATCTTAAATTCCTGCTGAAATCAGCATGAATCAGGCATCTCGTCAGGAATCAGGAGACTAAATACTTTTAGGATTTGGGTTTAAACAGCATGTCCAAGGTCACACAGGAGGAACTTGCAGCAGAGAGGGGAGCAGAATCCAGGTCTCTGCAGTCCACTGAATCAACCTTCCTCCATCAGCTTTAAGATCCCTACAGTCCATGGAGTCTCCCTTGAGTGTTTTCTAATCCACTTTCATATGCACCAATACAAACACTCATCCGTATGTATATATAATGTATTTATTTATTGCATGCAAGAATGGATGAGCTGTAGAGTTTTAGAAGAATATCATCTTATCAGTGATACCATATGTCACACAGGTGAACCTCAAGGGGTTTACGATGTTACCAAAACCTCAAAATAGAATTAATTTTAAGCCATTCACTGAATCTCATTTTCTGTGCCATATAATATATGAACACAACAAAGGTGTCAAATACATTTTAAATTACTTTATATAAGCATTAGTGCAACAACTGCATTTGGAAAGTATCACACCTACTTTAAAAGTTTCTGGGAAATGTAAAACAAAGTCATTGTTAAGGTCAGCATTTTAGCAGAGGTCACTTGAACTACAATTCCCAATATGCACATGGAGTTGACATGTCTGGCTTTTAAAACAAAATCACAATTCATCATCTGAACGTCAGATCTGTGGCTTATGAGTTCCTGGTGTCTGAATGATTATGACACTTATAAAGTATATTTTATTATTACAGCCCACTCATTGCCACTCTCCATATGTGAAGTGATGGATATTTTAAATGTAATTCTACTTATTTATATTTATATCTTACTAGTGACAGGTAAAAAGCATCAACAAATCACTGCAATTTTTAACTAGTCAGAGACAAGATTTATTTTTAGTATAGTTAGCATGCACACTGTGGTTATTAAGAAGAATGATTCCTACTCAGAGAATCATTGTTTAGTCATGTTTAATTAAAATAAACAATAAAAAAAAAATAAAAACGCAACCTCAAAACATTCAGAAATGTCACAGAAAGGTAAAAGGGACAATGTTGGAAACACGTATCAAGATAAGTCTCTGTGTGCAAACAAGGGGCTAGACTGTGCTCACCTCTCTGCCTCGGCAGCTGCAAAGGCTGGTCTGGTTTGGTGGTGTCCAGCCAGGAGCCAGAACTGCAACAATTTCCAGGGCTGAAACTGACCACTGCAAATTAAGAGGAAAGAATGTTCTTTAATAACACGAGATGAGATTGCCTGCAACAAACTGCTGCTTCAGATTGCTGCCTTTTCCACTATCTGGACAACACATTAGACAAAAAGCTGGAGTTGTTCCGCATGGAGAGGAGAAGGCTCTGGGCAGACCTTATTGTGGCTTTCCAGTACTGAAAAGAAAGCAGAAAAAAAAAAGAGGGAGAGTGACTTTTTACACAGACAGACTGTGATAGGACAAGGGGAAGGATTTTAAGCAGAAGAGGACAGATTTAGATTGGATATTAGGAAGTTTTTACTCAGAGGGTGGTGAGACACTGGAACGGGTTGCCCAGAGAAGTTGTGGATGCACCATCCCTGGAAGAGGGGTTGGAACCTGATGATCTCTCAAGTCCATTTCAAACCAAACTCAATCTATGACTCCATGAAAATGAGGGATGCTGGGGTTCTACAGCTCTTCTCCTTCCAGGTCTAAAAACCACAACTCATCACCCAAAGTGCAAATAGGGCTGAGCCTGCTTCTTCCTTCTCGTTTCAAAGACCCTTTTGCACCTAAGTTTTGCAGCTGCTCCTGCTCACAGCTCAGTGCTTTCCTCTCAAAAAGAGCAG
The DNA here is from genome assembly GCA_013398015.1 of Oreocharis arfaki. Taxonomy (NCBI): domain Eukaryota; kingdom Metazoa; phylum Chordata; class Aves; order Passeriformes; family Paramythiidae; genus Oreocharis; species Oreocharis arfaki. The sequence goes on along the minus strand of VZRR01005155.1, from coordinate 214,186 downwards.
TGCTGGATATGCACTGAAGGATGGGATCAAGGGCCACGGTGGGAGTGCTGGGCAGCTTTGTGCCATGGGACAGTACAGCTCTAGGGTGATGACAGACTCATGGCTATGCAATTGCAGATCTCTCATAAGAAAATCAGGAAAAAATAAAAAACCTTTTCCCAGGAAAATCAGTTCTTTGCTCCATGGCCAGACCCCAAGTACATAAGCAGAATAGCTCACATTAGACTCTTCACAGGGAAATTTTGTAGATTAGCAGAAAACTTTTAGGCTTATCTCTACTTCATTCCACTTGACTCCAGCAAGTCACCACATGCTCTAGTACAAACTATTGAAACCCTCACTTACCATGTGTGCAAAATGAATATAACTATAATTAATGACCTCCAGGGTCTCTGGTAAAACCATTTAGCATTTGTCAGGCACTTTGTGGGCTTTTGGGTCAAAAACAATAAGTGCAAGGTAACATTAGGAAGAGTTTCATCCTCAAGTTATAATAATATGTAATAGCAGGATCTCCGAGTTACAAATAAAATCAGATTGCAGGAATGTGTAACATAGAAAATGTGACTTGACACATCACACACACAAATAGACTTTGGGGTGTGTAACATGGAGATGTTTTCTGGACCTGGGGTTTTACACCTGATTGTGCATTGGTAACTTCTGTGGTTGTTAAGAGATGGGAAACAAGTGTGAAAACACCATTTGCAGCAACTCACTGGCAATGGCTGGTTGCTCTGAGGAATGAGTTACCTTGAGCTTATTCAATGATGTAACTCGAAGGACAAAGAGGTTGCTGGTAGCTCATTCTGCAAAATTGTCCGAGCTGCAAAGGCTTGTGAGTCACACTCCAGAGCATCTGCAAGGAAAAGCACATTACATTTTCCAGGCCACCAAAACTCCTGCTCAAAGTGGGAAACTCGCACGCGTTCAGTCCATTCCCTCCCCCACACCTCCTGTCTCAACTCCTATGGGATAGGGAGTTTATTAGTTAATACTTGAGCTTAAATCTTTGTCTGAGGAAGTGATGAGCATCTAAGTCTCTCCTCCCTTCTTGCACAGAGATGAAAGTTTCTTCGCTGGCCTGTTCACTCCATCCTCCCCCTTCCTGGAAGAGATGAATCCCTGCTGAAGAAATCTGAAACCTCTGGCCACCCAGCATATCCTTCAGAAATAAAAGCATCTTCTCTGAGAAAATGCATGCATGGAATGGAGCACAATGCAAGGCAAGCTCTGCTTGCACAGAGCTGTAGGAAATGAAAGGTAAAAGCCAAAAAAGCCAAATGGAGTTGTGTTAAGATAACAACAGGACATTGTTTTGATCCCAGGAGATCCTGTGGTTTTTCTTTTTAATAGTGTCACTTAGAGTAACTTATAAGAGAGGCAGGGAAGGTGACACAATTTTATAACTCTGCAGGGGCTTCACACCATGGGACAAGATTCCTATTGTACTGAGGAGTATTGGAAAGAAAAGGGGGAAAAGAAAAAAAGAGCTTGCAAAGCAGATCTAAAATTACACCTATTCTCAAGGAAGATACAAATCTAGGCCAGAAGGATTGCTCATTACAATGAACTCCTAGGAACTTTTCTAGCAAATGCTTCACAGGTATTTATCAACCTAGCTGAGGGCAGGTGAGTGGGAGCAGGAAAAAAAATCAGCCTGCTTTCTCTCCGCAAAACCCTCAGCCTAGTTTCCACAATGGATCACGGTTTGTTTTCTATTCCCCCCTGTTCAAAATCTGTCCAAGAAGCCCCCAGTTAATGGGAAAGGTATGGCAGGGACACGATAGAAAGACAGGAAATTTCAGATGTAACTAATTCTCATGACTTTCCCACACAAGATCATGTCCAGACAAAGACAAAAACAACCTTTTAGCTAAGGAGGACAAAGTAAAAACAGCAGAGAGGGTTTGCAGGAGGTGTCTATGCATGACACCCAGGACTGCATCAGTCTCTTGAGGTGCAGCCCCTTTACACTTCCCCTGCTGATCCAGATCCCTGCTCTTCATATTGTTTACTGCAATCAGTCTCTGCTTGATGTGTTTTTCCCTTGAGCAACTCCCTTTAGCCAGCTGCACCCCACATGGATGCAGGAAATTTCTGAAGTTGTTTCTTTATTTCAGAAATGCAAAATTGTGTAGTCAAAAGTGTCTTTTCAGTTCTTCTTTCATCTGTCCCATCAATTGCAACAGAGGTGGACACAATCCATGGAACCAGTGAGCTCGGGACCACTTGAGGCAGCTGCTGTACCCCAGTCAGGTACAGACAAGAGTTCCAGAGCCAGGCTCTAACAAATCAGTTGCAAATTTCAATCCACAAAAGTTGAAACAAACCAAAGATGTTGCTGTCCTCTTACAAGAAAAAATCATAGCAGGATAAACCGAAAATCACAGAAAACAGGCAGATTCAAAGAGAGACCAACAGAACCGTGTGGGCATCTGTGATTTTTAAACTATAACACAAATCCATGACAATAATTACAGTGGGATGGCCCTAATGTCTCACTATTACTACTTTGAAGGTCTTCAAAGATCTTTATCTGAGCTAATTTCAGCTATTGGGTACAGAACTTCTTTTATTCCCTTCCTACTCTGCATCACACAATGCTCTTTTTGGTGTTTCCGTTCACACAGCGGGCACTGATCCCTGCTAGGAGAGGTGTCAAAACTTCTAATAAGATGACTGCTCACGCAGAAAGTCTCACAGCTGAAATTTTGGAGTCATACAAACTCCCACACAAAGCAGGGCTGTCAGATCAGATTGCAAGGTGTCAGTTTACCCAATTCAAACCTGAGGTTCTATGAAAAAAATGCACAACAACCCCCCCCTACACACACACACACAAATGGAAAATGTCAATCAAAAGTAATTAATAGTTTTCCTTCCTCTTTCGCACTCCAAAGAATGCCATGAGACAATATTCTGGGAGCTCAAATGACTGATGAATAACATTCACTCAAAGATCATACGCATGGTAAAATATTCACAGGAGTTGTCAGTGGTACCTGAGGAGTTGTATTCCAGACACATGACTCTCCCAAATTCCTCTGCAGTTTCTGTGCTGAAATGTGCTGCGCAATGTAAGGCTTGGGAGGTGACAGAAGGCGTCAGTACAGATGGGGAGGACAGATGTGGGGTTAAGCCAGATGTGAGGGAAAGAGCTTGGGGGCAGATTTGAGCCTTCAGCACCTCCCATTTACGTCAAGCAACTGTGAATGATCTCATTTCCCAAGTCATCTGGGGCAAAATACGGCTTTGTGTCGAGGAGCCAATACCTATGGGAACTTACAAAAAAATATAAATAACCTTACTGAGCTTAACTAAGACCTGAAGAGCTTTAAACCAAGCTCCTTCAAGGCGAAAGACCAAGTTCTTCATTTATCCAGCAATATCTGGATAAAAGGGCAGTAGTACAGGCTGCTGGCTCTTCAGCTTGACATCAGACAGCGCACCAAGTGCTGGAGGGCTGGTTTGTACTTCATTTTCAATATTTAGGTATGGATTTACTCACAGGATATAGAGAGACTAACACGATTGTAGCCACATACTCTTTCTTCCCCATTAGCCTGTTAAATCCTGTGCCATGTTCTCCTCTATTCATATCCTACATCTCAGCTGTGCATCTCTCCTCTCCTCTCTCCTCAACACAGCCATGGATCCACTCCATGGAGATGGAAATGCATTAGCAGACAAGGAACTATGAATGTAAGAAAGAAAAAATCCTTCCATTTCTTTCATATTCCTTGCCCTGGAAAGGAATAGCCCTGCTTTGGTGTGCCTTTCTCTCCTCTAACCAGGGATTTTAGGAGACAGACATCCCTGGCTGCCAAAGTTGGATCTCTAACTGCACATCACCCTCTCATGTGAGCTCTCCCTAACTCCCTTCACTCAAACTGATCTGACTTAGCCGAGAGAGCCTATTAAAACTGTTTTGCAATTTTTTTCTCTTCATTTCCCATTCCATTCCCTGTGTGAAGGCATGATCCTGCAAAGATTTATGTTTAAGCATTACTTACCCAAGTAATCTCCTTAAAGTCGGTTGAATGGCAAAGAGGGGTTTCTCAACACAACGTGCTGGAGCCCCTTTTCATGATTACGGGCACTAAATGACGCTGCACCATTCCCTTTCACCACATAACACCTGCCGGTTTTTATGCACAGATGCCATTTATATGTTTTGGATTTTTCCCAAACTTTACTTTTTTCCCTCCACAAGTTTTAACCTTTTGACTGGAATACTCTTGATACATCCTTAATCTACTCTGAATGGGAAGCAGTACGGGATGCAGGTAGCTCCTCCCAGCCTACTTGCAGGCAATCTAGCGGCAAGAGGACCACTACTCCGGATATCTTTAAAGCAGCAGGTCTGTAAGTTGTTGCTGCAGTTGAAACCCCATAAAGCTCTTTTCTTTTGTTCTCTTCTTGAGACTGGTTCCTAGTACCCTTCAGACATTTTATTGATCTTTCTCCCCCTCTAGCTCATACATGCTAATTGTACCTCTGTAGCAAAACAATCTTATTATCATGTTAATTAGTGGGAGGGTTGTTGAGGGTTTCCAGTTCATTACCTGCTAATTTCAAGATAAATGAATCCACAGGTTACTAAGTAAATAAGGTCACCTATCAAGTACTTGTAAACGTGTTTGTAAACAAGGAGGGGAGATGGGGAGCGAGAGAAAGGGAAGCATGTTTAGCGTGGATGGTGGGAAGTAGCTTTGGATGCGGATTTGGCATCCCATGCTGGGGTGACTCCATTTCCCTTGAACTCATTTGTAATGGAAAGCGAATGTTTGCTGTCCACCTGGTTCCCCAGTGGGACGTTTCCACCTGCAACTACTTTGTGAGCTCAAAGGGCTCTTTGTGAGCAGATTACTCACTCGGAGGTTTGGCTGATTGTTGCTGCCTTTTGTGGTGAGAGCCAGGAGTGAGGACATGCACTAGGAAATACAGCACCAAAGGGGGAAGAAAAGAGCATGGCAGTGTGAGTCACAGAAACCTCCCCCTCCACATGGCTCAGGGTTATTCATATTGCCTTTATACACAGGGCACCAGCACAAAGGAATTCAATGGCAGAGGGGAAATAAACAGTCAGATCCTCTGCTGGGGTAAAGTGACATGGGGCTTTGAAATCTGTGCCTTTCCACCACATCCTAAATCTCCAGGAAAATTACTCTCCAAGAGGGGCAAATGGATGAAAGGACCTTGTAGAAAAGCATATCTGAAGCATGGGGATTGCAGAGGTAATGTATCAGGGGTCAAAATGGAAAGTGATACTGAGCAGGGTCCCCTGGGCTCTGTTCTCGGACCGTGTTCATTAAAGTCAGCGAAATAAAGAATATGTGTATGAACTGCTCAGAGCACACAGGGCTGGGGAGGGTAGCAAGCTAGCTGAAAAGGAGAAAAATTAGAAGAGTTATTAATAAACTGGGGGGAGGGGGGAATAGTGCACCAGTCTCTACGGGCAATTTCAGAGTCCAGGTCTGAGTAGGAATAAAATACACAAATACAGAGCAAGCCTAGGAAAGTGGTGATTCCTCATTAAAGGTCGTGAGGAATTGAGCAGTCACAGAAATAAAGAGAAGAGAAGAGAAGAGAACACTGTTATGATGCTGTGGAGACAGCAAAAGTGACATTAGCACATATAAGTGGGAGTTTTGCCTGCCAGACTCCTGGGTGACCTCCAGCCCGTGCAGCACTGGCTGGGGACTGGTTTAGGGGGAGAGCAGCGCTCTGACCTGTGGAAGAAAAAAAGACACCAAATGAACACAATTGTTTTAAATTAGGGTGTTCAGAAATATAAAAGATGAAAGATGGAAAAAATCTACCCTCCAGAGCCCTATAGGCTAGGGTAGAAAGTAAAGTGTAGCAAGAAGGATTCGGTTTAGGGAGAATACTCAGGTGCCTACATATAAATATTTACTGTCAATTTAGGGACCCAAGGACATCCAAGTCAGGCTGGCAAATATAATAAGGGACCTGTGGCAGGCTTGTTCCCATCGAGATGAGGCTCTAGGTTTGGTGAAGTATCATAAGAGATTTTAGATGGCAGTGGAGACCCCTATTTTGGCATCTGACTCATTCCCTAGGTAAAACTTTTAGCTCTGGGTAGTGAAACACAGGACCAGCAGCTGGCTCTAAAGTCTTCGTCTTTAGAAGCAGACAGGATGGCCTGCCAGCCTTGGATCTTGGAATCTGCCAGCAGATTCCCATCAAAACCACATCAAGTCCTTCTTATTTTGTATTGAGGTGAGAATTCACCAGTGACCCCCTTTTTGTGGCTGTGGTGATCCTGGATTCAGCTTTCTATTTAACCCAAGTCTGAGTCTGCTTCAGGGGCTTGCAATGGTTTGTGAAACCTCCAAGGGTGGTCCAGTGGGTTAGACCTGAGGGGACAGGAGAACTGGGAAAATTGCAGTGACTAATTCATCTGCCCCCTCCCGTCTTTTTCTCCGAGGGAGATATCTGCAAACACTGTTTGTCAGATTTAATTCAAATTCCATTTTAGAGATACACTTGTGGTAAATTTCTTTTTCCCTAGTTGCTTTTAAAATTTGTTATTTGTGCCAGGAGCTCTGCCATTTGAGTCACCTGATCTTCTTCCACCAGCTGGGTGAGCATATAGCAACTTGTATCATCAGCTTCCAAGGGCGAACGATCATGAAAAACAAATTTAAAGTTGCTTTTTGCGAGCATGCAAGATAGAAATAACCATATGACTGTTTGCTAAAAACAAGTGCAAAGGCACCAAAAAAACAGTCCAGGCAAATCCATTTAGTCTTCTTTTTTTTCTTCCTCCCCTCCATTTTATTTGGAGAGCTGAGGATTTTTCTGTTTTACACAAATTAGAAGGTAGAAATAGCATTTTTTTCTTTTTTGAGTAGTGGTTGATATCAAATTCCTGTGAAACACAGCAAGCCCTTCTCTGAACTCTGAATTGCTTGTGCATTTATTTGGATACCAAAAACTCAGGGATTTTAAATTTCGAGAACAGCAGTTATGAGGAATATTCAGCATGATCTTATTATTGTAACTAAGCAGCTAAAATATATGCATGAAACATAATCAAAGGGGGTTCTATATATGTGTTTGTGTTCACCTGTTTCACATAGGATCAGAACAGGTTTTGAGAAGGGATGCCTTCTGTGTTCATTTTTTTAGTTTGCTGGGGAATTTTAGGGTTGTTTTTCTGTGGTTAACTGCACAATTAATACAATGTTTATTAAGACAGGCTGAAATGCTTGTATCATCTGGTTTTGGCTTCTCTTTCAGAACACCTTTAAAGTTTCTGACTGTGCAAAATGTAGATACTCCAGAGGCGCCTGGTTTAGCAGCCCAACTGGCTTCTGAAACACTGAATTCTCCCTTCTTCGTATTTTTAATTAAGATAATAAATTGGTCTTAAATTATCCCTGAAATCAGACCAGTGTTGATTACAATGGGTTTCATGCTGTGACAGCTCAAGATGATGTTATTTTTATTCCTTTTCAACGAGATCTTAATCTCTCCCTGCGTGTAAACAAATTGTCACAGTAACCTTGTTCTTTAATCTCCCAGCTGAAGACCTTTAAAGCATTGGGAGATAACAGATCTAACTGAGATTTCATCAGCTTTCAGGCTTTTACAGATATGCCGCATGCCTCTCCCACTGCTGCAGTCTTTAAATGTTGAAGGAGAGAAGTGCACATTACGCTCAGAAGCTTTCCTTAAACGTTTGAAAATAGAATCCGCCTAGCAACATGCGATCCGGGGCTCAAATCCACAGACAGAATTTGGATGCAGGCACAGCAAGCCAAATTGCTACCTGTTGTAGCAAGTGCAGAACTTTCCCACTGCCTCCCCTGTATCGCTCTGGCTTACACCAGCCAACCTTGCTAAAAAGGTCAACGCATTTCAATGCTCAGAGGAACACTGTATGTCAGGAAGGAACACCAGCTTGCGTTTCTTAATCTCCTCCTAGCGAAGGAAAGCAATTTCAAGGGGCAGTTAGTAAAAAGAGGAGTGAAAAGACCAAAGGTAACTTGCTCATTTTTTTTCCCCCCTCCACCTGCTTTGCAAATATGAACTAATTTATCTTCTAAAGCACCAGATGCATAATCATACCCAGTCAGCTCTTACAAATGGGGTAAAAGAGGCAATGAGCAGCAAAGTTATTTGCCTAAGGCCCTGCAGCCTGTCTCACAGGCTGTGAGCAATTGCCCACCCTGGGGAATCCAAATCTTCAGCCTCGCTGCTCTCCCCGGAGTGCTTTGGAGCAAACCCCTAGCTTTAGCCAACATCGACAACTGGTTTCCTGCTAAGTTCCCAAAACTCTTCCTTCCACTGGCACGTGGCTGGGATAATGCCATCAACTCCACCTGTGAATACTTCTTTTAAAAATAATGTCAACAGTCTGTACGTCAGGCTATTTCAGTGCATTCAGATGAGCATTTTTCATGTTTGAGGGCATGTAAGCATCATTATTCATAGTGGTAGAACTGGGAATACTCAATAGCATCCATAAACCTGGTGTGCATTTCCTTACAGGTGAATATTATTTGTGAGTAGACATATGGGTACATTTTCCAAACACTATACAGGAGCCACTGCACACACACAAAAAAATCTGTTCCTGTTAAAATAGCTTTTGCCCAGGCATCTATTGATGTTTGGAAAATGTGCTCCATTTATTTACTGGCATGCCAGTTATTTGTCTATATAACAATGTTTTCTGTCAAGTCAAAAAATTTACTGTTCCTCTAGTTTAAATTCTTTCATTGAAAATTCAGCCAAAACTATGCTGACAGAAAGGCTTCTCTGCAAACAACAGAGATATCTGCATCGGGTTTGCAATAATATTGTCCCAGATTTACTACTGATTTTCATTTGTTTTAATATGCTTCCACATCAAATTTAAAAGCACTTCATATATTTCAGAGTATTTTAAAGTTCTAACAGATACGTGTTAACAACATGTAAGTACCAAATAAATGTATATACATAAATAGATTTATAATTTAAATTACGTTTTATTTATTATTATCATCAACTAAGAACTATTTCTTTCCTTCTGGGTGTTTGGCTTCCTGAGAAATCTGAGTAAATAAACAACTTTCTGAAGGAAAAAAAGGCAAAACTCAGGTAAAGAATCTTGAGTTGATGAGGCATATTAGACCCAAAAATTCCTCATCAGGAATAACAAAATGATTCAACAGCAATAGCAAAAAATAATCAAGTTTCTCCATATAAAACTATTCTGCAAATGTCTCTCAGGTTTGTCAAACTAATGATCAAGATAAGAAAGAGCCACAGAAAAATTAGTCTGAGGATACAAAAAGTTGCACTCAGTAAGTTTTAAACACCTACTTTTTGTTCAGAGGGATCTTTTTTGTTCCAAAATTCCTTCAACTTTATTTTTATCAGCTTCTGAAATTGAAAATGTAGGTAAATTGATATAATCACCTCAAGAATGCTTCCATGGCATCACTTACATGTAGTTTTCTGAAAATACTTTGAGTAAATCGAAAATATTTACTTATTCACTTATTTGACAGGAAGCTGATAAGGTGACCACATGCAGGGTGGATTTTGAGCATATTTACCAATGAAGTTTGAAAGTAACAGGAGGGGGAAAATCATTACTCCCTATTTTTATATTTCACAATATCAGGAGGCTTGAAAAAAATAAAAATGAAATCCACAACCTTTGCCACAGCTGAGAGGTGTGATTGCTCTGGAGGGACATTGTCCCTGTGGCTATGAACCTCTGAGCACGTGCCAGCCTTGAGGACTGGTTGTCCCTGTTATCTCCGCCCTCTCCGGTGGTGGGAGGAGGGACAGCCGAAAGCAAAGGCTGCTCCATGTGAAGCCAGGGCAGGAGTCTGGCCTTTGACAGCTCTAAGAGAAGACTATCAAGTTGTCCCGTTGCAGCAGAGCAAACTACACCTCCCTCAGCTGCTTCACTAGGGATGATTCCTACCTGTCCTAGGCACATGGAAGAGTACTTGGGATACTTGTGTTGTCACACGGGTTTGCCTCATCACTTCTATCCTTGCAACATCCACAGGTTGCAGTGCAAGATAAAAAAAATACAGTTTTCCCCCTCTCCTCTGAGTGTATCTCCCATCCCTTCTCCTTTTGATCTTTCCAGAAAGAAGACCTCCCTGGTAAAACATCATTAAAAATGAATAGTGGTTTCAAGAGCTAAAGGGAAGGATTTAAATGTAAATACCAGTGAGAGTCTCTGTTTCAGTTTCTGCAGCTGCAGTTAAAGTCTATATACTCAGTAACATCTATTTCTTATCCTAGCACAGGCTAGCAAAATACCACAGTCTGAACTAAGCATAACTTGTCTTGCAACTTCTGTAAGAGTGAAGATCAATTTTCTCCCTGAGCAACAGACTAATTCATCAGCAGAGACTAAGACGTGGCAAGAACAAATAGCAGAGAGCAGAGCAGAGAAACAGAGAGAAAGGAAGAGAAGAGACTGGAGGGAAAATGAAGACAAAGTAATTTGCTAACTAATGTGACTCGATGGAGCTCCCAATTCTGTTCCCCCTGGAAGGGAAGAGGCTATACCTGTGTGCAGCCTCACATTACTATATGCATAGCATAAGCCCCAGAAGCAGAGTAAGTGCCTACCAGAGACCGGCTGCAGTGCCAGGGGTTGGGATCTGTCATTCACTAAACCCTTGGCATTGCTTTGCCTTCCTCATATAAACACATTCTTCTCTCTCATCAGTGTATTTTGAGCCTTCTGAAATGAGGAGAGCCGGATATCTCCATCCACCATGCTGAACTGACTTTCCCCGTGGTGCTGCCAACACAATTTTAAAGCAGATAGTGTAGATGATTACTTAAGTGAATTTACACATGATGGCAAATAACTATGCTTAATAAAACTGAGAGAGCCTTAATGATTTCATTTTGGTGATTTAATTTATAAAAGAAAAGCTTAATCATTTAATAGCATCATTAAGAAAACACCACAGGAAGTTTAGAAATAAAGAATCAACCATATCTCCTGAGAAATGAGTTTTCTTCTAACGTTCCGCTCATGACAAAATAAAACGGAAAGCTTACAGCTTCCTAAATAATTGCACTTGAAATATAAGCAATCCCTAAAGAATCCATTCAGCCTCATCTTCTGCAGCACAGAAGAATTGCATTTCTGTTCACCACAGTGTGAAAGAGGCTTCACAAGTAAAAGGCACCATCAGTGATGGGATCGCTTGTATTTTTTTTTTTGTTAAAGACTGCCTTGTGAGCAAAATGCAAATGTCAGAGCAATTAAAATTAAATGTTTCTTTCAAAAGCAGTAGCTTAAAATAAAATCATATTTTGGCACCCCGTTTGACAATGGAAGCATCCCTTACCAGCCTGTGCACACTGTGTGTGTCTGTGCACACATGTGCACACACAAATGTTCCCAAGTTCCACGTGGAAATCTCCAAGGACTGGATTAACCAAGAGTTTGCATTGGGGTAATGGAAAATATGACCTCATTAGCACCAGGTTTGTCATTTGCTCCATAATACAAAAGTAAATTACAGTGTATTAATGCAGTTAGTGTTGTTTTTAATGTGCACTGGGATACAATAAAAGTTTTTATTGGGGAAGTGTGATGGCATGTTTTCACTATGGCATTAGCACTGGTCTTCTGATAGGGCAGCCAGTCATATTACCCAGTGGAACACTCCTATAATGATGCAGTAAAATTTGACTCTGATATAGTAAAATCTGTTTATGGTAAAGCTGCTTTTTCACACAATTGGGCTGGGGCAGGGAGCAGAGAGGACGGAGCTAAAACAATTATTTTCTAACTGTATTTTCATAGAAAGTCCTCAAAACCAAACAAATAGATATTCCTAGGCTTCAGGCCCATCCAAAGTACCATGCCATACTCTCTGTTTTCCTTTGCCTAGCTGCTTCTCTTCCTCAATTCATCTATAGGTTTGTGATCCAGCAGCTGCCATAAATTAGTGCCCACATCTTGGTGAAGGAGCTAAACAGGAGCATTGAAATTTAACACACTTTTAATAGGCTTGTTGTGGAGTTTTGCATGTACAACCCAGCCCATGTAAAACAACCTCAGGCACATTTGCGGGTTCGGAGCAGGAAGGTGATGGTGGAGAGCAGGGGTGGGGTGGGATCCTGTCCCTGTTGAGTACAGAGCTTGCTTGTGTGTGCAACCTGCACCCTCCCGCCCCTGCTCCTTTATTGTGTTACCAAAAACAGGTTTGTGCTAATAATGAAAGTTTGCAGGTGCTACATTTAAGCCGTGATTTTGTCTTTCATTCCTAACCGGACAAAGAGGGTTTCATGCATTTAAACTCATTTCCATTAGGTTTAGGCCCTGGCTAGCAATGGCCAGCTTATTGTCATGCCCCAACCAGACTGTAAGTAACACCAGTCATAGTTGTCTACCCAGTTCCCCACCCCACCAAACCATGGTCCACAATTCCTTGATTTCCAGACTCTTGTTCCTCAGCTTGTTTGAAAACTGAGGCTGAATCTGGGTTTTTGTAGCAGTAGCTCAGTACAGGCTGAGCCTGGGCTAAGGTGCCACCCTGCACCATGGCTGATGGGTGGTGTGCCCTCAGAGCCATAGAAAGCCATGTTCACTGATGATGTGACGTGGGCTGCAGCTGCTGTCCAGAGTAAAAAATATCATGGGGAAAAAAAGGGGCTCATTGCAACAGCAGTGGTCACTGTTCCCATCCTTCCCTGAAAAAACAGCAAGACATTCAAGCCAGCAGCCCAATTCCCATTCATTTCCCCTCTGCTCCTTCTGCTTTCCCCTCCCTTCAACAAGACCCAACATTTCATTTGTGGGGAAGCTAATTTGGATTTTGCTTTTGCTTCAGAGGTGCCTTGAACCAGGTTGGATATCCCTTTGGAAGGATAGATGAAAATTAGAGCTGGAAAGGAATATTTGCTAGGACAAAGCTGTGAGAGGCATTCATTAAAATAAGAAGAAAAAGATATCCATAAAGTCATGAATAAGGCTTTGTAATGAATGGACTCAGCTAGCCTGTGCCTGTGGCTCTCTCACTAGACTAGTGACAGTAGTTGAAAGTTATTTATTTGTTTGTAATATACTTTTCCACCGAAACACTTTAGTAATAAAGAGACATGAGGGGAGACACATTAGAAAGTGTGCCATACATCAAAATGAAAAGTACCACATAAGCTACATGATAAACGTAGGATAAAATGTACTTTGTTTTCCACAAGACAAAGCAGTAAGGAAAATGCTGTGTCTGGAGTAATTCTGAGCTTGGAACTTCTGCTGGTTATTTATTTTTATTAAGCAAATATACAACCCTGTAAATGTACCTGGTGCTAACTAAACAAGAACAGCACACAGTCCCAGGTCTGAAAAGTTCACAGCCCATAATGGAGAAGACACAACAAAAGCCGACAATTCAGGGAAGCACTGAGATATTTTCCGTGAAAACAAGCGGAATTTATAAAAGAAGAAAATAATATGGCTCTTGAAACTCCACGTAATCATTAACAGGTATAAACATATCTCCTCTCCTTTCTATTTATTGATTTATTCCCCGGTGGCATATTGTCTAAATCCTGCACGGCGAGTCCCGAGGCAAGGACAGCCTTTGTGTTGTTTGTACAGTGCTTAGCACCGCTGGGCCCCGATCTTTCACAGGGTCTTTTCTATTTCTTTTTCCAGCATAGCTAATATAATGAGCAGATCTGAAGACGAGAGTGCGGGAAGAAAAGCATCTGCAAGATGAGAGTCAACAGAATCTGTGAGTGACACCAGGGGATTCTGATTGTGAACTAAGAGAGGAGGAACAGAGAGTCAAAGCTGGGGCAGAGACACTGGTTACCTGCCTTTCTTACTTATTTACTTAAGAGCTCTTGCAGTTTTACTTGAAAATGCACAAGGAGACAAGAAAAAAAAAAGTTATTTTGACTTACAAAAGCGTGGAAAGGTCATTAGGAAGACTTGAGAACCAATAAAGCTCTTTAAATCCTTCCTACTTGTAATGCATAGAGCAAAGCTTACAGGAAAGCTGCAGCTAAGAAAATTACAAATGGTAATGCTATTATTTGGCATATAGTTGCCAAAGGCATTCAATATAAAGATTTTACAGAGGTGTCAACTGATATATAGCAAACACACAAACAGTCTCCAGCTCTGTAACATATGCAAGGAGAGCTGAGACTAAATATTAAGCATATGAATTATATATTCTTGCAATGCGAGGCTGAGAAAATGCTTGCTGTGCACCATAGTTAAAATGAGCAATAAATACCAGGGTTAATGCTGGCAATGTCTTGTTGGGGAAGGTTTCTTTAAGCCCCCCTCTCCCAAGTTTGGGTTTGAAACCATTTTCTGCTGTGTTGGATAATGAAGTGATTAGACTGCTCCTTTCCGAGACTGTTACATATTTAAAACAGGTTCCACCGCTGCCTCATTTTAAACATCAGAACCTGTTTTGGGCGCCAGAAATGTGAAACATGAACATCAATAGCTTTCTCCTGCCAAGATAAGAGCTTGCTGCAGAGGCCAAACATATGTCTCTCCTTCTTTCCCTGAGGAGGTTTCTGGATAAGGAAGAGGTGTGTCGGTACCTGAGCTGCTTAAAATGACTCAGACACATATGGGCCTTTTGTAAACTTCCCTTTGCTCTTTCTCTGTGGGGCAGCAAGAGATTTCAGTCTCAAAGTTCTTGTCATCTGGGTTTAAAAGGCTAGGTCTGCCTGAGAGTGGCCTCCCCAGTAAAAATGGCTTTGACCGCCAGGGTCTGACCCCCTTGGTAGGTGCAAGCCCTTATGGAGGCAGCAATGTGGGCTGCTTTGCTTCCCTGGAAGGGTCATCCCAAGGGTTCCACATTGAAAGGAGCAGCAGGACTATTGTGATAGAACACTCTGTGCTTCACTGGTGCCTGTCTTGGCACCAGCAAAATTCAGGTGAGGGAGCAAATGTGAAGCGCTGCTGTGTTCCAAACAAAAGCTCCCTCAGCGGGCCAGGAAAATCAGGATCTTGCTTTGCACACCGGTCAAGGCAAGGCCTTTGCCCCCTCAGAGGTGCTGGAAGTGCTGCAGTGCCCGATGCGCTGGGCGAGCGCCCGCACAGACACGGCGTGTGAGCGGGACAAGGCACAGCTTTGTATTCAGCAACCTTGCCCAAAAGGCAAATTAGTTCTTGCAGCTCAGGTTTAATGAACAAAAAGTGCTCGTAGTAACCAGACTCTTGCCTTCCTCAAACAAGGCGGGGTAGTGTCAGGGCAAACTCAGCTGGGGACCTGGAGAAAGATTTTCCTCGTGTTTTGCTCTGCTTGACCGACTCTGTGCAACCGAATGCAGCTCTGAGCCGCCCTGGCTGCCTTCCCTGCTGTCTCTGCAGAGAAGAGAGACACCTGAGACAGCCTCTCTGCCGGTGGATCGGGATGTGTGCCCTCCCACAGTGACTGCCACTGTGTTTTCCTCCTCTCGGGCGCAGAGAGCATCAGTTTCATGTCGTGCCCTCACAAGACAAGAGTGACACAACTTAGCAGCTCCCCACCCCAGGCTGCTGGCTCCCAGCCCTGGGACACTATCTAGAGACAGAATTGCAACCCTCAGCGAGTGTTTCCCAGCCAAGCCAGCAGCTGAGATTTCTCCTGATCCGTTCCAGTTTACCACAGTGCGTGGGGAGCTCTGCCCTTTCCGGAGCCATCTCTGCATTCTAGGCACTTGCTCGTGCCTTGAAAGCGCAGCCCAAAAAAACCGCAAGAAAATATGTCAGGGAAACCCAAGCACTCCGTCTGAGTGTAAAAAGTGTCAGTATTTAATTTTTACCTCTTCAAACGTAAGTCATCAAAATCAGCACTTCATCAGGCCACCCCTACTGTGGGGACTCATGGGGACTCACACCTGGGCTGAGGGATGCTGGACACGAAGCCGCAGGGTGCCTTCAGCTTCTCCCTTACTTTAATATTTAAAAAGCCTTAAGCACGGTCTGGCCATGTGTATACAGCAAATCCTTCCCCAGGCGCTAAAATACAGCCACCTTTAAAGTGGAAACAGCAGTAAAAGGCTGTAGACCTGGAAAGACACAGCAAACAGCCCCCGAAATATAGGGAGTTTTAGACAGGGAAAATGATGGTTGCTTCATGGGATTTTGGCTCTGGTGAAGAGCCAGGGCTCCTAAATCTTCAGAGTCAGCACCATCCAATTTTTAAGCAGTTAGGCAGTGACAAATAAATGCACCATTTAACTGCCTCTTATTGAAATTAATAGAAATGAATCATCTTGGCATTTTTGAAAAATCTTTCTGAAGCAGCTTAGGTGCCTAAATATCTTTAGCAGCATAGACCTAAGCAACTTTTCAAGTACTAGTTAGCTTCTGCTTCCTAATGTGTCTCATAGCACTAAATCACATAGAATAAATGGGGTTTTTAATGAATGTGAGAGGATGGGGCTTCAGCTGCCAAATTCCTCTTAGCCTTGAGCGAAGAGTGGCAATAGCTGTGAAACTGGCCCTCCCTCAGCCCGCTGAAAGTCGGGCAAAAATGTTGCACCCTAATTCTCCCAGCCTGCTGGTAGCACATGCATCAGTTTTATTGCAGTGCTGCTCTTGCTGGTCTTAATTCACGATGTTTCCCAATGCTTTTTTCATTTCTTTCCAGGGATCCTGAGCATGCAACAACCCCAGCTGCCTCTGAGGAAAGTCACACCGATGTCTGGTGTGCTCTCTCCCATAGCACAGCAGTGCACAGCAAACCACAGCCTGGCCACTAAAACCCTGCCAAGCAAGGTCCTTCTTCGCTCAGGCCTCCTCACATTCATCCCTTAAGCTCCTGATGGACTTGAAATAGCCAAAAAAATTCTGAGCTGCTGCAAACAGACATCAGAGAGAGATGGAGAAGGGCTGCTGGAGTGAGAAAGAGCAGCCAAATCACTAGTGTGGTCATAAGTTTGTTCTCAGTCAAAGGCTTTAGTCCATTGGAGTTGTTGTGAGAAGTGAAGGGAAGGCATTTGGGAATGCTTTGCATCCTTTTGTGTTTGATTTTGGATGGTTTGAGAGGCACAGCACATTCAGATCCCAATGTCATTGTTTAAGGGATTATTTGTTTTCATTCCTCTCCTCCCTACACTGAAAATTAAATTTGGCACACAGAGACCAGTCACTGATGACTCTTCGGGGATAGATTTTTATTACATTTAGGAGACATTCAAAATAGTTTTTGACATTATTTTATTCTAGGAATTATAACTGAGACCCCAAGGGATGGAGACATGCAAAGCCCACAGTAAAGCAGTGGGAGATGCTGATTGCCCAAGGCTCCTTTGAAATCCCAGATTATGTTATGGATATAGACACAGAATTGAAAGTGATCCCTTTGCCACAATTTAACCAGTTGCTGCCTGCCAGATGAGGCATGAGAACCACCGTCATGGTCTAAACACACGTGTCAACTCCCAAGGTGTGGTGCTTCAAGAACGTGCACCAGTTGCTGTGGCTCAGTCTGTGGGAGGTTGCTGGTGGAGAAGAGTCATTTTCAGCCATCTCAGCCACATGCCTGTCTCATGAAAAGGGCACATTTCTCCTATCAGACAGCCCTGCTAAGCTTCAAGGCTGTGGTGGTCTCAGAGTCTGCTGTGGCTCCTGCATGTACAGCTCACGATGCTGAGAGCAAGAGGTGCAGGGCAAATCAACAAACCAGTGGGTGAAGGGCAGAAGGCAGTAATAGTACTGGGTAAAAAGAATAATAGGTAAATAACCCATTTTCTACAACTGCTGGATGCCCAGAATTGTGATTCTTTGCTAAATTTGAGGAAGAATCACTCTGCTATGGACCTGCAAATGTATTATAGGACTGCTCCTTCACACTCACTCCAGTTTTGTTTTTGGGGAGCAAAATCTTTGCCTCTATTTGCTCATGTTGCAACTCTGCCTGCACGAAAAAAAAATCCACATGTAAAACATTTTAAAAAACTGAAAGCATGAAGTTTTACTCTTTGAGAAACTTGCATTGTTTAACATTTGGAAAATCTAAACCAAACTCTCCACATTTTTTGGACCAGGAACTTCAGCTGGCTACTTGAATTAAACTGGCCAGCTTCATCTTTTCCACAGCTCTGTATTCAGTTAATAATAGTAGTACTTTGAAGTTAGCCAATTCCTTTCCGCTACCAGTCTCACAGTGCTTTTGAAATGGATCTAGATCTTATTATTCCCATGTATTGGCTCAGAATAAACCATGAAATAAACGATTTGCTGAAGGCTACAGAGTAAACTAGTGGCAGAGCCTTAGTTTTCCATGTCCTAGTCTGTTCCTGTAGGCCGATAAGATCCAGTTTTGGGGTCCTAAAATGCCATATATTCCCTTAAGGGGGCATTTTAATGCTATTCACACTTCCTTTGTCACATGGATACTATGGAATTGAACTGGAGGCATCCCCATCCAATAGGGCTGTATGACAGATGTGTGTCCCACACCATGGGAGGTAGTAACTGTTGTGGGACTCAGGGAAGAAAAAAAAGAAACAAATGCAGGAATTGACCTGCTACCACAAAACCTGGCCAACAACTCTCTCCCTGCCCAAATCAAAATGTCAGGCAGAAAAGAGGGCTGCAGAGAGCAGCGTCTGAGTGGGATAAATTGTTGTGATGGTCTGGAAGCAATAGATATGACACTTCTGTTTTTACTAATACACCTGCCATCATTCACTGTGTTCATTATCACAACTGTTCTTGTATTTTTATTCATCAGTGAGAGCAAAATGACCGAGCCTCTCGATGCCTTTGTCTGCGAAACACCTTTGTCTGCTGTTTTTGTATCACCTTTGCCATCGCAGCTATAACAAATCACCTTGTTAATGTTACAGTGCTTGTTCCTGTGGCCCAGGGTGATCCCGTGTAGACTGGTGGGCAATGTGCACATAACTATAATCCGCCGCATTTTCATGCAATTAGTATGCAGCAGAATTGTTCTCGGATACTCACAGACATACAAAAAGATTAAATAAAACCCATTTAATGTCATGAATCGTCCTGTTAGGAGTTAATGAGGTCTGGTAGGTTGCCAAAGTCCAGCACACAGAAAGCTCCGGCAGGCCAGGAGGGAGAAAGGGAGGAGTTGCTGGGTTCAGCCAGATAGACCTTGAAGTGCAACAGCTGTGCCTTGTCTTTGAGGAGAGGATCAAGTAGAGAATATGAGATAGGCAAACGTTGGCTTAAACTTTCTTCTCTCTTTGATTGTCCTTGGACATCTGCCTCATCTCCTGTCAAGAATGTTTGGCAGCTGTGAGCCCAGAATAACAGTGCCGCTCAGCCAGGGCGCTATCGCAGGCGTCTAATACTTTAAGCCAACTACTCTGTGCTGTGTGCCTCACCCGATCCTGAACTATGCTAATGCCTTGAGCTAACTGGGCTTTCTAACAGCCCGGGAAACACACAGAAGTGGGCTCTGCGGTTTATTTTCCTCACGTGCTAATTGGCTTTAATTGTTGGCCAATTGGATTTCAAGTTTAGAAAAGGGTGCCCCAGACAAAAGGAAAAGTGTTAACTCAAGACCGTGGGAGAGACGGGCCATTCTGTTCAGTTTCTAATGTAGCAGACTTTATGCAGATGCATAAGTCTCAGGGCAATGGCTGTCCTAGAAAGATTTCTCAAGCATAACCAATGTGGTTTCCTATAAAATATATGCTTCCATAGAGGCTGAATGTCGTTAATGTTCAGCTATTTCCTGGAGTGCAAATTCCCACCTTTCACAATCAAGGTGTTTGTGCTCATTTTGCCTCAAAAATAGGGGGGTAGGTAAGAAGAATGCCAGATTAATTTTGATATTTAAACTGGTTTACATAGTGGCTTTAGAAGTGTTCTGCAAAATACAGCCTTCATTTGTCTCCACAGTCATGGCGAAAGAGAAGGAATAAGGGGTTCCATCCTCATGTACCTCAACACTTGTCAAATAGAAAAAAGCTCTCTCTGAGTAAGAAGTCCCTCAGGTCCTGCACCCATTTCTCCTCTGATCAGCATATCACATCGTAAGATTCTTTCTCTGGTGACACCAGTTTTACGACCACTGCATTTCCATTTATTTCAAACGAGTTCATGGGAAAAGAATTAGGCCATGTAAATACAGCTGTGAGATCAATCAACCTAAATTATTTCTGTGTCATTTTAATATACGTATCCTCCCAACACCACTGGTAGGTAGGAGTGTGCTATTATCCATCTCTTCCTGAAGGCACAGAGGGGCAAATCCTCAGAGGTAGCTGGGATCATAAATACCTATGAAAATATGTGCTAGAGAGACTAAAGGCCAGCTTTTCAAAACTAAATTAATAGGATTTGGGCACTTAACCTGCTTAAGCACTTACAAGAACTTGCTGAAGAACTACTGAAAACCTGATCAGAAGTGATTTGCCTAGGTCATATTATCTGGTTTTTGCAGAGGAGGAATCTGTGTCCTAAAATCCTGATAGGAATTTAGTGCCATTAGGATCCAACTGAGCTCCCGAGCAAAACATCAAACAAGTCCTCATCATTATCACTACATAAAACATCTAGAAACAGGAACAGATTATGGCATTGTGGAGATTTGCTGATCAGTGATGAAGTTTTCTGCCACCCTTTATTCTTCTGGTTTTCTGAAGTGTATTCCTTACACAGAGCTCAGCTCAAACCATTTTCATTTGCCGATCCAGAAGAAGGCAGAATGATGCTGTTACACAGAGGCAGCATCTGGTTTTACACTACAAGATGCTGATAAATCAGGCATCAAACTTTCTCTTTGACATGATTTTTCAAATTGTTAGAGATCTTTGTATAGTAAAGGCTCAGATTTTTTCCATTACTTCTTGTTAATTAATACTACCCAGGAAGTATAAAAAAGATGGTGTTTGGCTCTAAGAAGCTACTGGAGAATCCTTGACAGGGAGGGATTTTAACAGAGGTTGGGATTATTGGAGATGGTCTTGGTAGAATAACATATGATATTCCAATTTACAAGTAGTCTCTGAAGGGCTGTAGTTTACGACACTACATTTGTCAGACTGCCTAATTTAGATCTGTAAATTGAGGTTAATGCACATGCATAACAAGAATTAAGAAAATCAACTTTTCTGTAGAAGATCCATGCATTTTTTGTGCAAGCTACACTTGCTTAGGATAGGTAATGAAGGTATTCAGGCACATGCTCATTCTTATGCAAAACTTATTGAAGTTTTCTCTGTCCTCTGAAATCTAAGGTTGTCAATATGTCTCCTCTGTGCCTGTATCCTGTAAATCCCGGACTGCCTTTTTTGGAGCAAATACAAGATTGTTCTTGAGAACCCTTAGGTCTCAGTCTCTCATGTCGTGGTTCAGTGTTCTGAAAAGTTCACTGCAAGTGTTTCCCACTCAGGTGCATTTTACTCACTCACTCCAGATGGGATCAGAGCTGAGTATGCCAGACCCACACACAAAAATCTTCCACTGGTAGTTCCAGCTGGGATGAGAAACAGAAGTGTTATAAATCTCCTGACTCATTGTCCTAACAGAAGCAGAGGTAATTTGGATAACTTCAGACAATGGGCTGCTTTATCCAAATCAAGCTTGAGCTATGAATATCTTGAGCCCTTCCCTTGTAAAAAAGGTTTTCAACAACAAAAATAAAAAGAGGATTTCAGTTCCATCCTATCTCCTTACCCTATGTAAACTGCTATAACAAAAGCAAAAACAGAAGAACTATGCAGGGGAGTGACAAATTCACCGAATTCCTCTTCGTTAAAACTAATGCCTAGTGATAATATCACGCTCTTCTCCATGAAACTCGATATTCTCTCCTGGTTTACAAAGCACCAGGGGGGAACATCCTTGGAAAAACTTCCAGCCATGGTGAATCTGACTTGAAGCATCTGTCTTTAGGGGCCAGACCTAAGATCAGTCTCTGTGGGAGTTCAGACACACCATGGGATTAGCACGAAGGGGCTCCACTGGCTTCTTCACAGCCCCATGCAAAACACTGAGCCAATGCTCCTGTCAGCTGCTCACGGAGATGCTGCCCAAACTAAACTATTTACTTCTCTTTCAATGCTCCAAGAGCATCTCAGCATCCACAACATGAGGAAAAAGCGGTTGATAGCAGCCCTGGAGATGGGACTATCACATCATGCTTCCCCTGCCTACTTATTTTCACTCGGGATTGTCCCAGTTTCGCTCCCCTTGTGTTCTACGCTGCAAGAGACCATCCAGCCACCCCTGAGGAAAGCTGGGCACTAGACACCTTCTGTGGCTAGTCATCACATCCCTGGGCTTTGTCACAGGGGTTAGCTGCAGGCTGACGCCAGTCACCTGCTTTCGAGGCAGTGAAGTGTGCTGCTTGCCAGGGCTCAGCAGTTGCCGGGAAGCCGCAAGTGGATGCGAGTGGCAGATGCTAACAGACACCAGAGAGCCTGGGTCGCCAGCCTCGCCTCTCCCTGACAAATTGCACCTTCCCCGCAAACATTTCAGCGTGTAACTTATCTCCCAATCAGAGGGCTGGCCGCCCCTCCTTGCAAAGGCAGTGTCCTTCCAGGTGGATTATTTTCCACTCAAAGACTGATGCCTGCAACAGCAATCTTGAAAGTCTCCTGCTATCTGCTTCTCACTCTTCACAAGACAAGACAAGACCACCCAGAGATTCGCCTGGAGAAATATTACACCAGCCTGTGGGCCGGCGTGCCTGAAATTGGCCCGGGGAGCATATCGACACCAGTTACCCAGCTTAGGGAACACAAGGGGATTAATAACTTGGACAGTGTGCAGGATAAAACTAACCTCAGAAACAATTCCCCATCCAAACCCCATCAGAATTTTAATCTTTACAGACTTTTAGCTCCATAGCCCAATAAATCCTTTCCATAGTGACTCATTGTTACCCTGATCTTCCTTATAAAACACACGGTGCAAACAGTGTAACATTTTCCTTTCTTATTGCTCTCCTTTGTAAAACCATCTCTCCTTGTATCTCGCTGCCATTTGCCTGTTAGTCATGGGCTTCACTCCTGAATGAGCCACTTAAGAAATGTTACACTGATGTCAAATTGATACATGTCTGTTGAATACTTTATACTTTCTCTTTATTTAACGTGAAAGGACAGTATTCGGTACTGATCAAAAACGGGGGCCGAAGTTTCAGCCAAAATGCAATTTTTCCATTAAAAAAAATTACCTTTAGCAGAAAAGAGAATATAAGAGCTCAACCAAGGCCATAAATATTTCACGTTTTAGGTTTTTCTTTTCTTTCAGCCCTCTTGAAAAAATTTAAATTCCTCATAGAGGACATTATTTGCACTTCTTAAGGAGCCCTCAAAACACATTTTCAAAATTACTCTGTTGCCAGGTCTTGAAACCTGCAACTGCAAATCATTGGGTTTTGCCTGTAAACTCCAGCCTGGAAAAGTGTTTTCCCAGATATTTCATATTTGGGAATCCAGAGTGGCCAGATTTTGCACAAGTTCTGAGCAGACGGAGTGGCAACACCAGGGAGGAAGAACAAAAAAGAATATTGTTCTGTGAACCAGTTATCTATCTCAGGCTGCTCCCTTCACTTCCACAGGACAGCAGCAGGACCAGCACACAGGGCTGCATGAAGCCCCTTTCCCCAAGCACACAAGTTGCCTTTTCAGGATCAACCTCATTTATGGTGAGGTCACAGTAAGTGAATCTCAAATTCATTCAAGTTTCTAATATTTTAATTGAGTGAGAACATGAGGACATCATTATAGATCCCCAGGGGCAGTGCAGAGAGGACACTGAGGTCCTTGTTGGAGCAGTGCAGCAAGGTGTGCAGCCCTGAGCACATGGGCAGCCTTATGAACCAACCACCGTGTCATTCCCCACAAGCTTAAAGCAGTCAGCTCACATTTGGAAATTCAGCCTTCAACACATAACAGAGTCCTTGACCACCCTCCTATAGAAAACAAAATCCTGATTATTTTGGCAGATGTTCATTTTTCCTTTCAAGCACGCCATTCTGTCTTCTTTCTGGCTGTTTAGGGTCTTTTCCCTAAGTACAACGTTATTGTGGGTTTAGCCTGAGACGTGAGTCAATCCCTTCCTTTAAAGCAAACTGATTTCTTCACTTCTTTCCCTGTGATATCTATTTTGGAGGCTCTCAACTCCCTGGTGGGCCAGTGGGACATCCCGCAGCCTCTTTATGGCTGGTGGTCTGCGGGAGGGAATGGGATTACATCTCTCAGCAGCCAATGGTGCTGCCTGTAGGTTCAATAAACAGGCTTTAAAAAAAAAGACACACACACACAGCATGTCCTTCTTACTCTGCTTTGCGTGGTGTGACTGAACCTGCAGAGCCAGTGGGAGCGAGTTCTATGGTGATAACGGTAACCATTGACTTTCCCTTTCCTGATTTCACCTCTTTCATTATGTTGGAGAGCTTTGTTCCAGACTAGGAGATTATGCAACAGGCTGAGGAGGAGATGTGACTTCAGTGAGATATAGCACACAAAAAAGTGTGACAAATTGCAATGACAGGGGCTCCGATGGTAGCTTGTGATGGAGTGAAATTAAATCCCTAACCCAACAATGCAGCATTATGCTATATTCTATAGGCACCCTTGTTGAGGGTAGGTTGAGAGAAAAAGAGATGGGCAAAAAGAAAGATGCACACATACTTTCCCCATCCATGTTCCCAGCTAGCCCTTTCCCCCAGTGTTAGCTTGGGGGTAGACAAAAAAAAAAGTCCTTGATGCTTGGGCCCAGATGTAAGAGATGTGTGACACAGTGAGAAGTGGAACGGATTGAAGGGATGCCCAGCAAACACCCTCAGCTTGCAGTGCCATCCCCTGCTCTGTCCCCGCGGGAGACAGGGCTGGGACAGCCTGTCTCCATACCTCCACACACAGCATCCCAAGTAATTTGCCCTCCTTCCTAATTAAAGTGCTCCCTGCGGGGCGCTGGAGGAGGAGGATGTGTGTACACCTTTGTACTCAGCTGCTCCAAACTTCCTTGGGCGATACCGCAGGGCGATCCTGATGGCTTTTTTCATGCTAAATAACTGACCTAGACGCCCTTACTGCCCCATTCATCTCTTCTACATAAACAAACTATTCATTCCCTAAGGAATAGGTGCATCTGTTCGCTCAGGCCCAGCTCCTGAGGGAAGCCAACAAGAGACTTGAAACTATTTAAGGAAGAAGGGAGCACAACACACTGTTAGAGTATCTTTGCTGTCCCGGGGCCATCCAGGTGTTAAATCACTCAGTGGCCTCTGAAGGGTCCAGAGCCAAACACTGAAACAAAAGGCAAAGATGGGGAAGCAGAGTGCCAGATATCACAGCTCACACTCCTTGGGTTTCTCTTTTGCTTGCCGAGGTTTTCGGGAGCTCTGTATTGACGAGACAGAAAATGAAGTTGACTGTAGGAGGCTTGGAGCACTCAACACGGCTGCAAACTTTATGAGCTGGTCAACATTACGAATGTTCTCAGAGTAACACTCTTGTGGGACTCCCGAGCTTAGTTTTCACTGGAAAGAAACAATAGTTTTAGCTGTGAAATGTTTTACATTCAACTTCCACCTCTCCCCCCCTCTTCAGTGGAGTTGCCATGAGCCCAGACTTTAAAAACATTTCAGACTTAAAAGGTTAAGATTTAAGTGCTGCTGATTTTATCTCGGCTTTTAACTAACATAGGCAGGTGGATTAGAGATATGTGTACAATCTCCACTCTAGACACTTGGGTAAATATGCACAAGTGCTGAGTGAGCCAAGGAAGGAATCTGATGTTATTGTCTATTAATTTGAAAGCAGAGATTAAAGAAAGTGCAGAAATCAGTAGTGTAAATATCAAAAAGGATTTCCATTTATATGTAAGAACATTACTCTAGCAGTCTGGCTATTTCAAATAACATGAAAGCTTTTTTTCTGGGGAAAAAGAATTGTGAATTTGTTTAAATTTACATATTTTCCTCTCTCTTTGTTTGCAGGAATGGTCGCCATGCTTGCAGCTAGGAAGCAGTTTGCTCAACAGGGCTGGGTTTTGTTCGGGGCCTGCATTTGGCTGGAGGACCTAAAACCAGAAAAAGTACTTCACAAAATTATATGTCAGGCAACCAGGCTGAGATTTCAGATTTCCTCCTCCCTGCCTTCCTTTTTCACAGTAATATTTGTGGCTATTTTTTTCCTTTTTTATTTCCGCTGAAAATCAGCTTGAAAACAGCTTCTAAAAAACTAACGTTTTTGTTTTTCAGAAATATTAATGGAAACTTGGCAAAAATGATATGCAGGTGATGGGGCATTCCAAACCATTTTGGCTGTGGCTATTGATCGAGTCAGTGATGTGACTGCTTATCCAGTTCCTTCTGCCTCTTCCTTACATGCCTACAACCAATTTTTTAATTAATTATGATAATAAACAGTGAACAGCCTCAAAACTAATAGAGTGCTTATGGTTTCTCCTAGAAAAGAGCAAAAAAAAAATTTTATCTGCTCTGTTAATGTAGCCTATGATTTTAATACTGGAAGCAACAATATTTTCTCTAGAATTGGAATTAAGTTGTGTCTATATGAGATTGGTGCTCTTTAAAAGCATACTTGGGGCTAAAATATCAAGGAATTCTCTACTTTCATGAAAGCTTTACAAATTCCTGGAGGTCATCTGAATACTCAAAAATAATGCATAATGTGACCCCATGAATCAAATAGGCCAAGCTCAGCACTTTTTATTAGCAGAAATATTCATGAATCTTTTATCCTCCTCCTTAGTCCACCAGCTCTTATTTTCACCCTCTTCTCTACTTAATGCAACATTTCGTAGGAATGCCAAGAAAAAGGAACCCAGCTTCAGGTTTAATTGCTAATATTTCTAAATTTAGCCAGCATAAAATCCATCTGAGGCTCCAAAGATTTTCCTTGTAATCTGCAGAACCTGAGTTTGAATCTAGCCCAAGAGAGCATCACAGCAAATAAATACCATCTGATCTCTACAGAAATCTGACAAGAGTTCAACTGTTTTCCACCTTGCTACGAGTATATCAGAGCTGATTTCCCAATGCAATGCTGTAAGGGAAAAAGTCAATTAAAATGCAACTGTCCCAATTTCAGTGAAAGTTACTGATCAGCAGGAATCTCTATACATTGTAGTTTTGTTTTTTTTTTTCTTTTGAATTAAGCAGGCCCGTATATTCTGTGATATTATGCTGGCTCGCTTTCTGACTCATGTAACCCTGGACAAGCAGCAGTGACTGTGAGCCAAATGACCCCAGTTTTCCATACAACAATATGGGAATTGCTGGACTGGGCCCATTCCTCCCATCTTTCTCACCTGCTTCTGTGACCGTTAGAGATACCACAGTGAAACTCTGCAATATTTGGCTGAAGGCACATAGATGGGACTGCCAGTTTTGTTATATGCCAGCATTTTGCCTATCAGTGTAGCCTAAATAGGATTAAGCTAGACAGAAAGGAACCAATTCTGGATGCTGGAAACCATCCAGATTTGGCTATCATTTCATTCCTTACTTTGGTCCGTGTAAGCGTCTCATGGAAGATTTCAAGTTTTAGCAGCCAAATAAAAAGGGAAGCATTTCCACCTCTCTTTCTCTAGTGTCACAGGTCTGACTCTGTAGGCAATCAGCCTCAGCAACTTGTCCCAACTCTTGCTAGCATCATGGAAACATAGACATTATCTGATTGAAGACCAGATTTGCACACTTCTATGCTGCAGCTATTAGCTTTAAATAGAAAGTTTTCAGTATTTCAGTGAGAAAACCTCAGATCCAACAATGATTCCACTTGGAGCGGCTCTTGCTCAAGATTACAAATTTTTGTTTGTCAGATCATTTTGCAACCAGCATTTGAAAAATTATAAGGTGGAAAAAACCTCTCATTTCCACTCAGTTCCGGCATTAAATGTCCATAAAGCACAGAGGAACCTCCTCAGTGAAGCACTTAAAGTATCGGGTCTTCCTAATCCAGTAAGATTAATTATCATGTATAAGTAAATAGAAATTGTTTTTAATTCATTTCCCATTTCCAGATGTAGGATGATTAGGCCTGCAAATTAGTTTGATCCAATACTGAATATTGAGACTGCATCAATAATTACTGAATAAAAAGCTAAGCTCTGGGGTTTGGGCTCCCCTGAACAGTTTGGATCAAGAGTTCCTTCACATTATGTTACAGACAACAGCTCTGCAAAACATTTGGCTCGGGTTCAGTTGCTCTGAGTCTAAGGCCAGGATAGACCTTCAGTTCATCTCCTTTCTAGCCCACACAATTATATTTCACTCACATATTTCTACGCTGAGCCCGGTGACATTAATTAAATGGGAACATTTCAGAAATCAAGAGGCAGAATTGTTGCCTGCTCTAGGCAGAGAGCAGGAGGGAGCAGCGAACCCGGCCCTTGCCATGGCAAAGAGCTGATAAAGGTGAGTGTGCCTGGGATTTGTCTCCTGTAGCTCTACATGTCTGTAAGGTAGATGTCTACATCTGATCTCATCATGCTCACACCCCGCTGCAGTCAGAGAAAAGGGCATGTCTAGCACTCAATTCACCTGCTCTGCCTACATCAGGATGAGACTCAGTGCCCCCTTTCCACGGAAGGGTGACTTCCTCAGGTGTGGACAGCTGTGATCCAGGTATCTGAGAGCCACACAAGGACACCCTCACCTTTCATGACCACAACACAAACCCTACAAAACAGAGCAGTTCCCAGGCCATTAAGGATCCGTGTTGGTTTAACCAAGCAAAGTTTCAGATTGTCATTCCCTCCTGATGCAGGGGAGCAATAAAGGTGGGATTTCTAGTTTAGGTTTGCATCTACTACAAAGGAGAGCTGCCTGTCATGCAACATTATCTTGAAGGTTAAGATGGGGCTGACTGCATTCTCTTGCTTTATGAAAGCGAGAATTGGTATTATTGTCCTTTCACTCTCATGAGAGACACTTAATTTTAAAAGAGGCCTTGAATTTTGTTAAACATTATCAGTTCCTATTTTGTTCTAGATTGATATGTAGATTAGGCAATGCCTGACACTCAAAATTAAATACAAATAACACAAAATAAGAATAAATTAAAAGACTGCAAGATGTCCTGGCTACCCTAGCTTTTGTCATAACATTCCTAGTATTACATGGCTAGAGATGTCGGTTAGGAGAATTCAGTTTGATCCCTATGGAAACGTGCTGCAGAGGAAAATAAACCATAGAAAATGTAAATTCAGGAATTAAAAGTCCTACGAACCATTGTCTTATGCTTATCTAGCCAGGACTAGGAAACACCCACTAGCGAAGTGCAATCTTTTCCAACATTTCATCTCAGCCATCATGTGTTTCAACTCTCTCCTGAATGAATAGCCTCTAGGAAGAGGCTGAGTGCAAAATTCACAGCACATAAATTAGCCTCTTTCTCCAGCTAGTGGGTTATTGAGAGGAGATTGGAATTGCTTTGTTACTCAAATGTATTTGACATTCTCTTTTGCCGTTTTTTTAAACTCTCTTGGCTACTCAATGTTTTGCCCTGAGTAGTTGTGATCCCTATTTAAAGGTGAATTGCTTTCCTTAAATCTAATAAATGAGCAACTTGGCTTGTGTGAGCAAATGTTGCAGTTTTCAGAAGAACTTGCATCCACACTGGTGATATTGCCATTTGAGAGCCAGAGCATGAGCAATCACACAAAATTAATGGAAAATTGGAACAAAAGAGGGGCAGGCAGGGTGAAAACGAATTCTTTAGAAAATCTGAATGTCTGTGGATTACTTAAGCTTAACTCTACACCTTCACATAGCCACAAGACATCCTGTAGCCCACAGGAGAGTCTCGACACGTTACATATTCAGCATGCAAGACATATTAAGAAACTCGATATTAGGTTTCCCACTGATTCCTGAGTGACTGGATGTGCAGTGGACTGTCTGCCTTTTCCCTTTTCCCAGCACGCCTGGATAGCTAGTTTTGCTGTCATCAGTTCAAACACATGCTGTATTTTCCCCTCTTTCTAAGCAAAACCCTTTCTCCCTCTCCCCCTCTCCATACATTACTCTTTCCTGTCTCTTGTTTCTCCAACGCGGTGATGCCTGCCAGGAATCAGAGAGATTCAGTGTGTGTATTGATAGACCTGGGAAAGGAGCACTTAGGACAGAATTGCCTGTTTTGGGCTCAAAACACGAGGTTTTCAAACTCTATGTTAGTCCCATGAAAAGCCAGGAATTAGGAGGAGCAGCAGAAAGCGTCCTGCATGTGCCAGTGTCTGTGTGTGTGTGCATGCTCTAACCTGGAGTAATACTGGTGATTAAATGGTCTTTAAATCAAAGCTGATAGATAAATAAGGGAACTGTTCCAAAACCAAGGGGGTTAAAAAACACTCCACATGCACCTGCTGGAGACGCTGTGCTGCTGGCTCTACATTTCAACTCTAACCTGTATTTGATATGGTGTTGTTGCAGCTGTGGGTTGGGGTGGTTTATTTAAGTGGCTCCAAATGCTTGTCAGTGTGGCAACCAGCTGAATACATAAAACAGGCTCTCCAAACCCTTTATGGCCCAGGGTCAGAGTAAATGGAATAATAAAATCCAAATGCTTTTGTCTCATTTTCCATCACCCAAGCCTTCCGCATAAATCTACAGCTTTGCAATGACCTTCGCATTCAGTGTCGGGGATGAGGCCGCAGGTCTGAGATACATTTGGTCTTCATCTTAGGTCTTTAAAAGCTTTTTCCAATTAATTTTAACTGACTTCCATAAGGATCAAGTACAGTTTCCTCCTCCCAGCCCCCTCACTCCACATCCCACCCCCTTTTTCTCCTGCCTGGCATCTTCAACCAGTTAATTGGGGGAACACTAGAGAATAAGACTATTGATCATATTAAATGTGGTAGCACCAACAAAAAAGACATTTACAAAATGAGTGATTTAGCAAATAGGAAGTGAGAGATTACTTTAAAGAGTTTTAATTTGATGTCTTCCTCGCTGCAGGGTGTCTGGTTTTCTCTGTTTCTCCAGTTGCCACATTATGCCTGTTCAGATGCCATCGTGGGGACCCACATGTTTACAAAGTGTAGGTCACCATGAAACTAAAATACGCATGTTTGGGTTTACTGAATCAAAAATCACCTTGACTGGAACTGCTGAGGGCTACTTCTTGCACCCTCCCCATCTGATCTACATTAGATGTAAAGTCACTTCTAGGTGTTTCGGTCACAGTGAACAGCAATTCAAACCTCTGTCAAAAGAAGTCCTCAGGACACCTCTAAGAACACACAGATTCCCCTCTCCAAATTCCCAACCAGGTTTTTAACAACCAGCTAATAAACTGGTGCCTAAAAAAGTGCTCATTCCTAGTTTTGCACTCA
This sequence comes from Oreocharis arfaki, assembly GCA_013398015.1. NCBI lineage: Eukaryota > Metazoa > Chordata > Aves > Passeriformes > Paramythiidae > Oreocharis > Oreocharis arfaki. The sequence goes on along the minus strand of VZRR01005155.1, from coordinate 182,919 downwards.
GTAAAGCTGGGCCAGGCTTTGAGAGCTGTAGTGAGCGTTAGGGGACACATTCACAGCAGAGTTTCCACGTTTATTGTGGCTCTGTTGACTTCTGTACAGCTGAACAGGTCTACAGGATTGGAAGGCTGGGCCCGTACTGTGCAGATGTGGTCCATAAAACCAACAGTCAGGTACCTCGCTACTGGGGACTTGGGCTCAATTAACTTGAGAAAAAACAAAGAAACAAAAACATCCATAAGGTAAGTACTTTCTCATGGCCTGCCCGAAGGAAAACAATGACTAAATGGCATGTCTGAGGAGGATCCATATTTCTTGAGTTTGCTGTCCAAAATTTTAAACATTTTAAAAATCAAGGAAGTTCTGATCACGTTGGCACAGCATTGGAAGTCCTGTCTCTCTAATCAAACCAAGTACTCCTACTTGATGCTTTATGAGATGTATGCATCATGAATTCAAACTTCTCTTTCAGCTCTAACAGAACATAAACAAAGTTTTAAAACACAAGTCTTAAAATAGTAAAATCCTTCAACCTTCATTACATGATAATATATGGGGAGACCTGATTGTGCTCTTAATGACAATGTGCATCAGTAACCACTGAAGTTCTTGGAGTTGTTTCCCTGCAATCTCTTGACAAAATACAACTTTTTAGTTGGAATCAGCTTCCTCAGTTTTTTCTTGCTTGGTGAAACTGCCCATCCAAACAACAAATAGGCCAGTAGCTCACGGAAGTTCAACCACTTGGTTTCCTGTGACATCAAAGGCTGTCCTTGGAGTCTCTGACATCCAAGAAGCTGGAAATACCATCTGAAGCTTTGCGTGTGAGCAGAGCATTGGCAGTGGCTCTCTGATGTGAACTCTCTGGTAGATCAGTACTGACCACAAGTTGGGGGTCTTTCCCTCAGTTGGTGCATTATGAGAGCCTCACATCTCTGACTATCTGTTTTTATCAAGCTTGAAGCATTTAAAAAGTTTTCTCTTTTAAATGTCTGAAATTTCCTGACAGATTCAGAATTGTCAAGAATTGACAGGCAGATGAGCAGAAATGCCCATCCAATGATGTAGGCAATGGGAGATCAGGTAAAAGCCACTCCTGTAAGAAACCAGGCTAAGAATAAAAGTTGTACTGTCCCTTCTTTTCTGCTCCAAAAATGAGAAGAAATCATGCACCTGACTATGGAATTTAGATAAGGAAAGGCAGAACCATTCCATCTTGGAGCCTGTGGTATTAAACACATACTAAAGGCTCACTTCTGTCTCCTGAAAACAGGATCTTTGTGTTAATTAATACGAATGTATGGATTAGAGACCCAACTGTTCCATCTCAACTCATGTTAAGTGAGCCCACGAATGTCCAGCCTTATATTTGTTATGCACCAAAACTATTTGTGGCTCTATCAAAAAGTCCCGAATAGACTTAATGTATGAAAAAAAAAAGCAAACCACCAAACCATAACAGGAAAAAAACAAACACAGAGCAAGTGTTTAGCCACTTAATTGATTTAAATATCTTCTAGCATGGCACAGGGCATTAGCACCCCCCAGCAGGGTGCCAGGGTGCGTGGCTGGGAGCTGGGCAGGCAGCAAGACAAACTGTGAATTTTCTCCCCGAGCAACACGATTACAGAAACAACTGCAAATAACTTTGTGCTGATCCCCAGCGATGCATTCAGCAGCCCCTAATCTTCCAAATGTCTGCTTATGTGATGGTATGAAAACTGTGGCAATCCTGCAGCCCTCACCTATGGAGACACATCTGGGCTTTTCTATCGATTCTTTATTTATGGGTTTCTGTTTGAAAAGCCAGTTAAATGAAGATCACTAATGCAACCCTGAGAATTCAAGAAGATGCTGAAACACTGTCAGAATGTACAAACAAGAGACACACTACACATATTTCCACCTGGATTTTTTAAAAGTGCTTTTTGGGCATGCACATTTATAAGAAAAGGAAACTGAGGCATGAGGTGAAACAATATGACCATGCCTTGTAGCAGGGGCAGAAATTTTATTCAGATCTCTTGCCTCAGTCCTCCACACGAGCTCCAGGAGCCTCCATGCCTTAGTTTCACATGTGAAACTTTAAAAGCTTTAATTGAGAGGCTGCATTTCCCCTGGAGTGGAATCAAATGAAACAAGCTAGACACTCAAGTAGGCTTACTGGTTTAATTTAAAAGCGAGGTGGACTGGTAGCAGAGAGCTCTCGGTCAGGGGTCATTTGTTGTGGAATATACTTCTCACCTTTGTGTTCCTCAGCGCTGGGCTCTGGCAAACTTAATGACATTTGGCATCTCCACCTGCTCCATCAGTTTATCCTTGAATTAGACAGCTCGGCCTGGAGTGGCTCGAGAGCTTATTTGGGGCTCGAGATTTATTATTTTTAGGGGATTTTCTAAAGAAATCATCAGCTTTTAATGTCAGATTAGTAGTAATAGTAGTAGCAGTAGGAGGAAGAAGTCCCCACAAAGTATAAGGGGGGAAAAACAAGTGTAATAGATGAAGTAGTTTGCCTGGAGGAATGACGTTAATTTGGACCACTCAGCTTTACCCTGGCATCTGCTTTGTGATTATACAAAAATAGGAATTTCACAGGGTCTTGATCCAGGACGTGAAGCTGACTTCATTCCTATTTAAGTCTGAGGATTTCAGACCAAACATCTGTTTGAAACTTGAGATGAAATTCACATGATTTGGACACAAAGCCATGAGTCAATTAGATGTCCAGCATGCGTGGTCAATATCCTTGGCTCGGATCCTCTGAAAAATTAGCACGTAAGTAATTTTATACACAGAAGAAGGCCCAGTACGTTCAATGGGATTACTCTGAGCTGTTCAGCTTTTTTCCCAGGGTGGGGTTCTCAGTTGGAACCAAGCCGCAAACCACATCAAGCTCATAGAGTTCTCGCACAGATATTTTGCACTTCTGAAACCAGAATAATTTTCTCTTCGAGGCTCTGATATCACCACTCAGCAGCAGGGACACTCCTGATGGACATTTTGGACTCCTCAGAAGCAAAGATGGGCTGAGAGGTGCCAAATATCCCAACCGGCACTACTCTGTTTGCACCCCACATAATCCCTTAATAAAATCCCCAACAAGGGATGCCCAAAGCACGTTGCTATTGAAGCTGAATTTCTTCCAAAATTAATGTTGTTTTCCCCAAAAGCCTTTAAATATTGTCAATATATGTAATATACAGCTTTTTCCATGGCATCAAAGTCTTTTCACAGAGCGATTTCTTCCACTTTGCCCCTTCTGTTATCAGGAATGCAGTCCCAATTGGTTTCCAGAGGGTGACCTGATCATCTCCATGAGCTATGGGGATGTTGGGAGAGGAGGACTACCCTCTTAAATTACAAATTCTTGTCGGACTCAGTGGGTGAGAGACCCACGTGCCCTCATCTGGTCACAGAGCACAGCACACTGGCACATTAGCTTCTGAAGCTGCCTTTTCAGTGCTGACCTTTATATTAATGCTAATAGGGTTTGGAGAAATAAAATGTAAATTTGTCTCTAAATGGATTAGTCTAGGCTGGGGGTGGGAAAGAAGGGTGCAGGAGGGGGTATTGCTTGGAGCATTTGCACTAAAATTAAAACATTTATGTTCCAACACTTAATTTTATTAGTGGCACACTGAAGTTGCCTGAATGCGTAATACATCTCTCAAGTCCACTCTGCTCTCGGGCTCTAAGTGTGTGGGCATGCCAGTTACGCACTGTATTTACCTCATCCACGGCCTTTTCCTCTCACATTTTGTCACCGTGGATGTTTGTTGGTTGTCGCATCCCAAATTCACCAGGGAAGGAAATAAACAGTCTTCAGTTCTGCTCTGGAACCATAAAACTGCAATCTGAGCCCAAAATAAACCTTGTTCTTTTATTTTTGGGGTATCTGCACTACAGTGTGGGTGCCCACTTCACATCAGCGGTGTGTTTACACACAGGAATTGGGTAATAAGGTTAATTGGTGCTTACCAGTGCTTTATGTTAGAGGAGATGTTAAGAAAGGTGAGTAAGCAGCAGTATTTGCACCTTTTACATAGGGAAATTGAGCCATGATTGGCAAAGATTGGTTGCAGTGTCTGTGAAGGAAGAGTGAAGAGGGCAATATTAACCCAACAAAGCACAGTTTAGCATTTGTTAAACCATTAAAGCACCTTCTTGCTCTGCTTGAGCCCCAAGAGCTGAGTCTCCACAAGCAAACTTAGGAGGGTTGGGAGTTTATTTAGATATTGGTGATAAATGCCTCTTCAGTAGGAAAAGTCTGGGGCTCTCTCACAGGGTGCAATTTTTTCTTTCTTTTTACAAAATAATTATCGGTGGGAACTGTTACAGTTTCATCAAGTTCAAAACATTTTCATAGGAGTAGATCAGCTGTGGCAAAAAAACTTGGTGAGAAGTTATGATATCTCATTTCACCAACATCGAAACATTTCTGTCAATTTCACGTAAATGTTAATATTAAAATATGAATTTTCATGTTCCGTGTTTATATATTTTCCTTAAATTGGCACCTAACTGGTTTTTAATGTTTTAATACTGTGCACATTTTTCAGAGCACCTTTTTTTTTTTTTTTTTTTTGGCTTGGAAAAGATAAAAATTCCAGCTATTCATTCTGACAGGGACCCAGGTTTTCCGAAATGTCAGCATTTCTTTGGAATAGAACCGCTGGGCTGGAGCCAGGTCTAAGCCCTTCTTATTGCAAATGAGGCCATATTCATTAGACATCCAGCCATGGCACACTTATCTTACATGAACATATATCTCCAGCATCGTGGCTGGGCCGAGGCAAGGATCAGAATTGGCACACGGGGCTGACGTAGATTCATTCCTAATGAAACACTTCTTCGTAAAAGTGATTAGGCCAGCAACGTGCCAGAAAAATTACTCTAAAATCTATTGTTTTCAGGGAAGATCTTGTCTCTGGAGTTGTATCTAAAGCCACTCACAGGATTCTGTATGCTGACAGACTCCTATAGAATGACACAAAGCCTTTCTTTCTATATAAAGTCCTGTAGGATTTTTCCATAGCTAGGTAGCCCCCAGGTTAAATTAATCAAGTGATTCAGCACAGAAACAGGCAAAAGTCAGGCTAGGGGAGCTGGAGGATGAAGGAGAGCAGCAGTATTTGGGCTCCTTGTGGCTGCCTTGTGGCAGCTGAGGTTGGTAGCTGTGCGTTAGATACGGCTCAAAACATGATGCAGATGTGGAGTGCTGAGGTGCTGTATACACACACAGGGTCCTGTAAGGTGAAAAAAGAGAGGGAAAGAGCAGATCATTCAGTAGTTGAAAAGTATCTGATTGCCTAATGTAAACTGTGATTAGTGGCTCGGTGCCTGGACAGTGAGTACTTTGCGGGCCCCCAAATCCAGTCCCCAAATCAGCGTGTGTGCTGCCAATCTGTCAGGCAGCCCAGCTGTAACACTTTCTGGCATTGCAATGTCTTCAGCTGGTTTGTGTCAGAGTCGGCCAGTGCGGGGGGAGGTTTTCCAGAAGTTGGCTATTGAGTGTCTGTCTGCCTGGATCAAGGGTGTTGCCAATTTGACATCCCAGCAAGGGGCCACCACATCTGGCCGCAGAGCCATTAGGAAAAGAGAAAGGTAGGGGGGTGCCTGGGAGGGGGCAGTCCTGCAGGATTCAGAGCTGGGAGATACCCCCAAAAACAGCAAAGGCCACGGGTCTGAAAACACAAGACTTCTGGAGAAAGTTGAGACCACTGCATGGAGAAAGGTTTTGAAGTGCTCAGAGCACAGCCTAAAATTCACAAGTGGCATTAAACTCCCGAATCAAATTGGGTCTGAAAGCCCTAAGCATGCAGGCCTCTCGCTGAGCCTTTTCCTCCCTGTTACAAATTGATATTTTATTAGCTCAAAGCCAGATGCTTCCCCTTAAAACAGATCAATCTCCAGTTCATCGTATCACCAGAGACTGAGCGAGGCGAGGGGTAGCAGCCGTGCCAAACACATGTGAAGTGAACAAACCCCCAGGTACTGTGGGAGGAGAAGCGAAGAGAGGAAACAAACATTTTTCTTTTTTCTCTCTCTCCTTTTTTTTTTTTTAAATAAAGCACCAGTCTGTTTTTTGTGATACCTTCAATTTTTTTCAGTGGAGAGGAAGTTTGCTCAAAGTCCATACAGCAACCGTGGCAGGGACACAGAGATGGTTACTGCTGCACAAACCACAGCAGTGCCAAAGGATAAAGCTGTTCCCATGCAAGGGACAAGGCAAGGATGCAATGGGCCGCAGCAGAGAAGAAGAGAGCCTGGAAAAGGATTCTTCAAGAGGATCTTGAATCAAGGGTTAATTGTTTCCAAATGACCACTGTGTGGGAGACTATTATGGGATGGGACCCATTCAGGATTGGTTTAAAGCTGCTGGTTAGGTACCTTAAAAGAGGGCTAAGCAGCAGCAGCTGTTTTACATTTAAAGTGACTGAAGTGAGTAGTGAATTACTGTGGGAGACAAATGAGCCCATGACATGATTGGACCTGGGACGGCTCTCCCAAGTGGCCACTTGTTTCATGAGAACTCCCACCCCCAGGCTCTGCATTTGAGTATCAAAGGCACAAATAGCACCAATTAATTCAGATTAGCCCAAGAGAGAGCAAGCAGCCAGGTTAGCTGCCTCTTTACAGATGCAAGAACCCCCGTTGCTGTCATCTCTCCTGTCTTCGGGGTGCCCCTCTCCACTCTCAGATTCTCATCTTGTTATCCTAGATTGTTTCTTGAGGAACTCATGGGGAGCATGGGCATTAAGTTAGAAGCCTGCAAGGCAAGAGGAGCTGTCTTGGTGTAAACTGTCCCCTAGATATACGAGTTACTAACGAGGCAGTGTGCTGTGGGCCTTGTGCTTTGTGCCCAGCAGTTCAGGGCCCTGACACAATTCACTTTAGTGTATCCTAATAAGCACATAGTCAGATTCAGCTTTTCTTGGGGATAAGCATGAAGAAAATATAAGATTGATCAGAACTAGGAGTCTACAGCTGGGAGAAACTGTCTGGATGATGTTTTACCAATCAGATTTCAAGCCAAATTCCAGTTTCTGACAGCTTTGCCAGACATGCAGGACTATCTGCCTACCTTTCTCTTCTTTTTTTTTTTTTTTTCCTTTGTTATTATTCTATCTCATCCTCAATTTGTAATATAAAAACTTTTATTCCCACTGCTAACATGCAGCTGCAAAGTGCCCAGAGCCATCTGAGCACCTGCTTTGGGATTCAGTGTTCAGGTTGGTGACTTCCAGGCGATACCAGGGGCTTGCATCAGCTTTCCCAGAATTGAGAGGAAGAAACAGTCCTGCGTGCTATTTACCAACCTGCATTAGTCAAAATACTGCATTTTAAAGCCCCTTAAGTTGTTATACATCATCATATAAGTCATTACAAAATAGTGAGTATGAATTCCTAAGAATTATGTTGACATGGAAATTGTCAGCAGAAGTGCTGGAAATTTACATCTCCTCATATATCTGTACTCCTATCCTCCATAGAAATTAACATATTATAACACTAATATTTCAAGGTAATGTTTTCTCATGAGGATGCCATATTTTATCAGTTAATATCATCTGCGTAAAAACTATTCAATTACAGTATCAAGCAACGTGTGATTAATACTAATATCACTAATGTAATGGCAACTTTGTGAGGTGTCATCATAGCTGTTCAGGCAGCTGAAGATGGCAGGGGGAAAAAAAATCATTCTTTTTAATTAAAAAAAGAAAAGTTCGATATCTATGAAGATGAATGGCCAGTGATATCTGGAGTGTTGTCCTACCCTGCCTAGAGAGTGGAAGTTGGGCCACAGATCTTAGTGGGACAAGGATTACACTCCACAACCTTCATGCCAATGTGTTCAGCCTTGAGCTTCATCCCTTATATCCCTACATTATTAAAGGCAAGCATGGGAGGAACTCAAGTTTTTTACCCAAGAAGAAAGAAAACCACTCCTGAAATTTATATTTTATTATCATTTCAGTGGTGCTATTGAAAAGTCCTTGGGTGGTCATTTCTCTCTGCTTTTACCTACACACGGAAGAGCACACTGCAGGAATGAGGGACCCAGGGCAGAAAACTGTATTACTGCAAGGATTATCAATGTATGAGGAAACCTAAGATGGAACCTGTCTCACCCAGGAAACACAATATTTTTTTAAACAGCAATAACCCTGCTTTGTCCCTCTGGATCCTGAGTCCCCTGAAGGACAGGGTTCTCAAGAGGAAGAATCTTAGAGGAGGTCTCAAAAGGCACAGAAATGAAAAAAAAGACATGATATCATCAACTGTTCACACAGCTAAAGCTTCCAAAATTGAGAATGCCTGTAACACACCATTGCAGATAGAATAGCTCCCTTTCTCCCTTAACCTGCAGATTTGTTGCCAAAGCTGAGTAGTTCTGTAATGAATAATTTATTCCAAATCATTTCCCTCTTCAGGAATTGTCAGAAGGGGATCATGAATTTTTTTACACGTGTATGTTGTGCATACCACTGACACTGTCCAAGGGAGTCATAGGAAAGCCGTGGGACTTGTATCTCACGTGAGCCAAGTTTTCCAAGCTTTTTCCCAGCCTTTTGCCCAAGGGTGAATTCCAGTCTATTCACATAGATATGCCATATCATCGAGTGAATCCTTTTGGGTCTGTAGCTCACCCACATGCATATTCACAATCTCAAATTCAAGCTGTCTTTGCAAGATGCTTAGGTCACATGGGCCATATCTGTTCCCAAGCTGAAAATGGGTGATTTGGAATCAACTTCCCAAACCTGCCCCCACATCCAAAATCCTCTTCCCACAGAAAAATCTCTGTCGCGCTCCTGAAGCTCACTCTTCCAGCCGTGCTCCAGTTCATGTACATCTAGGAGAGGATTCACGGGAAGTGCTGAAAAACCTGGCCCAAGTGAATTGGTTTGAGTGTTAGGATAGTACAAAACCCAGTTTTGGCAGCATTCCCCTAATTTATTTCACCAATTTAGGCAGATTTTACAAAGGCAGCTAAGCACAAAATGAAAAGGGGACTCTAACAATTCTGAATTGTAAACACATTTTGAGCAGATTGTGCAAAGCAATTCAACTAAAATTAGATTATGAAAAGTACACTAAGTAAAACTGTATTATGGCAATGTTATGAAATTAATTAATCTAAGAAGCAGCATTGCCACCAGCATGTGCTGGCCCTGTAAGCTCCTGAGTGCATTTGTTCCACTCTCAGCCTTCCACTCTTCATTCCAGCTGAAGTTAACACGAGTCAGAGACGTGACATTTCTAGGTCTGTGACCCCAGTGAATATTGTGACCTATTACAGTTTTCCGTTTGATCCTTAATTTGAGCCTGGTCAGTGACACTTGCATCCACTAAGAATTGCTCTGGTGACCACAGAGTGACAGCTAGTTACAGCCAGTACAGCGTTTCTTTAATGGGTTTAGTTACCAGGGTGGGTTCTTGCACAGCTAAACCAATAAATAACGTATTTTCAATTAATAGACAAATCTTAGAAGGATTTGTACAGTATGTAGGACTAAGTGAAGAAACACATTATAATTATATGGTAATTTGTTAAAATGATCATTAATACTTCTGATGTTAATTATCTAATGGCAGAAAATTACTGAGGGTAAAAGTAATTTGCCCTTTGTAATTGCTTATTAGGTTGTAGGATAATCATTTTGTTTTCTTTGCATAGCATTATTTATTGCCTTTTTCTTCTGACAGTAGCTGAAGTGTGTGTGGGGTCAGAAGTTATTGCATACTTTTCCGAAGAAACAAGACCACATTTTTGGGTGAAGATCAACAGAGGACATCAACCATGACTGCTACATAGAGTCCTCACTTTTAAAAACTTCGGAAAGAACACAATACAAAGTGAAAATTATACTTTTGATTATAGACTATTTGCACATAATTATAAAAAATAACCATTTACAAGTGGTTCCTCTGTCGCGCAAGGAACCACACTTAGTGGTTGTACTTAGTGCACTTGTACTCCTGGGTCTGCCAGGGATTTGCTGTATGACTTTGGGTGAGATACATGACATTTATCTGCAGTTCATCACAGCTGTGTACGTGACTTCCGAAAAAAGAGCTTCCGTGCCAAAAATTATTATGGATTTCACCTCTGTTCATTTTTCCCACCTTAAGGGTGAGTAAATGATTCCTCAAATGCAGGGGCAGAGATTCACCTCTTCCCTGATGTTAATCAAGAGTAAATTTTAAAGGCATATTTTTTTCTGAGAAACGTATTCCCAGAACATGTGTTAAACTCTGAATAACTTATTGGGAGCACAGAAAGAAAAAGTTAGAATCTTTTGGTTTAATATTCTTGAAACAAATAATTTCATTTTTTTGTTTCAGAAGGATATTTTCAGAACAAAGTCAAGCTTACATTTTAAAAGTTTAAAATAATAATAATAAGTTTCAAGTAAATGAAACATTTTATGTAATGCATAGGGGTTTTTCCAGATTCAATTTCAGTCAGAAAACTGAAATTTCTCTTCAATTTCTTTTCTTTCTATTTTTCAAAAAGCAAACAGAAAAAAAAAATTGAAAAAAAATTAGGAAAAAAATAAGTTAGCTTGCTCTTTTGCATATATCGTGTATTCCCTAAAAAGCACTGACATTTTAAAATGCATCCCCAGATGGCTTCTCACAAACCACACAGAATCAGAGGTGAAGAGGGCAGGGCAGAACCCAAAGTAGGGAAGAATCTGAAGCAGTGGGACTTCGGGGTAAAGGAAGCAAATGGGGGAGGAATTAGAGGCAATGGGACTACTGGGAAAGAGGGGGCCCCAGAGTAAACTTCCCCTCACATAACTTACATATGCCTGTAAACCACATTGCTGACGAATCACAGCTTTTATAGATAATCTGTGGGTGATACATAGGAAAATATGGTATTCATCAAATCCCGATCAGGAACAATCCCACTGAAGTCCATGGGATTGCACAGGCACGAGCCAGATGTGAGGGAAGGAAGAGTCAGAATCAGGCCCACTGCACATGCACACGGGCTGCCAAGCATGCAGTGTTTTGATATCAGTTTGGGAAAGGTTCCTCCACTTAAACCTGGAGTTCAAGCTGACTTAATGAGACCTGTAAATATGGAAGTTGTCATCAGTAAAGCTCAGTTAGCATGTTCCCAGGTGAAAACTGATGTCTTGTGAGGGCTAGGGATGAATTTCTATCCGGCAAAGCATCACACGTTTGCCATCATGACAGCAGATTTTCTTGCAGAATGATGCCCAAATGCAAGTGATTACATGGGGCCATTCACACATAATCACAGAGTAGATGTAGCAGAGATGGGTGTCAGCCAGCCTCCGGATCCAAGCACATTTGGATGGAAGAGAAGTTCAGATCTTGATCCAAACTTTGTTGTTCAGACCTGCCTCTCGCTGTCAGGAGGTGGCTTCTGGCCAAATCCATCTTCCATGAGTGATCTCACTTCACCAAACAACAGGTGGGATGTCCATTTAACTTAACTGGCTGGAAAAAAAAAATCCTCATCTTTAAGTAGATGCTATTTTTGGTGGTCTTTAATAGGCGCGCGAGGGGAATAGGAAGATAATTAGCCCTTTTACGCCACTTCTCCCCATACACCTCAGTTTTCAAGCTTGCTCCCTTTTTCTGTGGCGATTCCCCCACTCACTGTTCAGGGGGATGTTGACAGTCTCCTTTTTGGATGCTCAGCCTTCTGGAAGGCTTTGCTCTCTGCAGGCGGAGCTGTCTGGCACACAGCCATTGACAGTGAGCTGGAGTTTGCTCTGAAGTCCCAGTGCAATCATGCACTGTCTGCTGCCTGCTGCTCCGCAGTGCTGCAGGAGCTTAAAAAAGGCTCCTCTGGTCCTGTCAAAAAGACAACCGAATTATTAAAGCAGCAGCTCTTCAGGTGTTCAGAAGGACTGTGGAAACTGGGGGCAGAAACTGATGGCAAAGAATGATCTGCCCCTTACGCTAAAATGCAGTGGAGTAGGAGAGATGTGGATGTTGCAGGAGAAACAAGGCCAAATATTGCTCTCTGAATGGTGTCACTAAAATATTTGAGAGGATTGAGGTGCCTCATATTCCTTGCATGGTCCAAATTTTAAAAATATCCACTCCTAGCCTCTGTTTAGACTCTCTCTTTCCCACACACCCAGGAAAATGTGGTAATCCTTGGAGAGATCCACATTAAATTAAAACAGCGTGCAAGGATCTGTTTTCCCAGTTCTACCCCATGAGATGGAAGCAATGGCAGCATCCATAAACAGCAACTTGAAAATCATCTGACACCTATGGACCCCCAAGGCTCTCTGGTGAGGTACAGAGCCTCATATGAGAGCAAAGTTAATGTGTGACTTGTTGATGGCAGAGCGAGGAGAGGGACAAAGGTCTCTTGCCCATGTGCCTGTCCGCCTCTCCCCCCATTTCTGTATAACTCAGAACATAATAATATTTGCTTGTTATTAAGCATTAACATCTTAACCTTAGCAGCCTCATTCCCTACTCACTTCTGAACGCTCTGTACTATATTATATTCCTATACTAATTCTGTATTTTTTGAAATATCATCATTTTCAAGTGATTGCTTTTTTAACTAACCAGTTTCTGAACTCTAAGACTTTTTATGTGGAAGACAGCCAACCTTCATCTTTCCAGAAGTCAGGCCCTAAACTAAGAACCAAAACCACAAACCAGCCCTGAAATCTTTGGCTTACTCCATCCCTAGGCATGTCGCTGCCTAGAAAAGGCTTAGTCACAGCAATTTCTAGATTGCTAAACTTCCCACCATGTAGTTTCTTGGCTAAGGCAGCAGAACTCTCATGTTAACAACTTATGGAGCACTTCTCTGTCTATACGGGAGCATCCTCTTTAAGGTGGTGACATAACCATACACTCAGCTGCTTTATTTTGGGGGGGGAGGGTGGGTTGGAGAGGGCTCTTTTCATTTCTGCTCTTCACAAATGCTTTCCTTCAACCCTCGCAGCTTCTACAGCCCCCCTGCACTGCCCTGCCTGACTCTGAGCATCCTATTAACCCAGCAGCTTGGCTTAAAAGACAGCAAGTCAGCATTTTGCTTGCAAGATGTATTATTTTATTAATAAGAAATATAAACTCTTGCAACCCTGCAGTAGGAAAAAGGGTAGAGAAAGCCAACTAAGTCGACAAGAAGCACTTTTTCCCCCTCTCCAGACAAGCTTGCTAGGACACAAGGCAACATATTCCCACATTATCCAGCAGCTCTCTGAATGAATACTTTCCTCCCTGTGACAGAACGTAAACTGCTTTAGCCTCACTCTCCTCCTGACAGACCTTCTAATTATCTCAGCTGTTTACAGCGCTCAGGCCCTCTGCTACCAATTTCTCCATTATTCTGACAGTCAACAAACTAGACCTATTAGAGCACAGCACAGTTCTTGCCCAAGGCAGGAACTTTGTGAGACCACAAATCGTCTCGGTATTAAAAGTCGGTGCATAAGAACTGCCCTCAGCTTTAGCGCTAAATTGCTGGTTTGGAGACATTCATTGCTGTATATTGTATTTCCACTATATTCCACTTTAATAGACTTCGTGCTGAAGTGTGTAAGAAGAGTTTTAAAGCCTGAGGTGGCAAGTAGACCTTTTTTTTATTTTTCTTTTTTTACCATTTTATATATTTTTCCATCTTTTTTGTTTGTCACCTTATATTGCAAGGTTGGCTCACATACATAAAACAACATTGCAGTCATGCAAGAATATCTAACAGTTAGTGGAAGGCACAGATTTTACCATTAGAAGTTCAACAGCAAGTTGGGCAATATTGTATTTGGGCAATACAAGATCTGTTATTCTTTGATTTGTACAGGGTCTCAGATTTAGGATTATTTCTTTCGTGCTTTGGAATATTTTCTTTTCCTATTTGGCAAAGCTAACTTGGCTTTGTTCTTCTAATCTTCTGGTATCAGAGTAGTTAGGGCCCACTAAGAATAATAGTTAGAGAGGGAGATTACAGTTTCTATTAATAATTTGAATCCATTTGTTTTAGCAATGTTTATTCAAGGTTCAGAAAGCTCTCAGAAAATTGTGTTTATTAATTAGCGTACACAACACTCTATAAAGTATTTATGTATGGCCTATCTCCAGATTTGTCTTAGTTTGAGTTAGTACAGACCCAGGATTTCTTTTAAACAAATACATAGCAACCATCTGATTCAGGCATCTTTGTATCTGAAACCTGGACTAATTTTCAATATTGTCTTAAATTCAAGGTGTCTGCAGGTTCATACCAGCTTCCAATCTCCCAGGTTACCTACCAAGGTGTAGAAATAATTCCAGATGCCTAAGAAACGTGTTATTATCAAGCTGATATTAATGACTATTGCCACCAATTAGCCCAAAATGCAAAAGCTCCAACTATATTTTCCTGAGCCATTCAATTGATCCTAACACAGCTAGGAATACTCTCACAGTAAATTTCATTCAGCCTTCTATTTGCCAAGCAAAAGTGGTTACATTTATGAAAAATTAAAGCTTGTAAATTGAAAAAAATCTTTTACAGACCAATCCAAAGAGAAAATATGTAGAATGTACATACACATCATTTTATCTAAGCAGCGTGTTGGAAGGAGCGTGTGCTTTCACTGAACTGTGTTACCTCTACGTGCTGGAAGGCTGGAATATAAAATGACATGTTATATTAGATTCTACTGAATTTGAATTCTTCCTTCGAGGCATTTATAGAGAAATAAAATATTTTCCAATGCAGACTCTTTGAAAAGTGACATTTCTTCCAGCAATAACTTCCTGTAGACAACTTCCAGTTTAGTGACACAGGGCTGGGTGAATTGTCACCTAGTCAATCACATGAGATCGTGTACTAGACATGGACATCATGGAACAGCAGAGGAAAGGCCTTAGCACAGGATTTGTGGTGAAGACTCTTGCATTCCTGTGAGATCAGTGTCAGTACTAAGGCAAATCTAACTCAAAAGCTGACCACTTAGTAGCTTTAAACTGTTCAAAGTTCTTAAGTTCTTCCAAACATGGCTTTGAAAGAGAAATGTGTTTGTGTTGTGCCGTGGTTTCACATTTCATCTTTCAGGATGTACTAATTTGGACAAATACTTCTGTGACTTAGTCAAACAAAAACCAAATTGTCAGGCCACAGTGCTCTAAACACAGATAACTTCAGGAGAGCTGTCTGAGATTTGAAGTTTTGTTACTGAGATTAGGAGCAGCTCTAATGATTTCCACAGAACTTGTATGAAATGTAAATTAGCAGAGTCTAGAGTCATTTGTCATCCTTCCAAATCTGTTTCCAAAACTTGACTTTCAGTTCAGAAGAAGGGCATGTCCCTGGGTCAAAGCCATGCTGAAAGCGATTGGGCCCTAGATGGCACTTCTAATTGGCTTTGGATCAAATTGTCCAGCGGGATACCCTGGATTTCTGCCTGCCAGAGGACTTCTTCTCTGCACAGAAGACTCATGTCCACAGTCTTAACCATGTCTGGAGTAACTCTAAGGTAACAATGGTATTTTTCTTTACCCCAACAGAAAATACAGGTTTCGGCTCTCAGAACCAAGAGGGAATCAGAATGCAGAATGAAGATGTCAGAACTCCTTGGACCATGATGGATGGAACCGGTGTCATACCATGGGAAATAAATATAATCGTTGAACTTTAACATGAAAGCAAAAAAGATTGGTTAATATAGTTTTGGGGGGCCTGTATGTAAATAAATGTATTAAACTATATTTAAAATAGTCTATCAGATGTACTTTCATGTTTGCTTATTTTTTAATCTAAAGAAACCCATGTTGACGGGGCATAAAAGCCATAATTTAGGTTGACCTTAGTGAATTAATTTACTGGTAACTATTTTCAAAGTATGTCTTAAGTAAATAACACATGAAGTAATTGAAAGAGAATTTCAGGCTTGCAACCACAACTATTTGTAGTGTAGACCTAAGTCTAAGCTTTGGGTTCATCCAATTATGGTATCAAATCGTTGCCATGTATACGATCAGCCCCAAGCGTGTGGGATGGCAGTCAACACATCAGCCAGAATATTTGTAGGCAAGTCATTATGCACTGCAATCTTTTCAGCTCTCAAAAACTAAGCAAGAATTGTTTGCAAATCTTGGCAAAACAGGCAAGCTGCTTAGTAACATGGTTTGGATATTGAGGATACAATGAGCCTTCCTCTGAGAGCTTGCAGAGCATCAGGGAAGTGTTGCCGTTGGAGGCTGTTTCAGACACAGCCTGTCTTAATTCTTGGTCAAGCCTCTGTGGCACTTTTCACATCTAAAATATTAGTTTTGGTCACCTAGCCAGTACAGTATTCAGAAAAGTGTAGTTTTTCTATCTAAAATTGCTGCTCCAAAATATAACTGGAAAATATATTAATTCTTCCCTATTTCATGCCCCAGACTACTGAGACACAGTCTTGGCTTTATGATTTCTGGTCTGGACCCCTCTCTAGCCCCAAAATTAATTAAACCAAACCAGTGGGATAGTCTTAAATTCATATTGGCTTCTGGAAAGAAAAAAAGTAACCCTTGTCTATTATGGGAGACTGGCAGCAACAGATTGCATATTTAGGGAGCCTTGTTCCTGGTCGTTTCTGCAGCTTTCATTAAAAAGATATGCATGCTAATCGTGGAAATGGGAGGCAACCTAGAAAAGAGATGTAGTATTATGAGAGGCTGGGACATTGTATTTGTGCATACAGCAGGGAAAACTATATTGAAATTAGTGCTAAAAACAGCCCAAGAGCGATGTGGGGAACGACGAGGAGGAAAATCCAGAGCCAGAGCATCGTAAGGGGAGCGGCGGAGTTGGAGTCAGAGATGCAGAAAGGAGAACAGGTGAGGGTCAGAAAGATAGAAAGGAGAGAGCAGCACTGGGAGAAGACATGAGAAATTAGATCAGAATCTAAAAGCACTCAGGAGAGCAGGGAAAAAGGCAGAAATTAGAACAGGAGCTAAGAGGAGAGCCGAAGAGGCAATAAAAACTCAAGGAGGAGAAAGAAAAACTGCAAAATGAAGAGAGGAGGACAGAAAAAAAAGGGCAGGAGATAAATATGAGGCAGTATAAAAGGGCCTTGATCTCCAGTTTGTAAAGATGACGTGATCTGTGGTGTGAAAGAAAAGAAATACTTTGCATTTTTTTAAATGGCCATGAAGAGAGGACCAGGCTACGTCTCAGAAATCAATATCGCATTTTATGCCTGCTACACCCTTCACGAAGAATCAAGACAACATTGATTCAAGTAAGTAATATTTCATTGAAAAACTGATCTTTGATTGCATAGCTGCAAGGGACTGGCTCTGAAAATCCCTCGGTGGTGTCTGTGCTGAACAGGTGTCATTTTCAGGATTGTGTTAGAAGTGATGTGGCTTCATTCCCGGTCCGCGGAACACGTGGAGAGCAGAGGACACGTCACTTTAGTCTTTGAGAGCAGATGATGCTGCATCAGAAGGGCTGGCCTGCTCTCTAGGGTCATTAGTCTGTGTCTGTTAGTCTGTGGTGAGCAGCCTGAAAGGTTTGCTTTGTGGCTGTATTCATTTCAAGCGGTGAAACGATTATTTTAAGATAATTAGAAAAGCCTTAGACCGATATTTTAAATCTGCTTTCCTGATCAATTGTAGCAGTGCTAGAGCTGGTGTGCAGTCATGAGGCACAGGACCATTTCCCCAGACTGCAAGGCCAGGCTCCTGTAATGGAATTAACTGTTTCTGAGACGTTTTTTCCCAGTATTTGAGAATGTAAAATCTCCCCTTGATTTTATTTCTCTGGCCACTAATTCCCTCAGGAAAAGAGATTCACTGTTTTGCTAGCAGAACTTGATGTGTTTCAGCTTCTTTGTACCATGAAGGGTGACAGTGAAGCAATTTATGGCAAAACCTGTGTAGGAATTCCCTTTTGGAAAATCACTTTCTCATCTTGATAAAATCAAAATGTGGGTGAAAGGCTATGCTGAGGGAGAGGGGGGCACAGAAGATTTTTGGATATAAACTTCAATGTATTTCGTTGAAAACTGGCTTGTCCCAATCAGGATATTTAGCCATTTGAATTAAGCTGGAGTAATAATGCTGCATAAACTTCCCACATAGGCATGTCACACAACTCAGGGACACTGCAGGAGATTTATTTCTGCCTTTTTCCTTGGTCGTTTCTGAGAAATGTAGCCTCAAAATTCTCACTTAGAAATCCTAGTGGCAATTTACCCCAGGAAACCTGAATTGCAGGATTTTATTGTCACAGAATGAAATTATTTGGGCCACCTCAGAAAAGCTAAACTAGGAAATTCTGTTTCGACAAAATCAAAATATTTTGTTTCAATTGAAAATGCATAAACAAAATATTTCCACAACTTTTCAAACTGCATTTGAGGAAACAAGGACTCCACATCCCACCCGTGGATGAAGGCAGATGTTGAGATCCTGACTGTTGTTCCATAAACCAGCTCCTGTGTTAACTCAGTTCTCCATTGGTGCAGTACCTCAGAATTGCAACTGAAAACTCATTTTGAGAATCAAGGAAACAAAACCGCAACTTGAGAGGCTGACAGATGAGGTCTGTGTACCTGCTTTTGAGGATAAGCCTTTGTTCAGGAGTGTCTGATAGTCCTACCTCCAAAAAAGCTGGTCTAATGGAAGACAAGCAGAGTCTTAGCCTTTGCAGGAGACTTTGACACTTATTTTGGGAAGCTCTTCGGAATGCAACACACAAGCAAAGCTGAGGCAGTGAGTTACAGTATGGCCACAGGAGCCACTAATAATTAGTCTAGACTCTGAACATTTATCACCGTGGTCAAGAGAGAAATGTGATATTGGAGAACATATTATTGTGACCAACACCAGTTTGACTCTGGTGGTGTGAGGAGGATGGTGGGGAAGGTTCACTGTAGTTAGGCGGCGATGCCCAGCCAGGGGCTTAGGAAAGGAAAGCTCCTCGTGCTTGTGCAATTTCAGCCAGCAAAGGCTGCAAAGAGCTTCCAGGGAGGAGTCCTGGAGTTCCCTTGTCTCAGTAGACAACAGTGACCACTCTGAGGAAACCTGGCTTCTCAGCAGCAGGGAATCCTGAACCACCACCTCCTTGTGATAAACTTTTCCTCCCAGGTCCGGAATACCCAAAGGACTTTTCAAGTTCATGTATCAGGAGATAGTCTATCAGAGAGCAGTGTCTCTTTCAATACATCACCGCACAGGACAGTGGGGTTTTGCTTTTCAAGCAAAATCTTGAGCTTCATACCATTTCTCTCAAGCTATAGAGTGATAGTAATATACACATATTTGCAAATAGTTCGTTTTTTCTCGTATAAGCATGCCCCCTGCATCCTTCCACTCTTCCCACACAAAGTTAAAAAAATGAAACATTTTGGGTGTTTTCCTGGTATTCAGTGACAGTGCAACTACTCAGATGCAGATACAATGAATGAGTTCAAATTTCACAGTAGCACTGTAATAGAAGCAGAACAAGATATAGTAATATCCAGGTTATTATGGTTTTCTGACACATTTAACTGTAAGCCATCTAACTTCCTCAGAACTTGAAAATTGTTCAGCAAGCAGAATTGATAACTCTTAAAAAATGAATAATAATGTCAAGTCAGATCCTTTGAGCATAGTTACAAGACAACGTCAAAAACTAATGTACAGTTACTGTTCAATAGTCATTCAAAAAATAGTTTCAGAACTATTTTGAAAACAAGTGAATTAGGAAGACACTTTGCAGTGTTGAAAACAATGAAAAGGACTTGTGGCCTAGAAAAATACCAGGTAAAATGATACTGCATATGTGTGCACATGCACGTGTGTTGTGTATACATTAAAGAGACAAAAAATTAACAACTGCAAAATATATGGAACAAATAATGGGGGGAAATGCAATGGCTATTTGTCATGAGTATAGGGTACTGATGAAAAGTGTTCGTTGTGTTTCTGACTTTGCTAAGCCTAATACAAATGTGGAGAAAGTGGCATGACCCACTGAGCTGACATCAAAAGCTTTAAATTGAATTAAATTGGCAGAAACCTTCAAAAATTGTCTTGGGAGGGGAAAAAAATTCATGACAGAGCATAACAGATGTATGAAATTAAGAACATTTAGGATACATTATCTTTGCTGTATGATGGGAAATGTTTCTAATTGCACTCACAGGGTGCCTTTAAGATGTGTTTTTATTTAAGAAGCGCTCTTTATGATCTGTTACGGATTTTCAGCAGAAATATATAGGCAAAAAATAAAATGCATATAGATCTATATTTTTGCAACAATCAACACATCTGTTGTTGTTGTTCAGTGAAGCAAACTGTAAAGGCAAAGTTACTGAATCTATGGGAGTGGAATGAAAAGAAAAAATCTTATTGGGTAAGGAGGAACCTGTGCTATACTGATGGACATATACTCAAGTGCTCATGGATGCTCTTGTAACTCATATCAGCATTGGACTGTATGGATTTTCAGGTACATCTGCACATTACTTCCTGTAAAGTTATTGCTCTTCTTTTCCTGGATGCTGGATGATCATTAAATCCAGTAATTGAGATGCAATAGGAAATACCGTACGTGGATTTCAGCTTTATTAATAATGTCTGTGCTTCAAGGCATCCCCAGCGAGCATTCAGTGTTCTAAGTCCTGCTCAGTATATAGTGAAAACTGGATAAATATGCAGTGGAATTTCTCCTCTTGTATATTGCAGAATCTCAATTAGTTCTTCCTGTGTCATTGACTCCCACTGATTTAATATGTATTGAATCAAATTTCAGTAAGGGGTGTCTTCTAAAATTCCTTTTGTATTCACCAAGAGGTTCACAAATGCAGTTTTTCTAACTAATGAATGTGGTATTCCAGGGGTTTTTTGCTGCTTTTGATGCTTCCAATGAGAGTCATCATTTTAAGGCCAAATATTAACGTCCAATTAACACTGCTGACTTGCGGCGTTGGGTCTAGAATGTTCCAGCTTCTTTTCCCCACATACCCTGATTTCCATTATGATGGGGCCCCTTTTTTTTTCTAGATGGATGGAAAATTTCATATTTGCACACAAGAACTAGAGGTGTTTCTGGTCTGAGCTGGTACATTTGGGTCTAAGCTCCCGTGCATCACATCCAACCAGAGCTTTTTTTGTCTCATTTAGTAAGGGCTTGTCATGCACAGCTTTCCTATGCTATGTCAAATTTCTTTGTTCTGTCCCAAAATACAGAGAATCATAGAATCATTTAGGTTCGAACAGACCTTTAAGGTCATTGAATTACACCATTATTGGGACACTGCCAAGTCTACCAGTGAACCACATCCCCTGTGAACACATCCCCATTGTCTTTCCTTGGTATGTAGCATCCTTGCCTTAGATGTGGAAAAAATCTAGACTGTGGTGATTTTCTGGTGACCTCATAGATTTACTCCTTATCACAGATCGTGAGTTGGGAGTTACAGCTGTAAAAGCCATGTCAGTCCATTTAAAGTAAATACTCAAAATCACATGGCATCTGCCAGTCTTGGAAACAGAATAAACTCTTTCTTTGTTATAACCACAAGAAAATCTAATGTTTACTAATATCAGAACTGGTTCAGCCCCTTGATAGTGAAAAGTGACAAGACATAGATTATTATCTCTGACATAAATTTGAGCAGGAAAAGGATTCTTTGCAATGGAAACAAACGCTAATGGAATAAAAATGACCCACGGTGTCCAGTGGATGTCAAACCTAGTGGAGTCCAGGATGACTTAGAGCCATTCAGTTTCCATCAGAGAAAACAAATTGGCTGAATGAAATAACCTCTCATTCAGTTCTATATTTTTGTCACCAGCAGTAAAAATAAATATATAAAACAGTACAAAACCACTTTCCTAACTTTCTCCAAATGAAATCATCCAACTGTGTGATCATGTTTCAGGTCCACTGCTCAAACTCAGAAAGGGGAAAATAAATCACTTTTTAAAAAAAGAAGAAATTACATGAACTAACTCAAAATTAGGATTATTCTGTTGCAGCCACATAACCTGCATTGTAAAGTCTGTGTTTTAACTTTTCTCCTGGAGGATGTCCACCAGTAAAAGGAATAACCCATCAGATATTATACATGTAAAAGATGAGGAAGACAAATACTTTTCAGAGTGAAAAATTGGTTTCAAAAGCAATACTAGAAAGAAACTGCTAAAAATCTAATCAGAAAATGGAACAGTTAAACAGAGAACAGTCTGCTAGGTGGGAACAGAGATCTGACTGCTAATTCTATCAAAAAATACACATATCTCTGAGCTGATCTGTGAGGAGCCATCAGGAAAAACAGAGCAAGAGGAAAGTCACAGGCCAGAAAAATCATCCCAGATTGCAAATGGCCCAGGGGCTGTAGGTTGTGGAATGTAGTATTAGTTTAAAACTTAATGGCTTCATGAAGGCTACACATGCAGGTGATGCATTAGACCCGGGAGATCTAGGCCCAAGCTCTCCTTTTATTAAGACTTACCCAGAATTGCTTTGCATTTAAAATGATTTAAGAACACAGTTTTTCAAACTGGATATTCATTAAAAAAAAAAAAAAAGAAAGAAAGAAAGGAAAAGACAGGACTGATTATTTTCAATTAAATAGTTTTATATTTGAATCAGTGAAATTATGTGATCCGTAGTGGGAAAAAATACTATGTAGTATAATTACATATAATATATACCTTAGTACAAATAGTTGTTTTGCTCTGATAAAACATGAATGAATCAGTGTTAACATGTAGCAAATTAAATCCTTCTCATTCCTTGAAAAAATCCCTTTCAAAGCTGTTATTTCTATAAACCATTAACTTCTGGGTTAGGCTATGTGTTAAAGTGCCAAAAAAACTCATTGAAAAGGATATATTTCATCCAAAACAAGTAAACTTAGAAGAAAAAAAAAAAAAAAAAAAAAAGAGAGAGAGAGAAAAATAAAGCAAGCACAGAACCCTACCTTTAGCCTGAAGAAATCTTTGGATTTGGAAATCTCTTTAGGTTGGAATCCCTTTAGTTAAAAATTATACATTAATGGTTTTTACACAACATGTTGCTTTTTAGCAGAGAGCAGACAAACTCACTGTGAATATTTCCATCATCTACTTCAGTGGGTTCAGAAAACTCTCTGAATATATGAAGAATTATGAAATCACGGAATCACAGAACGGTTTGGTTTGGAAGGGACCTTAAAGATCATCTAATTCCATCTCCCACCATGGGCAGGGACACCTTCCACTAGGCCAGGCTGCTTCAAGCCCCTTCCAACCTGAACACTTCCAGGACTGGGGCAGCCACATTTTCTCTGGGCAACACTTGCAAGACTTTACTTGTACCAAATCTTTTGGTGAGCTCTCAGGCCTGGCAATGAGCCCACCAATTACAGGGGTCCCAGGTCCCCTGCAAGTGTCATCGGCCCTGTTGTGTCATTGGAAACTGAGGCACAAAGGCTGTGGGGTGTGGGGGTGAAATACAAGAGCCAGAGTTTCCAGAGCAGTGATGTCTCACAGAGACCACTTCCAGCACAAATAATTGAATCCTGGTTATCCGTCAAGTTCAGCAGGATTCTCCCTCGCAATGCAATCCTGCTGCCTCTGGAGCAAGTAGAAAAAAGCCCAGATTTCCGGAGAAGAATCTTAGACCACAAGTAAAGGGATGACGTGTTCTTCCTGAGCCTATAAACAGGCACCAACCACTGAAATGGGTGGTTTAGAATATGAAAAGGTATTTCTTTTTATCAGCCTTTTTGTATTACTGAAATGTAGAGAGAATTCTTTCATTAGCCATTTCCCCAGATTACACACACATACATTTGACACTAATGTAAAGTGCAGTGTGTTACTTGGTATATCTCCCTTTAAAATACAAAGTACTCACCTCCTGTAGAGAAGCCTCCTGGGGAGCTGGCAGTTAATGAGGCCAAAAAATATCGGGGTTCATTAGGCATGCAAGCATTCTGGTAAAATCAAAGATCACTCTGGAACCCCCTTGAACATATTATAGTTACCATTAAAATCATCATCATAGGATTTGATGTTAGTAAAACATATTGCTTAGGCTATAAAACATTCTAAACTAGTATCCCAAATGTCTTGCCTCGAGCAAGCACTTAAATTAAAGTTTCAGACAGCTGGCACTAGAATCAAAATAACAGTTTTGAACAAAGAGATTGGATAAACATGATTATTGTTTTCATAATTTATTTTGTCAACGTGCAGTATTGTGCCTTGATCCCTCCATTGTGCTTGGGCACAATTTCTTTCACTTTTCAACAGGTAACTATATTTCGCTGAGGGTGTTTTTGGTTTTTTTACAGAAAGCAATCCTAATTGATCTGCTGCTCTTGAATAATCTAATCCCTAATTAGTTGAGCCTGAATGTTGAGAAAGGCAGCATTGTGTGCTTTAATTAATTTCCATAATCTGGAATTTCTGTTTGCTTGCCTCATAAGATCTTTTGGTTTTCAAGGAGAGGGTAGCAGAACAATATCACTACTTAGCGTATGAAAAAGGGGGCAGTGTTCTGGATATTTGATACAGCGCAGTTGCAACAGCTACAAACACGTAGTTCTTAATTAAGACTGAACCCATTTCCTGTTTACCTTGAGTAACAATTTTAAGAAGATGTTCTTCCTGCATTTATTCCAGTTCAGCTGCTCCCTGCCTCTTCAGTGCCACGAGGATAATATTCTTTCCTTTAACTTCAGTTTAGTCCAGGCATCCCAAACCAAGTAGCTGTTGACATGTAGAGAAATAAAGTGCCAGAAAAGTGCAGCAGCAATCTCTTAAGCAAATACACACTTTCATAGACATACACCAAAACATTTTACATTTCTAACTCTCTTTCAAAGACGAAATGTGGCTTCTTGAACAAATCTCAGTGATTTCGGCATTCTTTTACCCAGATGGTGAGCCAAGAAAATATCTTCCCCTGAAATGCAAACCTCCATCCAACACTGACAATCAGAAAAGAAGAACCGGGGTTAAGAGAAGCTCCTGCTTTGCAGACACAGGGAACTGTCTGGACATAGCTGCAGAGTGCAGAGCACTTCTATGATTCACAGTGCTCTTTTGTACTGTTTTGTAGCCAGTTCTTAAACATTTCTCAACATTAAAAAATATCCTCATTTTGGTAAACAGTTTTCTTGCAGGCTTCTTTGAATTAAACAATGGCGTTGTGAGGAGCCAAGATCTCCTGCCTCAGTTTACACACTGCATATTGGAAATATATAAATATATTTTGTATATGCAGCATTCTGCATATATTCTATATATATCTGCCTCATAGGGATGTTACAGGGTTTATGAAGAGCTGCAAATGGCATCGAGTCATTCTGTTGAAAGTATTTCATGGACAAAACACAGCCCTCTCACAAATATAAATTAGGAATTACCCCCATTGAATTTACTAGGATCAGTGTAAATTTATTGCACATGTGGGACTGAGAGCGAAACTCATCTCTGTTTATGCAAACTAATTGTGTGGTGTTTGCTAGCGTGAAAAATGGTCAGTCATTCTCACATTTGTGAAAAAGATTTATCAAGCCAACACAGACCAAACAGGTGCTGTTCAAGGCTGCCCTTTGCTTTCCACACCTGCAGTAAAATAAACTTTTCTTCTCTGATGGGAAGTCCACATGGAAGTTTGACCACCGGGGCACCAAAAGATATAACCAACCTTTCAGCTCTGGAAGGCCACCCATTTACCATCACCTGGGGCCTTAAGAGGGGCCTTGCAGGCCTCGATGTGTTGAGACACTGCATCAATGCCTGCAAAATTTTGGACACTGCTCAAGGAAAGGCTGAGATGTCGAAAATCTAAGAGAATTGCACATACTGCTCTTCAGCCCTTTTCTTTCCTTCCTTGGACATGTCCCTGTTGCTTTTAATTAAGCTCTCAGATTCATAGCTTGGAGATCTTTAATAACTACAGAAAGTGCTTGCAAGGCAAATTTTTCACTTCTAAGAAGGATCCTTAGAATAAATGCTACCTTCTAATTTATAGGTAAACTTAACCCAGTCCTACCTTTACAGTAATATATTGCATGGCCATTTGCGTGCAACAGACTGGTGGCATGAAAGATTTTAACTTTTACTAAATGGTGAAAATGTTGGATCACACACCTCCAAGACACTGTAAGCATAGTGCCTGCTGATGAATTAATCTAATTAACAAAGGTGAAGGTTTATAATTGGGGTTAACTAGAATTTAACTGGTCATTGTTCATACCCCCCACTGCATTGTTCCCTAAGTAACTCACTCTGGTAGCCCTCCATGGTCCCTCGACCCCAACATCAAGCTCAGGGATCAACCAGCTTCAAGCAAAAGTAGATACAATCATATTTCCAAGACTGTAATAACAGCAGAATTTAATGGTGTGATATTTTTATACTGTTTGGGAAAGAGACCCTATTTTTTCTTACTCATAAGCCCAGAGTATTTTTAAATAGTTCAAGTCCCTGTAGTACTTCACAGTTTGCAGTGCAGTTTAAAAAGTAATACATCTTTTCTTAGATGTACCCCAGATTCTGCCTTTTAATAGACATGATAATGAGATTCTGTGTCTTCATTTCCCAGTGTGCAGAAAGCTCAAATAAATCTTTGATTGTTCACAACCCTGGAGAAGGCTCCCAAGCCCAGGAATGTGATGATGTTTCTCTAAACAATCATTGCTAATGAAATTTAAGTGTATTTAAAATATATAGATGCGTGTGTGTTTATATATTAGTAGTATCAAAATTGGGCTTTATTCATTTTGCTTTGTAAATCTGAATCTGATTGCAGTAAACTGAGCTCTCAAGAGATTCATTTCTAGGAGAAGGAATGTCCTGAGTTATTTCTATGACCTGCAAGACACACATTGAGCTTCTGCCTTTGAGTGAACTCCCCCTAATAA
Source organism: Oreocharis arfaki (assembly GCA_013398015.1). NCBI lineage: Eukaryota > Metazoa > Chordata > Aves > Passeriformes > Paramythiidae > Oreocharis > Oreocharis arfaki. The sequence continues at coordinate 156,079 of VZRR01005155.1, read as the reverse complement.
GGATATCAAGGGATGTTTGAAAGACCCATTCAGTGACTTCTTCATAAGATTAGGGACCGTGTCCCCAGACCACTGCTGAAGGCATCACGCAGCTGACTGCAATCAAATTGCTGTAATAACTTTGAAAGAGCAGGGTGTCCAAGTAACTTGAAGGAACACTAAAGGGCAAAACAGGCAGAGGGGATAAAGGGATCCATCACGAAGGATTAAAAGGGGGATGGTTCAGAATGGAAAAAGTGATATTTTTAACAATTTTTAATATCTGACCAGTGCTCTAACACTTTTAGAAGAGGACTCAACCAAAAAAGCCCTTCCATATCAACATCCATTTCAAGGAGAATATATCAAATGATCCCCAGACTGACACCTCTCTGTGTCCTGGCCAGTTCCTCTGCCAGGGTGTTGCACACATACCCAGACTTGTGCAGAATCCCTTGCACTCATGATAATGCTAATGGGAATTCCTTCACAGCAAAAGCACGGGGAAGCCCAAACTCTTAATCAGGCCAAAGAAAAGAGTCCTAAGACAATACTGAGAAGGTATGGCACTCAGGACCAAGCTGTGGCAGCCAGGCTTGGCTCGGTGAGTAATTATAAAATCCAGACTTGGCAAAGTTCAGTGAGATGTTGATATCAGCCAAAAGCATGAATAAACCTGGGATTGGCTTTATGTCATCTGGATGCCTCCAAACCTCTTTCATGTCCAAAGACATGAAATACTGTGGTTTCCTTTGGGTGCTGTCAGACCTGTGGATATATGAGTTCCAAGACAAAACCCAAGGGGAACCAGTTTATAGGAAGCTGAAGAGCCATGAGCTTTCATCCGTTGTCTCATTGCTCTGCACAGTTTTTTGCAGATTGTTGAATACCATTATCCATATTCAAGACGTGCATATCACACTTTTCCTCAGGAAAAATGCCAATGACTTATACCCTCTGTAGTTGTTAAATTAGTTTTAATGGGAATTCAGTCTGAATGCATCCCTCCTTTTATTTCAGGTCTCAAATTTGTCAACACAGCTTCCAGTTAATTTCTGTTCCCTTTACATCCATATGTATCACATTTTAGTGATACAAATGATCATTCACGTTCCTAATTTTTACCAAATCTTGATGGTCTTCAGAAACACTGCAGGAAAAGCATTTTGGTTGTAATTCTCTCCATTTCATAAAGCCTGTTAGGGCTTTGGATATCACTGACTTCTAAAGGTCATAGCATAGAGAGGCTTACAGAAGAGAGCACCTCACAAAGCCATAGATAGGATAGAAATCTCACTCCTAAGTAGAAGAGCCACTTGAGTGTGAAGAGTAGGAGAAAAAAGTGATAAGAGAGCTGCCTTCTCTTACCCTGAGATTTATGCAAATCCCACAAAGTACCCACCTGCAACACTCTACCTGTTCTTGGATGCTCAGAGGATTTCTTGTGGAGATTAGTAGCCTAAAATAATTAATTAGCCTCATTGCTACTCAGATTTCACCTTTTTTTCGCCCTCCCCTTTCCACTTTGACCATAATATTTAAAAATCTTACCAACAAACATCTCTCTGACTGAGAAAGAATTCCCTCTGCCCTGGAGATTTAAGCACATGTTCTATGGCAGCATCAGTATTCTCTCATAAATATTTTTTCTTTCTAAAAAAACAACCTTTTTTTTTTTTTTCTCCTGACTGCAGTATGGAGTGCTGAGGTGTTAGTGCTTGGTTCTGATGTGCAATAAAGAGAACTAGACCCACAGAGGTGGTAGGCAAGCATTAGCCTGCCTAATAGGTACACTTTACCAGTGATGAAGTTAGGTTTGGCCCAGCATGCAATCTTTTGGATAATTTTGGCATAAATTGTGTCTCCTACTTGAAAACGGCAGATACCATCAGAGAAGCTATCTTTCAGGGACAAGATTCAATAGGATCAAATCAAGGTCAATTTTATTGCAAAATTGATAAGGAATAGTGGGGTTACCTAAAAAAGCAGAAAACTGAGTAGTGACATGATGCATTCCTCCATTTTGGAGATTTCTCTCAGTTCTCAATTTCTTCTGCGTATGGCCTGAAAGCACGTCAGAGAAAGGCAAGTAGAAATGAGAAAGGGAAGAAGAAAAAAACACCAAAGAAACCAAAAATCCCAAAGAAATCAGAGTAAGGACAGCGTAGGGAAAATGAGGTGGGAAAAAAAGAGTGGGGGAGGGAAAAGGTGAGTTCAGGAGGGCAATGAGGTGGGGGTTAACAATGCTGCTGAAGATCAAGGGCTGAAGTGCTGAGATGCTGCCAGACTCGAAAACTTTAATTTACTGTCACTGTTAGCCCCCTTTGAGGTTTATGGTGGTATTTATACACACAGCATCAATCACATGAAACAAGGAGGGGATTTATAGTTTGTTTTAAAGACTGTAAATGCAATGTAATGCAAATAGCATGCCTCATGGGCATTTACATTTAATGGGAAAATTACAGATGCAAAAGATTGGTAGAACAAATTTTAAATTGACTTTATTACATCTAGTGCTTTTCAGAGAATACTATTAAAAAAAAGCGAGGAGATATGGTAATGGAGTTCTACAGTGTAGCTTGACAGCTTAAATTCCACTTAACTGACTTTGCTTGCATCTTTCTGTTTACATTACTTCTTCCAGTAAGTTTGGTTGGCAAAATCTCTGGATCATAAACTGATTAGAAGCTTTGATTCTGTTTTGTTTCCTTTTTGGGGTTGGAATATTTAATGTGTAAAGCTGATTGTATCTCGATAACTGTTTTTAACTAAGGTTCATCATCAGAATTGCTTCATCTAGACACAGTCAGGAACAGCTCTTTGAATCTATTATCGCCTTAATATGTGACCATACATTCATTCTCCTTAATTTGTATAATCTTCTGGTATCTCCCCCATATCTCTATAGATACAATAGAAAAACATGGCTGCATTACTGTGCTCTCTGATGGAGTGAACATTCAGAACTAATCACAGCTACTTGTGGAAAGCCCATTCTTTCTCAAAACAGGTTTATTTCCCAGTATTCCCGTGTGGCTCTCTGAACACTTGTGGAATGAGAATTGTTTGCTGGTGGGGTTGAAGTTTGTTATCATCTGTTGTTGACTTCTGGTAGATCCATCTGAAAGGTGTTGGTGGGCCTCAAACTCACCTTCAACAGACCAGATGAAGCCCTGCTTGAAACAGGTGCAGCTCGACTTGCTTCAGGGGAGCTGTGCCCTATTACATGAGGGCTGATTTGTTTTTAACATCCTATAATAATTGCCGGATTTCTCTCCCATACAAGCCTCAAACAAGCAAAATAATTTAAGGGGTTTTTTTAAGCCCATTCCAATTCAGCAAAAATTGAAGTACACATGTTGGATTTCAGGCTATTTTAAAGCCACCAGCACAGCAGCCTCTCTGTGTGTTGAAATCTGCACCTATCTGGCAGGAGCCTTCCACCCTTTGTTTCTTCAGATTTCCAAATCTTTGCTATCAACGTAACACCCTTGAGGCATCTTTTCAGTCCTGGTCATTGCACTGTATTTTAATCATAGTATAAGTAAATGATGTCCTGACCTTTGTAGGACATAAAGCACCAGTGTGGTCAAAGATTACTAGATCTTAACCTATTATGATTGTGTCTGTCCAAGATTTCAACTCTCCCTGAAACTCTATCCTCCTTTTTTGTCTCCACTCATCATGACACATACACCCTTTTAACTTTTTATCCCCAAAAAGCCATGAAGGAGATGATTTGCTATTCGTTAGTGATGCAACAAAGTCTACTCGACTCAGTAGAACAGTTGAACAATTATCCCTCCAGAACTTCTTGCTGTGTCCCTATCTGCAGACCCCTTAGGTCTCCCTTTCATCTATCAGGATCTACCTTGGAAGCAGACTAATTACAAACTCTCTGGCATCTCAGTGCATTTATTAGTGTGGAACTGAGTCAGCCCCGTGTTTATTCTTCACCCGGTCCTGAAAGATACATTCTCCAGGTGTTGTCACCCATAACAAATACATAATGGCAGAGAGCAGCCTATATTAACATCTGAGCTAATACAAACATACACTGTTCAAGCAATTCACCTGAGATTGAGTGCCTTGCTGCTGTGACTTTTGTTTAAGGTTGTAATCCCATGTGATGACATTCTCTCGTGCAGAAGAAGCATGTTAGCACCATGCTTGGCAATGTCACGATGATGAGGAAACCATAGACTCAGGAAGCAAGAGCAGAAGGGAAACAAACTTTCACACTCAGGAATCGTTAATGAAGTAAACACACTCCAGCGCTGACAGGTAACTCACAAAGCCTCCTGCCAGTCCTGTTCCAAACTGAACCAACAGATAGCAAAAAAGCAAACCTATTTGTAAGCAAAATGTAGAAAAATTCTAAAGTTAGACTATGCTGGGATAGCCAAGTAAATAATGCCTGACCAGACACAACAGCTTCTAAACAGAGCAGGAAAAGACCTCTTTTCCTCCTGTGAGGAAGGCTGTGCTTCCATTTTATATCTGTTTCTGATGATCCATAAAGAAACTAAATTTACTGCAAGGGTGAACATCGTAATGCAGAATCCTAATCCTATAACACTCCTGAACGTTGTTACCTTACCTTTAGGCACTGTCAGTATCACTGTTTCCAATAAGCTACTCACCAATTTTGACTGTACTTGGAAGAATTTGGAGTGCTGAAACATATTGTGGTTCTTGGGAACGCACACACATGTCCATGTAGTGATGGTTAAATCCATGTACTCACATGTGATTAGTTATCAGAGTTGCACAAAACTCTGCATTGTTTCTTTTGGGAAAGGCTATCCGGATCATGCACAAATCACAATACTTGGATCATTTTCACAATCCACAAATGGCATATTTCTACCAAATTTATGGAAATAGTAAATTAAACCCCCCTGCCCCAAAAGATGTTTCAGTGAGAATTAACATTTCTTCTGAAGCTAGAAGGTTGCACTGACAAAACTTGTAGCAGCATGGAACAAAATAATAAAATATTTAACGCCTTAAATTTCAAGTATTTTTATCTTTCTTGGTAAACATTTTCCACATCTCCAGAAACAAACACTATTCAGAGTTTAGCCCAAGCTTCTGAAAGACAGCGATTACACTGCAGAATTTTAGGACTGTCATGTGAATTTAAAGGCAAATACTGTCCAGGCAGCACATACCAGCTGACAGTTACTGCGTAGTAGGATATTCCCTCACCTTCTGTTTTAGTTTTATGAAAGATTGTTTTCTTTTAAAATGGCAGGTCCCCTCCATTCCTTCTCCTCTGCTCACAGTGAGATGTGTCATCTGATACTAATTTGTACTTGCTTTGTGTTTTGACTTAATTTGATTAATAACTATATCCTCTAATGGCAGTGTGACTTAACAATATGCTATTATGTTGGTGCACTGCACTCCGGCATTGAGGAGCAATTCGTCTGCATCACAGCAGCATTTTGAAACTAATTCAAAGAGGCATTATTCTGTACCTCTTTACCACAGGGTAGAGGTCTGCTCTTCTACTGGAATTGCCAGCTCAGAGCTGGAGGCCAAATCTGTGTTGAATTTGTCCGAAGACTTTTCTTAGCACTCACATTCCAGCCTGAATATCTATGGAATTGTTTTACCCCTTTTTTCACCCTCATATTATTGATTGTGCTTTCTGTCTTTTTTTTTCTTTTGTGGTTTTTTTTTTTTTTTTCCCAAAGTTCCCCTATGGATTCATATTTTAGATATTTTAAAGTGTTTAAATAGTGCCATACTTCAGGCAATGACGAAAATGTATCAGAATTGTAAAATTTTTTTTTAAACTTTATCAAAGAGTTCATAAACACATACCCCCCCCCAAAAAAATACTATGAAAGAGACAGAGAAGGAAAGAAAAAGAGAAACAAGCAAGCAAGAAAGAATTTATCGCACCCAAAATTAAAAGTATAACCGACATTTATGGTATCTTAAGAGATAACACATGTTTTCTGTTGTAGAGGATGAAACCAGTAAATAAGGTTTAGCATGCCTGCAGGGACACAAGGAAATCCAGTGAATTCCTGGCAGCTCCAGATAAATTCAGGAGAAGGAGTAATTGCACATGACCAAATGTATTTTATCATCGTCAACACCAAAGAGGAATCTCACAGAAAAAGGGAGAGCCAAAGCTTAATCTATGGCAGTGGTAGGTTGTTGTTTGTGTTGTTGTAAAGACTCCGCTCCCTAATGAGAATAGCTGCGAGGAAAAAAGAAAAAGGGAGAGGCTTCTCGAAAGATTTCAGGTCTAAGGCGATGGGACCACTCAAAGCATGCCAGAGAAGCCAGTGTTTGGGAGAAAGAGGAGCACGGAGCACAGTCAGGACAGAAAGAGGATGTATCAGAGTTGAATTTCCCTGTTGCTGACCTAGGCAGTAAATGCTCTTTGCAGTTACAGAACTCTTGTTTCTGTAAAATAAAGATTTAAGCCAATACCCATGGTACCACAAAGCAAACCTCTCTGAGTACTGGACAATCATGCACTTTAAAAAAAAAAACTTAAAAAAAGATTTAAAAGGCAATTGCCCTCAGAGTGGAAACAATGGCACTAAAGTTTACACACGATGCTTTCCTTTGAATCAGACCAATGCTTGCCACATGCCAAAACATAAACCAGATTGCATAATATGTAGGTTTTTCATAATTTCCTCAGATTAGGTTTTTATTAATGCCTGTCAACAGCAAATGACAGGCATGTGTTGCATTAACAGCTGCTCTAAGCCATGCCAGTGCTGACTTCTCTGCAAATCTCAAGCCTGGAGGAAGCTAAAAAGCTCGTTGATTGAAGAGGAATCAACCCCATTTGCATTAAATATCTGAGGTTTTTACCTTCTCTTTTTTTTAACCAACTATTAGTTTCCTTTACATTTTCACTAATAATAGTCAATATTTACAAGGTTATTAACAATCACCTGGAATGAACAGATCTGATCCGATTATCTTCTCCAATGTGTTTCAGCCACTTTTGGTTATTTTTAAACTTCCTGACTCAAATCATCCTGAGAAATTATTTTATTTTTTATTTCTCTGTGTGAAAATAACTCCCTGTCTCCAAGCCTCCAGCGTCTACCCATCCTCTTTGGGAAAATCTGTAAAATACACTCCTAATAAAGCAAAAAGGCAGAAAGAAAATAGGTTCCATATCAGTAGCTGGTATGAGCTAGACCTGAGATATGTTTGTTGTCCAGTTCTAAAGTCTACACAAGCACATATTTGATAGATTGGAAAAAGACACAAAGCTTTTAATGTTTCAATTTCTGGAACAACAGGAAAAAACATGATTTACAGACCCTTAAGAGGTAATCATGACTAAACTTTTTAAATAGGAAGTGACTGCTAAAACAGTAGTGTCTATTTGGTGAAATTAGAGTTGGGTTGTTTTTTTTTTTTCCTATTAGGTAACACTCCCACTACATAATAAAAATGATGTATAAATTTGTAAAATTCTTAAATTAAAAATGGACACAATGTGTTCTCCTCTGTTTTTTTCACGTCACCATATAACCAGTCAAATCTCTAAAATTTAAGCATTTATCAGACCAAAATGAATTAATCAAAAAAAATATATAGTAGGAGGAATATCTGGGGTCACAAGAACATCGTGGACATTGATAACATGGTATGCAGGGAATTTATCAGCAAGGTCTACAGCTGTTGGCCTGCTATTCAGCTGAGCTGTGTATCGCTCATATACATTTCATGGCAGGAGCATTTCATTTTGATGAGTGGAAAGTCCATGAGAATTTGCCCCAGACTGCACAAATGTAAAACAGAACTCCTCTGTGCTGGGCTGCATATTTCTGCGTTCAGATTAATTAATGTTTCTGACACAAATCCAAGTTTTCTGTGAATGTCCATCAACCTCAGACAAATTTCATCCAAGGACAAGAAAAGAATTAAGGCAAAAATATATGAGTCAGCTTTAGGAAAGATCCATTATTTGTGCATGTGTCACCCCTTATCTGATAGAATAGATTAAACAAAAGAAAGATTTTTTATTTTTCCATTCTGGCCAAACTGAAATCAAAGTCAGTATTCTGATTGGCTTCAGTATGGGTAGGAGCTGTGCTTCTGTGATTTTAAGCTTTTAAGGTTATTTTCTTTTCATACTTTCTCTCTGACTGTGGAGCCAGCCAGGCATTTCTCCCCAGCTCTGCCCATCACAGATGCTTGGTACTCACTCCGGCACAGCTCCGGTGGGCAAAGGAGCAGACCTGGGACATGTACACTTAAAACAGGTTAAGATGCAAAAAAAGATTGATCCCTCTGTAACAGAGCACTCCAATACAGGACAACAGTCCCTACAAGTATTTATACCCATAGAATCAGAGAGGTGGTACAACAACCATCAACAGAAAAGCCCAAAACCCAGTGGGCAGAGAAGCCATCTCCATTTTTTTTTCAAGGCAAAATTCTTGAACCTACAACAGGCAATAATTGATGGGATGGGAAAATTCCTAAAAGGCCGCTTTTTTGCCTGTTTTACCTTGTGTACAATGTCAGCTAATTTATTGTCATTGAAAAATTAATCTGGCTGCCTAAGTGAGTTGCCATTTTGCCTCGTGTGCAATCAAGGCCTACACATTTTTTATTGTACTCCACAACCCACGCAGGGGGGGAGAGAACTTTCCAAAAGAAAAGCTGACAGCTCACTTGGGAAAAGACTGAGTAAATAGATACGATGTGAACGGTGCCTGAAGGTCAGCAAACAGGCTCCTGAATTAACGGCAGATGCAAATTCCATCCTCAAAGTCCAGCTTTGTCAGCTCCCCTCCAACTCCCATCCCAATTAAAATGGCCAAGCCAATCCAGCACCCAACACCCACCCTGAAGCTCTCCTGGAGGAAAGAGAACACCTCTTAATCCAGATCCACCAACTTAGAGATGTGCCCAGGTGATGAGCTGGGCATCCTTTCTACCCCAGGATGGGAAGCACCCACCAGACTGACACTGTGGGAATCCAATTCTGGGATATTAGGATTCCAGTATAAGATATTAAGACCTTTGTGTTGGCAGGTGGTGTGCCAGTGGTTGTTACTGCAATTGGAAGACTGTTGGGCCATTATTAAGAAATAGTGACCTGCATTTCAAACAAACCCAACTAATCAGTGGCTAAGATCTTGCACCAGCTGTTTAATAATAGTTTGTCTAATAAAATATTCATATTATCATATATTTTCCATCTTAGAGGATGATCAGAATGTCATTTTAATATTTTCCCTCTACTAAAATAAAATTTTAATTAAGGCTAAAGATATATTGCCTACGGAAAGCTAAACTGTTTAAAATTATTAACTGCTTGAATACTTGTTGCTATACTACAAGCTGCCATAAAAGAAAAGAAATTAAGTACATGGGGGATTAACGCAGTTTTGAAAGCTGCGTTCCCCTCCCTCCTCCTTTTAGATACGCCTAACTGAGCCATAACTATTTTTCTCCACTCAGCCAGACTCCAGCTTTGTGGCTTTTTTAATAACCTGGCTTTTCAAGCTTGTGCCCCCGAGAGCCTTTTCATTTCTGCCGCACTACCTACAAGCAAATTTCTTCCAGTTGCTCAACAGCCTAATGCCTCCCTTTCTTCGTTGTTGAAGCATTTCATTGCAGTTTCATTGACGGGGAGGTGTTCTGTTACAGTGGAATCAATAGCTCAGGGCTTCCCAGCACACCGATTAGCTTGTCAGTCAGAGCCTGGGGGAGGTAGTGTAAATCCCAGAATACCAGGGGCCACCAGTTTGAAAAGTAAGGAATGCAAGGAGCCCGCATGGGTTTTTCTACCACCTGTTGCTCTGCAACATGTGCAAAGTGTATTAACTTCTTTGCTGCTACATGCCTTAAAGGTCAACTGTGATAGAAGCTTTAAGCTTTTGTAATATTTTAATTCATTACAGGAATCAACTTTTACTGATTTGCAACAAAGAGTGCCTTACAAAAGGCGTGTTTTTTCGGTGGTTGGGCTTTTTGTTGGGGTTTTTCAGTAGGTTTGCGTTTGGCAACATGTTGGTTCCTCTTTCAGCTGTTTTTTTTTTTTTTCTTTTTTAAATCAGTACTTCATCTGCTTCTTAATTGTGTACAAATAAAAACCAGTTTCTATAGCAAATGTGCTTACTTCCTGTGCCCTCCCTTCCACCACAATAATAGCATCAGTTTAGATGATCCAGGCTGTCACAAGGGGGATATTTCTTCTTTCACCAGTTTAGATTTGAGGAGGAGGGAATTATGAAATATGAAGTCGGAAAACTTCTGCTGTACATATGTTACCGGTGGGGGAGAGGTCCCCCATGTCCTGGGGGACAGCAGAGCAGGGCTAGCTTCTTCCAGCCCTTTTAGGGACTTCTGGTATTGACCAGGAAAAACTAGAGAAGCTCAAAATTGCTTTTACCTGCACATTCAAAGGGCCACCTGAAGCTTGCTCCCCTTCACCTACCTCTCTTGGATGCTGCTGCCAGATAGAACCATGTCCTAGTGAGTGGCCAAGGTAATACAGAGGAATATTGTCAGCATCCATGGTCTGAAGTGGTGAGTGAGCAATGTGTCCCTGGATCAGCTTCGAGGTGATTAAATCCTGTCTCTAAGAAGTGCTCAAATTCTAAGAAAATATATGTAACCAAAACTCCTCCAAAGACAGCCATTAAAAACAGAGGCTCAGGCCCTGTGAGCCAACCTAAGAAAACCTTATTACAGACATTTATTATCCAAAAACCACGTCACACACGACCACAAAAGGAAATTCTGTGCTTAGATCATAAAAGTCTGTGCTTTGGAAAGGTTTTGCTGTCACCACATTTGGGTTTGCTCACAAAACCTCTACAAACTCACCACAAACCACAAAGTAAACCTGCACTGTGCAAATTGTGCTTATCAACATAATTCTACAAAATTAACTCGATAGAGCTTTTTTTATTATTTTCTTTTAAAAGCATGGCACTTGGATTTTCTAGCTAATAGCATAAACAACAGCTGGAAGCTCTGGGCTGTCCAAGTGGATTTCGAAGTTTGGATTGAAAATATTAATCTTTTCAATAGAGATTAATCTTAGATTCATGTCTTTCCAAATGTGAGGAATAAAAAAAAGTCTACATTAATTTAAGGACTCTTAGTGAAATGCCCTCTGCTTTAGAGGGAAGAAGGAATCCAAGCCGTTCTTCTAACTTTTCCCCTTTCACCACTAAGTGTAAACCTGCTTTAATTTTAAAATACAAATATGCACCTTGATCTTGTTATTGTGTACTCCAGATATTTAGTTGCTTAAACAACACACCAAACTTTTTGTGATACCATAGACCACATACCTTTCCTATCACCTGGCAAATAATAAGGCTGAGAATGTCCATAACAGATCTCTCGTCTTTATTTTTTTTCCCTCTTCCCCTCCACCCACTACTAGTTGTGCTGTTAATTCAGCAAAATTAGTAGTCTTGTGTTGTCAGAACAAATCACTCCCACTCGGTTATGAATGTGGTTACTCAGCAAGACTGCATGTTGAGAATTTAAGGGATGTTTTTTCTCTCTGTTTCCATCTTTCATTTCTTTTCCTCCCCCTGTATGCATTGTAGTTGTGAACATCTGATACGGGTAAAATTGCACTGGGTGATTACTTAAATTCAACCTTTGACTGCAGAAAAATACCCTGTGTCTTGACACTTCACCAAAAACCCTCCCCGTGCTGAATCAAAGCACTCACAATAAAAGCCTGCGATCATATATCATTTCCTCCATTTTAACCACTGATTGTAATTAATTATTTCTTTACCTTGCACCTTATAGACAGTTACCTCAGGCATCTGAAAAACAGGTCTGCTACTTGTAACCACTTGAAGCTTCTGTCATCGGAGGGGGATTACCTTTATTACTTATTACACACGCGCGCACGCGGGGACACACAGACTTTATATTCCAAAAAGGAATGCCAGACCGCCCAGCCACAAGCTATCAACACCAGGCTGGGCCTGGGGATCAGCAAACAAGGCAAGGCAGGGCCCATCCAGCACAGTGTGGCCTGAGGTTTACACTGACCAGCAGATTTGCCAGGCAGAAATCGGGTTTCAGTGCAATTAAAGGGCTCTTGTTAGTTGTAGGCTGGAAAAGATGGAACTATGCACAGTAAGTAGGTGTATGTGTATGTTCACTCTCGCACTGTTAATGCCCCAGGTTTAAAAAGAGTGAATAGACCAGTAAACACTTTCACAGACTGCTTGGGAAAACATATCAAAACTAGGGGGGAAAAAAAAAGAAGGAAAAGGAGGTCATTCATAGGTAAAGTGGTATTGCCTTTCAGACATATTATTTTTGCAAATTATCACTATTTATAAAACTCATTAATGGATTCATGAACAAAGCAATAAAATATTCATGAGCTTTCTATAGGCATGGAAGTTTTGTCTGAACATGAAAATACACGTGCAGAATGTACACACACAAACAAAAACATGTATACAAAGAGATATAAATGTCACTCACATCCAGCTGAGAAAATTGCTAGATGAACCCACAAGCATGGTAAATTGGAATAGACTCTAAGGGCATGGTGTCCAAATGATTATGTACGTGGGCGTCCAAACACATTTTTATATAAAATACTTCTGTACATCAACTTGTTTGTTAACAGTGTAACATCCTGTCTTGGGCTCATTCTGTCTGTCCCTACACCTATAGTTTTCTCTGCACTGTGCACTGAAAACTTGTCTCTGTTAATTGGTGCTGCATAAGCTAGGTTATACATTTAATATCCAAATCAACACCTACAGCCACCATGACTTCATGTGTTTGGATTCTGTCCTAACTGGCAGTAAAAGCTGTCATTAGGAGCAGGAAACAGTATGAAAGACCTTTCACGGCCTCTTTCAGCGTGCAATGTCATCTGTTACCATGGGTTGTATAGTACTGATGGCTATAAATGCCACTATGAATGATGCAATCTCCTGTGTGATGATGAACTTGAAAAAACCTTTGTTGAATTTGTGCTTAAGGTGCTCATATTCCAGTTATTCATGAGCATCCAAAATGTTGATCACCAGCCGGGTGTTTCAGCAACCCCAGCGGCAACGCTACAAAACTCACGCACAGCCCTTCCTGTAAAAGATGGCACAAATAAACTCATTTTATAGATTCCGTGAGAGTTATTTGTCAGGCATGTCAGCTGTGGCTCATTTCCCTAAATTTTGCAACCTTTCCTAGTGGAAAGGTTTAGAAATAAAATTTGCCATTTCCCTTCCTTTATTTTGTTTTTCCTCTTTAATGATAGCGCTTCTCTGTCCAGCCTTCCTGCAATCATTTTGTTGAGATCTTTCTACATATCCATTTTGGATACCCAGTTGTGCCTATATGTAAACTACCTTATCTACCAGGGGTAAAGCAATTTATTTCCCAAATTTTAGGTGTGAGGCAAAGAACTGGGTGAACCCCAAAGCGAAGGGTGTGGAAGGCTCCCAGTGCTCTGCATGGTTCAAAGGGATGTTGTGGGCAAGTCCCCGTCACCGACTGCCAATGGCTCTCCGTGCCAGCAGCTGCAACCTTTCCTGCACAGCCATGGGCTCCTCTCAGCAGGCAGCTGCCAATCATGCTGCATTGTGTGGAGATTTTGTGCTACCACAAAATCTCCCCACCATGGGCTGTGGCGAGCTCATCGCACGTGTTCCTCCCTGTAAATTAATGGACCTTGAACCTCAGCCTCCAAGGGCAATGATGTCAAGCTTTAAGCCACCAGCAGCTAAACTTCAGGTGTTGAATTTGTTTGTTGGGAGTCATATTTTGCAGCTCCAGAGAGGTTACTTGTTCTTGTTGGTTCTCCACCCTGCATGACCACAGTTGGAACTGTGCATGATGGAGAAAAGTCATCTGGTGGTTGCAATCTTCTTTATATGTCCAGGCCTTCCTTCTGAAGGAGAAGGTTGTAAATTTAGCTGCTGTCCCTGAAAGATTTTGATGTAAAAGGTGCAAAAGTGTAATTAAGAAGACTGGAAATGAGCCGGAAACGTAGACACAGCTAACAAAAAAATAAAATTCAGACACTTTGCACTAGCTGATATGCAACATAGTAAAGTTAAGGATCATGGCCATAGTCTGTAAGGTCCAGAGTCAAATCAGACTTTCAGCACTGACTTTGGAAATCCAGAGTCCTATTATCTGTTATTTGGAAAGAAATCTTTGCAGAAAAGTCTAACATTGTGATAAATATAGAATTTTATAATCTAATTTTATTTTGTGCATACCATATTGGATATAATAGTTAGGGATCTCCACTAATGCATTTTCTAAACATCCTTTTTTTTTTTTTTTCTGACAAGAATGACTGACAGTGTGTAATAATTTATTACCATTAACCATATACAAGAGAGTAATAACTTCGAGCAGAAGAGACTCTTGAATATGTGGGAATTTGTAAGACAGAAAACACATGGAAAAAAAGACCTAGAAAAAAAAACATGGAAAAAAAAGGAATGTAAAGTGAGAAGCTGCATGAGACAGATGTACTCTATTAATCAACGTTGAAGTAAACATTAAAAAAATGGAAGAAGTGAGTGGGCTACTGAGATGCAAGTAGCCTTTTCCATGACCCAACAGCACCCAGCTAAACCTGGGGAGGACTTGAAAACTAAGGGATCATATCACACCCATGGCCTCCCAGACCTTCCATGCTGGTGCTTTGGAATAGTGGCTGTGATATCAATCCCTCTGAAGTCAAATGTGAATGTCTCAAGACTGACTGCACACAGACTAGGCAGGCACATCTTCACCTGTCCTGATGTGCTAAATATGACAGCACAGTGTTCTCTATGCTGTTTAAGATATACTTGCCTCTAATTGCCTAACCTTAGAAACATCCCATTCTCTTCATTCTTAGCCAAATCAGCAAAGATGCTCATCATCTTTCTTCCTCTTACGAGGAGATCATGAAAAAGGCAGGTCCACAGAATTTCTTAGATGGACTGAATATGCTGGGCCAGAAAGACAAGAGATTTCCCTGTCAAAACCTGGTGCTATACTGGGAAAAATAATTAAAAAAAAGATTAGGAGAAAGGGGGTTTTCAGCTCTAGAACCAGAGCCTTGTAACAAGGATAGCCCCTTTTGTTCTCATCTCTTTTAACTTTCTTTTTCCCTCGTAACAGTTGCCCAGTGGTTATGAAGAGCTTCAGTCCTGCATTTCAACTAAGGGGCCCTTCTTTATTCTCTCAGAAGAGGGCTGTCTCAAGAGCACCATGCTAAAGTGCTAAGTTATCATCAGGCTGGGGCTTTCGTGCAACTGTTTGTGTGTGTGTGAAACAAGCTCTCAACATGTTAGTAAGAAGCCTTTAACCCAGATTACGCCACCTCTCTTTCTATAGTGTTCTTTTAGGGCAGAGTGTGAAAGGTCACCCTCTCAGGCTGGATAGCAGCACTCAACCAATTACAGTGCACCAGTGTTTCCACAAAAGAGAGTTTCAAGCCCACAGCTACAAAAGATTTTACGTGTCTGATTTTCAAAAACACAATTACAAAAGGAGGAGGCTCACTTATGTCTATTTTTGGGCCCTGAATGATTTTTTTGTTTAAAAAAAAAGAAAAAAAAAATCAATTCTGCTTCTCCAAAGAGGTCTGAAAAATTGCAGCCAGCCCAGCACCTACGCTATTTAAAAAGCAAAACCTCTAATCCCTCAGGTTCAAGTAGGTGTGATTCAGGAGTCCTGGAGCTGTGAAAATAATAGGATGGGTTATCTGAGTATATGATTAGTCTGGCTTTATGAAAACAATATTTACAGCAAGTGATATGTAATGACTTTGAATTACACCTCTCGTTCTTGACACTTCGAAAATTGTGTATTTCGTTTGCACAGATACATTTTCTGGCCTATTACACTGACTAAAGTTTTGCCATTATCCTAAATGTAAGTTCTTCAGAAGTCTGCATGAGAATGAACCAGCAACCAATGTCCTTCCACAGTGATGCTGAAGCCAAGACAACGACATCCATGTTGTGCATTGTGTGTGCCTACAGGGAGCTCACAGTAAATGTGGTTAGACAAACATCCTTCCCTGAACATTAACCATCTTAAAAGTCCTGAGGCAGATAGTTCTCCATTTAACGTGGAGACTCAGAGTCTTCCTTTACTCTGGGTAGCTGAAGGTCTCTCATTACTTAGAGGGGAAAAAATCTCAAATGCTTTAAAATTGTGTGGTTGAGTATTCAAAAGACAGAGGATTTAGGCCATCAGCTCTTCCTAGTTAATTCTCAGGGAACACTCCATGCTTTCAGCTTAATCGTTAAAAACATTACAATGAATATTTCAAAGCTATCTTGGAGTGTTGCATACCTGCTGCAATCAAATCAAATAGGCAGCCTTGAAAATCACAACCTGGAAATCTTATTTCTGGTAAGTCCATCACAATGGCACCTCAGTACCCATGTTTGGAAATTTTCATATTTCTCCCTAAGAAAGAAGCATATTCCCTAGTCTCTTTCTTCTGGACCCCTGAAAACCCATTAAAAGCTCAGAAATTAAGTGTCTTTTCTAGACAAAGGTGACAACTAGAGGAATTGAAAAAAACTGGAATCACAAACTGTAGATGAATTGCTACAACAGCATTTATTTCAAAACTTAGGACAGGAAGGCAAAGTTTTATTGTATGTCATGTAGAAGACTTACAAAGTCAGAGGAAAAAAACTAAAGACTGGTGCTATTTATGTCAGGGCAGAAAACAAAGTCTATGGGATTCCTGTGAAGTGCCGTGGAGATAAGAGCCGCCCATGCTACAAACTCCTTTGGTGGTTCTGGGAAAACTGGTTAAAATTCCTGTACCTCGTTGTATGTATCTGCAAAATGATTACTGATGTAATTCTAAAATGTGTTGTGAGGTTTACTTGCCAAGTTTTGGGGATTCTTGAACGAGAAGAGCCAAGTGAAGTTTCACACCATCTCACAGAAGATATATGCAAGATTTTATATGAGCCTAGCTACGTGCTCCTATATGGATTCCCCACAGATAAAATATAACAGTGCTTGCTGCACATTTCCAGCAATGGTCCCATGTCTTTTTCTCCTCTTCCTCCATTCAACGAACTGTTAAAAGGCCAAGAAGAACTGTTGTGCAGATGATACGAAACTAAGGAACTTGTGGTAGGTGTTACACATTTTGATACCATCTGTGCTATCTAATCCCAGCCAAAACAGTCTCCTGTTCCTATGTAACTCTGAATCTCACTGGGAAACGGGGGGAGTAGTGTGACTGGCTCAAACCTTCCTGTGTAGGAGTATTATTATCAGTGTTTGCAAATTTTTTCCCTCTTTATAACTACCATAACTCTTCTTTAAAACCCCTCATCTGGCTGCTGGCCTACTACAGAAACTGAGCTCTCTACAGAAAAATGGCTCATGTTGGTTGGTTCACTTCTGGTGTGTTGGAGGGAATTCTCACCCAAGAGAAATTCACCAATTCACACCAAAAAAATTCTTGTTTTATGTCCTTACTTTCTCAAATTTGCCCTCCTTTGGGTCAGGATCACAGACAACATCCTGACAACACATTTTCTAGCACAAGTCAAGTATTTCCTGGAAATTGTTCAGTATTGAAATCACTTGTGGTAGATGTTTCCAGACACTGATGCCATTACAGCTTCTCATGAGACCTGAAATTAGTTTGGGGTTTGTTTCATTCTTCGTTTCGTTTTTAGATTCAATCCATGCTCTGATCTGCTCGCAGGGAGCTTGCTCTTCCCTGACAGTTTATGGGAAAACCTGTTTGTGCAAGGGCTCCACACACGTACACACATTAGACATCTTGTATGTGACACACACACCATGTTGTCATCACTGTCAAACGTAATAAAAGTTAGGCTAAAACACTTAGACACATATTGATCTGCTTCTGTACCTCCTGTAGTATCTTTGGTGGGATGGGGTCTTTCCACAGAGCTCTAATGTGGGCAGCAGCCTGTTTCCTGGAAATGTTTCCTTCGGAAACAGTAGAGGAAGCACCTGATCTCAAATTTGTCCATTGTTCAGCTCCTCTGCTGTTGCCACATAATCCTCGGGAACCTGTGGCCTTCACCAGAAACCCAAAGGAGAATGATTGGGCTCCCATGACTCTTCACAAGGCTGATTTGCCTTGGAGATATTTTTCTATGAGAGAAATATTTTAAAGGACCATGCTAATGGGGAAAAGATAGAGTGATAAAATTAAAAAATTATAAATCCACTCAGTCACGAAGTCCGTGTCCTGCCCGGTGTGGAACGACGTTATATTCCTCATTTTGTAGTGCTGTGGCATCTCCTAGCAATGGAGCATTCCTTCACAGATAGAGAACAACCCTCTTCCCCAGAACTCTACTTTTTTGTGTTGTCAATATGTATTTCCATTTCAGTCCAACACTGAAAGCCCATGCAAAATACTCTGTGCAATTTCATTCATCTACTGATTTTTTTAAAAAATTGCTACTGAAAGACAGGAACTCTTGCAAATTACATAAACTTGATTACTGTAATTGCTGTCAAGACAAACAAAGTTTGCCTTGTAATGCAGCAATAGATGCAGCACTGGAGCCTTTCATTGTGCTTCCGAGCAACACTTTTTTGTACTTTATTGCCCTTGGAAGCTGGCATCTGCAGACTGAACTTTTTCACAAATAATCAGCATGTTTGAAACAGACGAATATACAACAGCATCACTAAAAGAATAACTTCCAGCATCTGCTGACTGATTCCTTACCTTCAACCCACCCTCTTCCCTTTAGTGGTCTTTTTTTCATCTCTGCACTTACCACATCACCTGGAGCAGATAAATGCATGCTCTGTTTAATCTTATTAAAGCAAAATCCACTCAACTATCTTATAGTTAAGTACAAAATCTTAGCTCCAGAACATTTTGGTTTTGCCCAGGGATATGGAAGAGATAGAAGTGCTTTATTCGAGGATAGATTGGTCTCATTGAGACATATGGTCAACCTGCTAATAAGTTTGTACAATGTGAAACTGTGCAGTCCTACTTCAGGGGAAAAGTTGAAGCCTTTTATTCTTTTTTCTTTTTTTTTCAAATGTCACCCAGTTTGCAGGAAGAGAGGTATTTACTGCACTACCTTTGACTTCTTTTCTCTCTTTGGTGAGTCACAGGAAATATCTTGTTTTTCATCACAGCCATCTTCTCAAAAAAAGAGGTGAAAAAGACATAAACTCTTAATCAAGGATTCAAAAAAAATTATCTCTACTTTGGTTCAATCACCAGTAATCCTTTGTATAATAAAAACAGATCAGGTACCTTTAACAAAATGGTATTTCTAAATCACCCTGGGGTAATTTAGAATGGTAGGTATTTTAATCTCTACAATCCCTAGTATGTATCTATTTATTTTCACTGCCTTTTGGCACCCACCTGGCAAGAATCCAGTCCCCACGGCAAGAGAATTATCAGAAACAATGGGAACTTCAGAGAGGAACACAGACAGTGAAAGGATGATCAAATTAACTTTTTTTTTTTTTTTTAATTTGGTTTCTGCTGGCATCTAGCTGGCATGGACACACACGCACAGATACAGACACAACAAGCAATACAAGGAAAGAAAAAGCAAGGGAAAAGGAAGAGGGAGTGAAACTGGAACATAATACATGTGGAGAAATCCCAACAGACCCACTACCTTTTATTCAAGTTTTCTTGTTTTCCCAAGCCTCTCTAACTGGCGTTACTCCACTGCAGAGAAGCACAGAAGATAATGAATGAGAACAGCAGTGCCCTGATTCCAACATGCGCCCTGTGTGTTCAGAAGTCACTCTGCCACCCTTTTGCCAAGTACTCTGTGTGTGTTGCCTGCACGAGCGAGATTTCATAAGTACCCAGCATCGGAGACATCAGTGATGGTATTTACTATATTGATTACGAATCTCAACAAATCATTCAGTTTTTTGTATTGTGGTCATGAAGTTGGTCAAATCCCCGAAACTTAACAAATAATGTTTTAATGGTATAGTTAATGCAGTTGTTCAACTAGTGGAGGATTCCAAACCAGAAGGATTTGCAGACAGATTGGGAGGTAACATTAAACACAAAATTACCCTGGTTAATTGCAGGAGTGGTCTTAAGTAAACTAAATGGGTCAAGAGGGGCTGACTTAAACTGCTGCATCCTGAAGGA
Source organism: Oreocharis arfaki (assembly GCA_013398015.1). NCBI lineage: Eukaryota > Metazoa > Chordata > Aves > Passeriformes > Paramythiidae > Oreocharis > Oreocharis arfaki. The sequence goes on along the minus strand of VZRR01005155.1, from coordinate 135,984 downwards.
AAGCCAGGGAGCATTTCTGTGGAAGATGATCGGGGAGATATGATTAGTGACAGATAAAACTTGTATGAACAATGTTAGGATATTGGAGTAAAAAAGGAAAATGTCCCACTGGAATGATGTGCAATCTGTAGGGTATCTGATGCTTTCCAGCTGGAGGACTGGGATCTACCTTCGGTCCTACAGTGGAGGAGAAGTTTGCACCAAATAGAAAGGATCCCCTTTCCACCAGCATGGAAGTATCGAGGACTTAGATTTGCTCAAATCTCAATAAGAGAAGGAAAGGAATGTTAGCAAAAATATAAAACTAGAAGATGAATGGAATAAACTATTTCACATGTCCATTCAAATTAGTAAGATTTGGGGTGGATATCAAGAAGTATTTAGGAAATTGAATACAGTTGAGTGCTAGCATAGACCACTGAGGTTGTCATAGCACTAGAGGCTGCCAAGAAAATGAAGGACAGGTAGACTTTGTCTGGACTATTTCTCATTCCCAACCTAGCCCAGAAAAGGATGAGATAATCTCCTGAGGTCCTTTCCTGGTTCACTCCTGATGGTTCCATGGCAAAACCTAGGAAATGTCAAAATTACACATGTCCATTCCTCATTGTCCTCCACACAGCATGAGCTCCAGCTGGGAAGAATTAAGCAGCAAGAAAATTATCTCTGCTCTCTTTCCTGGAACCACAGCGGATCTCAGAAAAGAGGAGGGCTCAATTCCAGCAGAAGTGAGGCTCAGCCCCTCCAATCCCAGATACTAAAAGGCTCCTGCTCTTCTTGGTCATGGTACAGTCTGGTTATACACACAAAAACTGGCACATATTCAGTGCATGCACTACCTGGAAACTTGGCTACCAACCTCCGGCAAGTTTCTGCTGACCATGAGTCAAATGACTTCTTTTTTTTTTTTTTTTTTTTTCCTCAGAATCTTAGGTTCTGGGTGAAAAGTGGGGCAAATTTTCCATAGGGCAGCAAATTGCACAAAGAGAGACACCCTGCCAAGTTTCATTCCCACCCTCCAGAGGTGGAAACACTAAAGCTTTTCCATTATTCTGGTCTGCAATACATGAGGGAAACAACAAGTTTTTCTGTAACATGCACAGATAATTTCACTGAAATTTTTTAGGAGGAAAAAAAGTGCTAAGCTCCATGCTAGAAATGCAAAATTTCAACAAAAATATTTGAAGTTTGGGTAAGTTAGAAGAGAAAACTGAAAAAAGGTCATGCTGAAGGTTAGTTCTAAGCAATAATTAGAAGGAATAATGTAATGTAAGACTGGAGAGAACTTCCAAGGTCACTTAACCCAGCTCTCTGCTATGCATCTACATTGTGTAATCCCATTTATAAATTCATTGAACTCCAAGTTAAAACTAGTTTCATTATTTGACTTAACTGAACCTATTAGAAGGCTTTTCAAGAATGTCAGTCACTGACTAGAAATCTTCTTCTAATTTCCAATTTAGATTTATTCATTATCAGTTTATCCCATTTGTTTGTGTGCCAGCACTGTTTACTAATTTAAATAACTCTTTTTTCTCACTTCTTTACTTCTCTGATGTATTTCTAAGGAGAATCATACCCCATATTCAGCAGTACTTGTCCTGCTAATGATATTTAGCTCATACAGTGTTTGATGTCTGCTTTGTATCTCAAGAAATAAAAAATGCCTAAATTTATGTGTGTATCCATTCAGGTGCACCTACTGCAGACTGAATGCAAAGGGACAAACCTACAGAAAGTAACTTTTATATAGGCAAGTTGCTTCAGAACTGACCCCTGCAGACCGTTTTTCTGAAGGTTTAACTATTGGTCATGGCACCTGGCTGAGTCTCCTGTGATCTTCCCATTTTTCTGTTCCTACAACAGTGCTGACACTTTGTGATGGCAGAACTGCTTTTAGTTGAAGGAACCAAAGGTGAGCCCTTTAGCAAACAGCTTCTGGGAGCAGGAAAAGGACATCAGGAGCTTATCATAAACCTCATTAAAAGCAATTCTGCTCTGCAAGGCTATGGAGAGGGAATTCTGTATGAGAGAAAACAGACAAGAGGGAGTAAATGGGTATGAGCTCAGTGTTCCCAGCTCTGTCACTGTGTGGTCCAGTCAGGATAGATGCTCCTGCACTCCGTTATAGATAACAGAGGCTCTTTATAGCACAGATGAGAACAATCCTTGAAACACAAAGAGGAAAGAGTTCAAAGAGACTGAATTTCTTGGAGTACCGAATCCAAACTCCAGCTAAGAGCAAAAGAAGGGCCTGGGGAATCTGGGGACTTTGCAATGATAGTTTAATTAGACGAGCCTTATCTGTACAACAAATGTGGCAGCTCTCTGAAAAACTCAGCTTTTTGTTCCTCACTTAAAACTCTATCACTTTCCCAACACTGGAATAGCCTTTTGCCTAATAACAGGCACACTGCCTATGATTCAGACAACATCCATGCACTGAAACTTGAAGCACTGACCCCTAAATGTGCAACATTTTTCATGTGAAACTAGAAAATGTTCTAGCATTTAGCCACTAGATAAAGGGATCCTTTCCAAAAATGCTTAGGAAAAGCTGCATTTAGCACACGTATTTATAGCTTATTATTTTACATATTTGGTACCTATCTGTCTGGATTTTCTTTTAAAAAATGTCTTATCACTATCAGTCTAAATAAAGTCCCTCAGATTATTTCCCAACATCTCTATTTTGTTATCCAACTGAGTGCTCTTATCTGTATATTTTAAATGTTTGTTTAAAATTATTAAGATTTCTTTGTAAGGTTTCCAGGAAAAAAAGAGAAAAGCCTTAACTCCACTTTCTCATAGCAAAAGAACAAGGGCAGGGCCAGTAATACTAATAATAATAAAAAATACTTTTTATTCAAATAATTTAGTAATTTTACCATCAAAGGATATCACTGAGGTCCATCTTTAAAAAAATCATGTAGGAATGGGCATCCTCCAGGGATTCATGGGAAGAATAAAGCACTGCTAGGTTTATAAAGTCTATATATTGAGGTCTTCAAGAGGTTTTCAGTCATAAAAATCACAGAATCATGGAATGGTTTGGGTTGGAAGGGACTTTAAAAATCATCCAGTCCCAAACCCCTGCCATGGGCAGGGGCACCTTCCACTATCCCAGGCTGCTACAAGCCCTGTCCAATCTGGCCTTGGACACTTCCAGAGATCCAGGGGCAGCCACAGCTTCTCTGAGCCACCTGTGCCAGGGCCTCACCACCCTCACAGGGAAGGATTTCTTCCTACTCTCTAATCCCTGTCCTCTGTCAGTTTGAAGCCATTCCCCCTCGTCTATCACTACATGACCTTGTAAAAACTCCCTCTCCATCGTTCTTGTAGCTCCTTTAGGTACTGGAAGGCCTCAACATGGTCACCCCAGAGCCTTCCCTTGTTCAGACTGAACAATCCTAATTCTTGAGAGAATAAGGCCTTTCAATCAATCAATTAGCTACTATTTAGCTGTAGACACTTAATTCTAATGCATAGAATTCAGATTTCTTTGCCTAGCATAGGATTGTCTTCATTTTTAACGCAGCATGATCAATGATATCAGCCTTAAGCACCAGAGTTATCAATAGCATCAGAATCAGCTACCCAGGAAACATCCTAGATGAACCTGTATGATAGATAATGCTTTAGAAGTGAAGTTTAGATACTTTAGGCAAAAGTAAGAATGCTTTTTTTTCCAGAGTATAATTCAGAGGAGGAAGAATGAGATAGCTCTTAAATCGGAGAGGGAGATCATTCTCAGATTGGAGAGGGAGATTACTCCCAAGCTTTCCCACCTTTTCTTGAAGGAGAAGGGAGGAGCAGGGTCAGAAACTTTTTTCCTGTCCACGAACAAACCAGAAGATCCAGGAAGATGCATTTTGACTAAGAAAGAGAACTATGTTGGGGAAAGCGGAGGGAAGTGGCAGGTCCAGAGTAGACAAGAATAATGTGACATGCTTAAGAGAGAAAAACCCTCTTGCTCATAAGTAATAGCTTCCTATTCCTGGTTGCCCTGGGCATCTGGAGGCGGGAGCAGCCCCAGAACCGCTCTGCACTGCACGGACTGACACACTTTTACAGGACGTGCCATTAAAGGCCGCCAGCGGGTGGGAAAGGCCGGCAGCACAGCCGGGGTACCCACCCTTTTTGGAGACCAGGTGAAAGCCGCCTGCCAAGGTCAGGCATTCAGTCACCAGGTGGTGTATTTAATTTAAAAGGAGTGTTAACCTTGTTTACACAAAATAACACCAATATGCAGAGAAGCAGTAAATCCATTGTCGTTAAACAGCGGGGAGGCCGGGCTGTGCTGGCAGCCTGCCCGCCCTGAACTCGGCTGGCACC